>WNGS01006636.1:2343124-2384321 GCA_020271785.1 Procambarus virginalis
ACTCTTGGATCCGCCTTTCCAGCCATCGGTTGTTTACAGCAATGACTCCTGTCCCATTTCCCTATCATACCTAGTCTTAAAAGTATGAATAGTATTGCTTCCACAACCTGTTCCCCAAGTGCATTCCATTTTCCACTACTCTCACGCTAAAAGAAAACTTCCTAACATCTCTGTGACTCATCTGAGTTTCCAGTTTCCACCCATGTCCCCTCGTTCTGTTATTATTACGTGTGAACATTTCATCTATTTCCACTTTGTCAATTCCCCTGAGTATTTTATATGTCCCTATCATATCTCCTCTCTCCCTTCTTTTCTCTAGTGTCGTAAGGTTCAGTTCCTTCAGACGCTCTTCATATCCCATCCCTCGTAACTCTGGGACAAGCCTCGTCGCAAACCTCTGAACCTTCTCCAGTTTCCTTATGTGTTTCTTCAGGTGGGGGCTCCATGATGGCGCGGCATACTCTAAGACGGGTCTCACGTAGGCAGTGTAAAGCGCCCTAAAAGCCTCCTCATTTAGGTTTCTGAATGAAGTTCTAATTTTCGCCAGTGTAGAGTACGTGCTGTCGTTATCCTATTATATGTGCCTCAGGAGTTAGATTAGGTGTCACATCCACTCCCAGATCTCTTTCTCGAATCGTTACAGGTAGGCTGTTCCCTTCATTGTGTACTGTCCCTTTGGTCTCCTATCACCTGATCCCATTTCCATAACTTTACATTTACTGGTGTTAAACTCCAGTAGCCATTTCCTGACCATCTCTGCAACCTTTTAAGTCCTCTTGGAGGATCCTACAATCCTCGTCTGTCACAACTCTTCTCATTAATTTTGCGTCATCCGCAAACATTGACATGTATGATTCCACTCCTGTAAACATGTCATTTACGTAAATTAGAAAGAGGATTGGTCCCAGCACCGATCCTTGAGGTACTCCACTTGTTACTGTTCTCCAGTCCGACTTCTCGCCCCTTACCATTACCCTCTGGCTCCTTCCTGTTAGGTAGTTCTTCACCCATTCTAGGGCCTTTCCGCTTACTCCTGCCTGCCTCTCAAGTTTGTATAGCAGTCTCATGTGCGGTACTGTATCAAAGGCCTTTTGGCAGTCAAGAAATATGCAGTCTGCCCAGCCTTCTCTGTCCTGCCTTATCCTTGTTACTTTATCATAGAATTCTAAAAGGTTTGTTAGGCATGATTTCCCTGTCCAGAACCCATGTGGTGCTTGTTTACAAACCCAATGCTCTCCAGGTGCTCAACAAGTCTTAGCCTAATTATTCTTTCAAGTATTTTGCAGGGGATGCTTGTCAATGATACGGGTCTGTAGTTAAGTGCCTCCTCCCTATCACCTTTCTTGAAAATCGGTACGACATTTGCCTCCTTCCAGCAACTGGGCAATTCTCCCGACATAAGTGACTCATTAAGATCATTGCCAGAGGCACGCTGAGAGCCTGCGCTGCCTCTTTAAGTATCCACGGTGATACTTTGTCTGGTCCAACAGCTTTATTGCATCCAGTGTTGTCAACTGTTTCATTACCTCCTCTGCTGTCACCTCTATATCTGATAGTCTTCATCTAGGGTAATCTCTTCTAACAATGGGAGCTGCTCAGGCTCGGTTGTGAACACTCCATGGAAATTTGCATTCAGTACCTCGCAGATTTCTTGTCGCTTTCTGTATGCCCCTTCTGTTTTCCTCAGTCTTGTCACTTGGTCATTTACCGACATCTTCTTCTTATATGGCTATGTAGTAATTTAGGTTGCTTTTCGCTTTGATTGCAATTCATCTCATAATTTCTTTCCGACATTCGTCTTATGTTAATGTAATCATTCCTAGCTCTGTTACATCTAATCCTGTTGTCCTCTGTCCTTTGTCTTCTGTACTTCCTCCACTCCCTCCTGCTTCTCACCTTTGCTTCCTGACACTGTCTATTAAACCATGGGTTATTATATTCCCTCCTGCTTTTTTCCTTTATGTTGGAATAAATCTCTCTTCAGCCTCCTTGCATTTCCATATGACTTGGTTCATCATATCTTGCACTGATTGTTGGTGTGTGGGTGGGGGTGTAATAACGTAGTAATAATAGTGATACTATGGTGTACATACGACAGTGATGATACTGTTCTTAAAAGATTCCCCCATTTTGCACCCGCAAGATAACGTAAGATTTTAAGGGTTGACAAAATATTTATCTTCTTGTTTGAGGAGCTGTTCACTTGAGACAGTTAAGCAAGCCCAGCTGTGTCTGGGTACAAGTGACAGGATGAACAACCCAGCGGGTTTTCTTCCTATTGGGGAGTGTTGTACATGCTGCTATGGCGGTGTGTCCACTCACAGGATGAGTGGCGCTGCCCAATACTGTCACTATGGCGGTGTGTCCACTCACAAGATGAGTGGCGCTGCCCAATACTGTCACTATGGCGGTGTGTCCACTCACAGGATGAGTGACGCTGCCCAGTACTGTCACTATGGCGGTGTGTCCACTCACAGGATGAGTGGCGCTGCCCAATACTGTCACTATGGCGGTGTGTCCACTCACAGGATGAGTGACGCTGCCCAATACTGTCACTATGGCGGTGTGTCCACTCACAGGATGAGTGGCGCTGCCCAATACTGTCACTATGGCGGTGTGTCCACTCACAGGATGAGTGACGCTGCCCAATACTGTCACTATGGCGGTGTGTCCACTCACAGGATGAGTGACGCTGCCCAATAAACTCGCCCCTGGGGGCAAAATTAAAATTTTACGTATAGTGATTCTTTGACTTAGACTTAGTGCCTATACTGACAGCAACCTTCCCTAGTCCTAATGCATCATGGGAGTGCCTCCCTATATAGGACTAGAGCCTCCTATAACCTCCGTTATAGGAGTGGGAGAGAGCTGACAAGTGCTTGAAGGGTTCCGCAGCTTCCACTACTCCTGTGCTCTTATTTCATCACATCTGGGCAAGAGTGTGTTTATAAAGATGCAGACGAGGAGTCACAATAACGTGGCTGAAAAATGTTGACCAGACCACACACTAGAAGGTGAAGGGACGACGACGTTTTGGTCCGTCCTGGACCATTCTCAAGTCGATTGTCTTGACTTGAGAGAATGGTCCAGGACGGACCGAAACGTCGTCGTCCCTTCACCTTCTAGTGTGTGGTCTGGTCAACATACTTTAGCCACGTTATTGTGACTCATCGCCTGCATCTATCATATTGTATCTGTGACCCCAAGTGTGCTTAGTTCACGCATTGTATTTCGTCTTGAAATATCATTATCTTCTTGTATATCATTATATTTGTATGCTTCTGCTATTTTTTTTAAATATATCTTTTAGGTAGGTTTATTGTATAGGCCTTTGGTTGTTGAGACCTATTTTTGAGTGTGGTGAACAAATACCTTGACATAACACTGTTCATTGCTGGAGAACATGTTCTTGATGCGGCTTCAAACTCTGTGTTATACTGTGTTCAGTTTATGTTACTAAATGTAATTTAGCCGAAAATGTAGGCAATATTATATCTATTTGACCTAAATATGTTTTCCCAATTAAATGCCTCTCTTAAATTAGTTAAATTTCTCTTGTGTGTGCAGGCATGAATGCCTTCATCAGACATTCATGCCTGATGAATGCTACATTTTGACTGTTCTTTGAGAGAGGTTGCTACCTCTATTCATCGTCTGATTGTTTAATCAATGAAGAACAATTTGTCTAAATATTTAATTCTGCAAAAGGTTTCCTGGATTCCATACTAAATTACGTTTCAATGATTGCAATAGATAGTTCTATATCTATCCCGAGAATCCTCAACAATCAAGATGCTATACAACCTTGCTTGCTTGACTTACTTAATTACGATGCTCAAGTCGCTCCATACCGCCTCATCACTGAACTCACCTTGAGGTGCAGCATCAGTAGCTAGTCCTTATATTCATCCTTATATTCCACACCTTCCAGCATCCTTGCCCGGGTCTCGTTCTTAATCCTTAAGCACTTGCAAGTCCTACCTCGAACCCCACGCACCAGAACACCGGACCTCGTCTCTCTGTTTGTCACTGTGAGCCTACGGCTAAAGGCTGAGAGAGAGAGACTGAGTATGCAAGCTTCTCCCTCCTGTGACAGGCACTGCAAACAAGCAGGTCGCTGGCACTGCAACAACTCATCCACTTCTCACTGTACACTGCAACGATATTGTACGGTTATTGCATACATATTCCTTGGGGAGGTATTGTTCACTTGTGTATATATTTCATAGGGGCATATTGTTCACATATGCACATATTTCATGGTAAAATGTTAGTTATATATCGGTATATTTTCCACGCATGATGGGTTGGCTGGGTGACTGCTGCTTCCTCGGTCATCTGCAGGTCTAGCGAGCGGCCTTTGAAGTGTTTGTGAGCAACCTCCTGTACTTTGAAGTGTTTGTGAGCAACCTCCTGTACTTTGAAGTGTTTGTGAGCAACCTCCTGTACTTTGAAGTGTTTGTGAGCGACGTCTTGTACTTTGAAGTGTTTGTGAGTGACCTCTTGGTCTTTGAAGTGTTTGTGAGCGACCTCGTGTACTTTGAAGTGTTTGTGAATGACCTCTTGGTCTTTGAAGTGTTTGATCCCAATTATCGTCATTTAGCCATGTTTCTGTCATTGCAATACCGTCAATATGCTATTGCAGAACGGCAGATTTTGTTCAAGCCACAACATTTCCATGTCTACCACAAACCATATAAATATTTTGTTAAATCTGTTAAATGTTAAAGCTGATTTTGTGATCACTGTTCTCAACTCACTTCCTATTTCAATATTATATATTAAAGTCTTCATTAGCTAAAATTATCTCAAATAAACTATCTTCCGGTTATAGTTCAGTAGAATATTTAATTAAGGAAACAGTCATTAGCTAGTCTAAAAAGTCATCTGTGTTAGTAATCGCTATTGTGTTATTCCTGGAGCCAGATTCACGAAGCAGTTACGCAAGTACTTACAAACCTGTACATCTTTCCTTAATCTTTGACGGCTTTGGTTACATTTATTCAACAGTTTACAAGCATGAAAACTTGCCAATCAACTGTTGGTATTGTTATAAACAGCCTCCTGGTGCTTCGGAGCTCATTAACTGCTTAATAATTGTAAACAAAGCCTCGAAAGATTAAGGCAAGATGTACAGGTTCGTAAGTACTTGTGTAACTGCTTCGTGAATCTGGCCCAGGGTTTTTCTACTAAAATTAAAGTCGTTCATAACACAAACATTATTAAGCATGGATGAAGTAGATATATTTTTCCACAATTGTCCTCTTTCCATTTTCCTGAAGTTTGGTTCCCTATGTATAACTCCTGTTTTACACTATACATATTGTATACATATTGTTTATCGATTAATTCTTCTATATAGCTATTACGTGGTTTAATTTTGAGTCCATTTTAGACACTATATTATATATTTCCTCTGATATATATATATATATATATATATATATATATATATATATATATATATATATATATATATATATATATATATATATATATATATATATTGCTCTTTCCTCTCCTCGTCTAATATTTCAGTGGGAAATAAATTGTTATCTCTTCATTATATATTTTATAAATAGTTTCTAGTTTAAAAAATTCGTCCGTGTTTCTGTTTCAAGAAAGATATCAAGTTTGTGTGTTAATGAGTGGACTTAATTCGTTAATATATCTTTGGTTATCTTGTAAATGGTTTTCTCGTATAATTTTATTTTCAAGTTAATTTGTTTCTTTTTCTGTTTGTCTGCTAATCCACTTTTCTGTTAGCTCTGTTTTCTGTTAATATTTAGTCTGTTAATCTGTGAGTCAGTTTGTTGTCTGTTGTTGCTGGTGCGCTTAAACCGTTTAAAAAAAAAANGCAGTACCAACAACAGTAGCACCATACCCCCTGCCCCACTACCATGCAGTACCAACAACAGTAGCACCATACCATCTGCCCCCTACCATGCAGTACCAACAACAGTAGCACCATACCACCTGCCCCACTACCATGCTGTACCAACAACAGTAGCACCATACCACCTGCCCCCTACCATGCAGTACCAACAACAGTAGCACCATACCACCTGCCCCTACCATGCAAGAGTAACTACAGTGCACTACGGTGCTGTCAGATTCACTGCCACAGTGTCCTAAAATTCGGTGCATTGAAACACATGTTTTAATTCACGCAAACACAAATATATAAAATTATTATGTCTTCACATTTATCCATTAACTGACACGAGGATCATTAACTTTTCACATGTACTCGTCCCTCTTTGAGTACATAGTGAGCAAAGTGTGTTTACACAACACCTTTCACGTGTTGGTAGCAATAATACCATCACACTCTTGCATATTTACACTGGAGTGTAAACATTGTCTGGTGGCCAGCGTCGTGCGGTGGAGTGGTTGAGTAAACTCGGTGGACGTATGTATGGTAAACCTCTGGGGCCAGATTCACGAAGCAGTTACACACAAGTACTTACGAACCTGTACATCTTTCCTTAATCTTTGACGGCTTTGTTTATATTTACTAAACAGTTTACAAGCATGAAAACGTCCCAATCAACTGTTGTTATTGTTATAAACAGCCTCCTGGTGCTTCGGAGCTCATTAACTGTTTAATAATTGTAAACAAAGCTGGCAAAAATTTAGAAAAGATGTACGGGTTCGTAAGTGGTTGCGTAACTTTCGTTTTCATCTTGAAAAACATAAATTAATAAATGAGTCGCAACATCGTTTTACAAATGGCCGTTCATGTTTAACAAATTTGCTATCTTTTATTCCAGCATAGTTGAGGCAGTTGATAGTGGTAAGGATTGCGATGTTGTGTACCTTGACTTTAGCAAAGCTTTTGATACAGTGCCACATGAAAGACTAATTAAAAAATAGAGGCTCATGGTATTGGTGGTGCTATATTAAGCTGGATTAGGGCATGGCTATTCCAAAGGAAACAGAGAGTTAGTATAAATGGGGTTAAGTCAGAGTGGGAAAATTTTGTAAGTGAAGTGCCTCAAGGCTCTGTCCTGGAACCTCTGTTGTTTATAATATATATATAATGATTTAGATTCAGGTTTGAGTAGCAACATTTGCAAATTTGGAGATGATACAAAAATCGGTAGGGAAATTAACACGGAAGAAGACTCACTATCACTTCAAGTTGATCTAAATAGGGTTTTGAAATGGTCAAAAGATTGGCAGATGCCGTTTAATGCTGTTAAATGTAAAGTTTTGAGGCTAGGTAATGATGATAGAGTTACAAGATACGAGCTAGATGGTGTTGAGATTGCGAAGTCGGATTGCGAAAGGGATCTGAGAGTTATGATTAGTAAGAATTTAAAACAAAAGGATCAATGCATAAATGTTCGTAATAAGGCAAATAGGACACTCGGATTTATTAATCGAAGCGTTAGTAACAAGACACCTGGTGTGGTTCTTCAGCTATATCTTGCTCTGGTTAGGCCCCATTTAGATTATGCAGTTCAGTTTTGTTCGCCGTACTATAGAATGGATATAAATTCACTTGAACGTGTCCAGCGTAGGATGACTAAGTTAATTCTCCAAATTAGAAATCTTTCATATGAAGAAAGATTAACAAAGCTTAACTTGCATTCACTGGAAAGGCGAAGAGTTAGGGGTGACATGATAGAGGTTTACAAGTGGATGAATGGACATAACAAAGGGGATATTAATAGGGTATTAAAAGTATCAACACAAGACTGAACACAAAACAATGGATATAAATTGGATAAATTTAGATTTAGGAAAGACTTGGGTAAATACTGGTTCAGTAACAGGGTTGTTGATTTGTGGAACCAATTGCCGCGTAACATTGTGGAGGTGGGGTCCCTCGATTGTTTCAAGCATGGGTTGGACATGTATATGAGTGGGATTGGGTGGTTATAAATAGGAGCTGCCTCGTATGGGCCAATAGGCCTTCTGCAGTTGCCTTTGTTCTTATGTTCTTATGTTCGTACAGAACACCATCTGTGTCGTAGCGAACACCATCTGTGTCGTAGTGAACACCATCTGTGTCGTAGAGAACACCATCTGTGTCGTAGAGAACACCATCTGTGTCATATTGAACATCATCTGTGTCGTAGAGAACACCATCTGTGTCATATAGAACATCATCTGTGTCGTAGAGAACACCATCTGTGTCGTAGAGAACACCATCTGTGTCGTAGAGAACACCATCTGTGTCGTATAGAACACCATCTGTGTTATAGAGAACACCAGCTGTCATAGAGAACACCATCTGTGTCATATAGAACACCATCTGTGTCGTAGAGAACACCATCTGTGTCATAGAGAACACCATCTGTGTCATAGAGAACACCAGCTGTCATAGAGAACACCATCTGTGTCATATAGAACACCATCTGTGTCGTAGAGAACACCATCTGTGTCATAGAGAACACCATCTGTGTCATAGAGAACACCAGCTGTCATAGAGAACACCATCTGTGTCGTAGAGAACATCAGCTGTGTCGTAGTGAACACCATCTGTGTCATAGAGAACACCATCTGTGTCGTAGTGAACACCATCTGTGTCATAGAGAACACCATCTGTGTCGTAGTGAACACCATCTGTGTCGTAGTGAACACCATCTGTGTCGTAGTGAACACCATCTGTGTAGTAGAGAACACCATCTGTGTCATAGAGAACACCATCTGTGTCATATAGAACACCATCTGTGTCGTAGTGAACACCATCTGTGTAGTAGAGAACACCATCTGTGTAGTAGAGAACACCATCTGTGTCGTAGTGAACACCATCTGTGTCGTAGAGAACACCATCTGTGTAGTAGAGAACACCATCTGTGTCGTAGTGAACACCATCTGTGTCATAGAGAACACCATCTGTGTAGTAGAGAACACCATCTGTGTCGTAGTGAACACCATCTGTGTAGTAGAGAACACCATCTGTGTAGTAGAGAACACCATCTGTGTCGTAGAGAACACCATCTGTGTCATAGAGAACACCATCTGTGTCATATAGAACACCATCTGTGTCGTACAGAACACCATCTAAGCACCAAAGCTTAGACTATGCCAGACTGTATCTAGAACCAGCTGAGATAATCAGCTGGCAGCTTAGTACCTAAATACACATAAAAATCAGCATTTTAATCTAGGAAGTGTTACACTAGATTATGACAAATATTCCCTGACACACACACATGTTTCCTGCACATTGTGTGGCCAATATAATTTCCTCTTCCACAACATGTTGTAAGCCTAACGTGGCTGATTATCATTTGGGAACAAAAATGAAGCTGGAATTATTATTTTTTTCGTGTGGATCAAACAGGTGAATCAAATGTTTTTTCTTTGTATGCATAGAGGTAACCTTTGTGTTTTAATTGCCGGTTATTCTGTTTATTTTCTTGGGTTGCTTATCTGGTACTCTAATTTTTTAAGATTTTTCTTTGCTTTCTTTATTAAGAGAGGACTTGGATCGTCCTTGGGTGGTCAATTAAGGTTAAATTATCAGCTTGTTATGTGGTAACACACAACGAGGCTATTTTGTTCTATACTTGAAATATTAATTAAGACTTGTAGAGTCGTTAAATATTGCCCGAAACTGAGTTTTGACTTCTAGTTAAATTAACACCAAATATAACACAGTGGAGTTAATAGTGGGATGAATTCAAGTACAAGATTGACTCACTGTGAGTGTGTGAGTGACGCCACTCAGACGAGCACTGACCCACCAAAACGGTTGAGTAACTTCAAGCACTTGAAGATTAGTTAAGGAGTCCAATTAAACTAATATGTCATCTTGATTTTGTTGAGGAAATAATTGTTAAACCATTTCCTGTTATTTTTGGTCTGTATAGTTATAATGCCACGTTTAACTTTCTCATAACTGGAAGTAGTGACAAGTTATGTGCTGACTAACTTTACAATCTTTTTGTTAAAGGATTGGAAACTCATGCTGAGTAAGGGGCCCTTGATCTATGCTGAGTAAGGAACCCTTGATCTATGCTGAGTAAGGTATTAGAATCTATGCTGAGTAAGGCATTATAATCTATGCTGAGTAAGGAACCCTTGATCTATGCTGAGTAAGGGACCCTTGATCTATGCTGAGTAAGGAACCCTTGATCTATGCTGAGTAAGGAGCCCTTGATCTATGCTGAGTAAGGAGCCCTTGATCTATGCTGAGTAAGGGGCCCTTGATCTATGCTGAGTAAGGGGTCCTTGATCTATGCTGAGTAAAGGGCCCTTGATCTATGCTGAGTAAGGTATTAGAATCTATGCTGAGTAAGGCATTATAATCTATGCTGAGTAAGGCATTAGAATCTGTGCTGAGTAAGGCGCCTTCATCTATGCTGAGTAACGGATTGGAATCTATGCTGAGTAAGGGATCAGAATCTATACTGAGTAAGGTATTAGAATCGGTGCTGAGTAAGGGATCGAAATCTATGCTGAGTAAGGGGTCTTTATCTATGCTGAGTAAGGCATTAGAATCTATGCTGAGTAAGGGGGTCCTTCATTTATACTGAGTAAGGGGGTCAGAATCTATGCTGAGTAAGGAATCAGAATCTATACTGAGTAAGGTATTAGAATCTGTGCTGAGTAAGGCGCCTTCATCTATGCTGAGTAACGGATCGGAATCTATGCTGAGTAAGGGATCAGAATCTATGCTGAGTAAGGTATTAGAATCGGTGCTGAGTAAGGGGTCAGAATCTATGCTGAGTAAGGGGGTCAGAATCTATGCTGAGTAAGGTATTAGATTCTGTGGTAAGTAAGGGGTCAGAATCTATGCTGAGTAAGGTATTAGAATCTGTGGTGAGTAAGGGGTCAGAATCTATGCTGAATAAGGAGGTCCTTCATTTATGCTGAGTAAGGGTGTCAGAATCGATGGTGAATAAGGGGGTCAGAATCCATGTTGAGTAAGAAACCTTCATCTATGCTGAGTAAGAGGCCTTCATCTATGCTGAATAAGGGATCAGAATCACCTCAGACTCCTGGAACTTATGCCAGAGAAGTTAAGCAAATGGAATAGATATTGACCACCAGCCAATCTCCATTCCATTTGCTATTCCTCTCTGGGAGAGGTAATAGGTTTGTGGGAATTTTGATCTCTGGTGCTGCATAGGAGCTTGCCAGCGGCTCGCACCATTGTAATAGAGCTTTTCACTCTATATGACAAGTTATATATATATATATATATATATATATGTTATTAAATATGACCGAAAAAGTAAGATTAATAATTCTAACACGAATTTTCTCAATTTTCCTTATGTTTGTTTTTACTGATGACGGTAAATTAAAAATCAATTCTCCAAAATTCATTCTTTATTTCTTAGTCTGACGCGACACTTGAGCGCGTTTCGTAAAACTTATTACATTTTCAAAGACTTTAGTTACACACACACAGAACAACTATAACTGAACAGAGTTTAAATACCTGCATTTGGGTGAGGTGACATGTTACAATGGTTTGGGGTGAGGTGAGAACAAACACAGAACACGAAACAATGGGTATAAGGGAAGAATAGATCTGTAACTGCAGAAGGCCTATTGGCCCGTATTTCTTGATGTTTCTATATTGGAGCGGAGTCTTGAAGTGGGTAGAATATAATAGTGCGTTAATTGGCTGTTGATTGCTGGTGTTGACTTCTTGATGTGTAGTGCCTCGCAGATGTCAAGCCGCCTGTTGTCGCTGCATCTATCAATGATTTCTGTGTTGTTTGTTAAGATTTCTCTGGTGATGGTTTGGTTGTAGGAAGAGATTATATGTTCCTTGATAGAGCCCTGTTGCTTATGCATCGTTAATCGCCTGGAAAGAGATGTTGTTGTCTTGCCTATATATTGAGTTCTTTGGGGCTTACAGTCCCCAAGTGGGCATTTGAAGGCATAGACGACATTGGTCTCTTTCAAAGCGTTCTGCTTTGTGTCTGGAGAGTTTCTCATGAGTAGGTTGGCAGTTTTCTTGGTTTTATAGTAAATCGTCAATTGTATCTTCTGATTTTTGTCTGTAGGGATAACGTTTCTATTACCAATATCTTTCAGGACCCTTTCCTCCGTTTTATGAGCTGTGGAGAAGAAGTTCCTGTAAAATAGTCTAATAGGGGGTATAGGTGTTGTGTTAGTTGTATCTTCAGAGGTTGCATGGCGTTTCACTTTCCTTCTTATGATGTCTTCAATGAAACCATTGGAGAAGCCGTTGTTGACTAGGACCTGCCTTACTCTACAGAGTTCTTCGTCGACTTGCTTCCATTCTGAGCTGTGGCTGAGAGCACGGTCGACATAAGCGTTAACAACACTCCTCTTGTACCTATCTGGGCAGTCACTGTTGGCATTTAGGCACATTCCTATGTTTATTTTATGATTTTTAATTTACCGTCATCAGTAAAAACAAACATAAGGAAAATTGAGAAAATTCGTGTTAGAATTATTAATCTTACTTTTTCGGTCATATTTAATAACATATATATATATATATATATATATATATATATATATATATATATATATATATATATATATATATATATATATATATATATATATATACTTGAGGAAAATAAGTATCGGAAGATCACTTCTAATCTTCTTCCTCTTGAGGTTATCTTGAGATGATTTCGGGGCTTTAGTGTCCCCGCGGCCCGGTCCTCGACCAGGCCTCCACCCCCAGGAAGCAGCCTGTGACAGCTGACTAACACCCAGGTACCTATTTTACTGCTAGGTAACAGGGCATAGGGTGAAAGAAACTCTGCCCATTGTTTCTCGCCGGCGCCTGGGATTGAACCCGGGACCACAGGATCACAAGTCCAGCGTGCTGTCCGCTCGGCCGACCGGCTCCCTATCGTCTTTCCATTACTTACGAATACTTTCTACTTCAAACTATTTACCTCAATATCTTTCTAAGGTTCAGTTAGATGCAATTAAGTTTGGTTATGAGAACTTCAAAGAACAGTCTTGCATGAATAGGAAGCTGAGAGACCTTTGATCTCTGGATGTCTCGAAGAGTCTCAGGTCCAATCCCTTAAGAAACTCTTGGCGCTTTTGCCTATTGCACAAAGGGTCTGTGATCCAGGTGGGTCAACTTTGCAACCAAGTTGTAGCGAAGTTGCAGTTCCCCAGCTGCCTGTTGCATCTGAGTGACCAACACGGGGGAGGAGATATGTATCTTTATGTTCATGTACACATAATTCTTGTCTAACATTATATCTTCTTGATATATTGCATGTTCTTAACTTGATGGCCTGCATTAGTATGCAGACGATGAGTCAGAGTAACGAGGCTGAAGACATGATGATCAAACCACTCACAAGATGATAAGAGAGATACGACGACGTTTCGGTCCATCCTGGACCGTTATCAAGTCGACTATGCTTACATTCACTTACTGACCAGTACCGGCGTTCAGGCCGCTCTAACCCAAGATAAATTGGTTTCAGTACGAAGGACGGTTAACAAATCCTGTTATCACTACAACTCTGAGGACGAGTCAGTGGGCTAAGACTCCTAACAGGGTTGAGTCTGATTCCTTTATCTGGTTTAGAGGACTGACAAAGCGACTTAAAAACCACTTCTGATAACTTCCAGCGCCTCGTTAGACAGGCAAGGCCTCCCGCCGGATGCAGAGAGATATTCGTAAATTGTTTTTAAACTCCTGGTCCTAAACGACATTTTGCTCAGCGGTGGTGGCGGTTGGGCTCCTGGTGTTGTCGTGGAGATCTGAAATCATCTGAAGAATAATGAGTTTCTGCTGTGAAATGTTATGGTGGCTAATATGTACGGATATATTAAAGGCTTCGGACAAGGCATTATTTGTGGTCTCAGAGAGGTTTGTATCTGTGAGTAAGTAGACAAAGTAATATATCTGAGGAATTCGTACATTCCCCAGATATTTTATGATCACTGAATCTTATGATTTCTTATGATGATGAATATAAAAAATTATGATTTTTATGATGAATATAAAAAATTGTGTTTTTTTATGATGAGTTTTTATGATGACTGAATCTTATGATTTCTTATGATGATGAATATATAAAATTATGATTTTTTTTATGAAGATGAATATAAAAGGATGATGATTTTTTCTGATGATGAGTTTTTATGATGACTGAATAATAGTCTAGAGAAATAAAGAGGTTTTGGAGAGTCCAATATATACCCTGGAAACACAAACCGAAACTGTCTCTCTTTTCCGCTTGTTACAACTTGTAATAAAGTTGTTACATCTTGGCTTAACGTGTTTATGACGTATTAGAACGTTGTTACAACTTGCTATATTGGTTGTTATAACTGGTTAGGAGGTGTTAAAACTGGTTCGAACGTTGTACCAACGTCGTAGTTTCGGTGTGTGTTTGGAGAGTCCATGAGAGTCGTTACCGTGTCTTAGACAGCAACAGCCTGGAGACTTAACACTAAGTTTAACAAGTATTAACTTGAACGTAACGATGTCTACTGCTGAACTCAAAATCATTTCACGTTTCGTATATTTAATTTTATAGAGACCGAAAAAAACGAAAAATCTAGCTTGAATATTCCTTGGTCTAATATAGCACAAATATGTTCGATATTTGGCCTTAAACAGCGTAAATGAACAAATCCCCAAGGGCCGTGATGAGGATTCGAACCTGCGTCCGGGAGCAACCCAGACTTAATCGACTGAGCTACGACAGGGTTAAAAGAGTTGAAACCGAAGTTCTACTGAACTTACTGGGTCCCGGGTAATCTTAATCTTAATCTTAAAAATCTTAATCGACTTACGGGATATCTTAAACAGCGTATATTAGGTTTAGGATTTCTTGAACAGGTTAGAAAAGTTATAAGTTTAAAAATATTTTTAAGTTTTTAGTTTTTAAAATAATAATTTAATGCTAATTTTTTAAGATAATAATTTAAAAAAAATAGTTTTTAAGTTTAAAATATTTCTTATTTTTTTGTAATACCATTTGGGCTAATGTAGTCACCAACGTAAACTTATCAAGGTCTAGTAATACATATTGGCTCGTTTGACCAAATAGTTCTAGGAGGCTGGTTTATGGTAATTAGGCAGTTACTTGGAGATAAGGTTCTTAGGAGGAAGGGAGGGAACTGTCAGGTGAAAGTGTCGAGGCATTACGACTATCTAGCACTGGGAAGGGGTCAGGATAACGATTTGGGATGGGACGGGGGTAAGGAATGGTGCCCAACCACTTGGTGGACGGTCGGGGATTGAACGCCGACCTGCATGAAGCGAGACTGTCGCTCTACCGTCCAGTCCAAGTGGTTGAACTGAGGTCCTTAGGAGATTGATTGATAAAGATTAAGCCACCCAAGAGGTGGCACGGGCATGAATAACCCGTAATTCTTAGGAGAGTATTGAGAAAGTTGCAGCAGACGGATTATTGATTGCTTCTATGAATATTATTTGTGTAGTCGTGACGCTCGTTAAGATCATCGTGTGTGTTGGTGTATAGTGGAGGACAACGCGACCCCAGAGGTACTGCAGTGACCCAAACACAGTCATCCCTGTTGAGGTAACACTCATTTATATACACTTTACACTTTATATACACTTTATACACACTTTACACTTTATATACACTTTAATAGGTCCTCTGCAGGTCGTTTTCCTATTATCCCCTCTACTACACCTTTGCTCCTCACAGCTCTCTTGACTATTTATAGTCTGTCTCTACTTCCTCATCACAGTGACGGGAGACATCTCCCGTCACGCAGGGTGCAGTCGCACCTCCACAGATCTCCAGTATCATTTATTGATACTGGTAATGGCTCAAAAGGGCCACCACTTACGGGCTATTCATGCCCGTGCCACCTCTTGGGTGGCTTAATCTTTATCAATCTTCCTCATCACAATCGACTTGAGAATGGTCCAGGACAGACCGAAACGTCGTCGTCCCTTCACCTTCTAGTGTGTGGTCTGGTTAACATACTTCAGCCCCGTTATTGTGACTCCTCGCCTGCAACACTTTACCTCATTCTTTCCAAGTTGCAACATTGCTGTTGCCTGAGAGAAGCCTCGTGGTGAAGTAGGCTTCGTGATGGCTCGTTCATCCTGGACGAATATACACAATACACAGAAAAATCACATTAATGTATATCATTGAAGAAATCCAACAGGAGTCTTGATGAGGGGTTCGAACCCATGCGCTGGGTGTTCGCAGACACTCTAGTCGACTGCACCACTACCTGGTCCACTACCATGAGCGAGACCTTAATTAGGACAAGATATTACCTTATATTTGGACTCTCTCTCTACCACCTTCTTCACACACCGGAAACTCTCCTCTTCCTGTACGGTCACATGCGTGAGTCGGGGCCCAGGAGCCGCGTCCGGTCTTATGCTGGTGAAGTATGAGGCGAACATCAACAGTTCTTCTCAACCTGGAGCCAGATTCACGAAGCAGTTACGCAAGCACTTACGAACCTGTACATCTTTTCTCAATCTTTGGCGGCTTTGTTTACAATTATTAAACAGTTAATGAGCTCCGAAGCACCAGGAGGTTGTTTATAACAATAACAACAGTTGATTGGCAAGTTTTGATGCTTGTAAACCGTTCAATAAATGTAACCAAAGCCGTCAAAGATTGAGTAAAGATGTACAGGTTCGTAAGTACTTGTGTAACTGGTTCGTGAATCTGGCCCCTGGCTTCTTGTTAATGTTAAACTAACACATTTCCCCCGAGTTATGTGTCAGTAAGCGACCTGAATATTCCACACTACTTCCTCACTTCTCCCGGCTTTGGTAGATATTATATGCCTCAACGGTCACCTGATCTATCTCATAACATATATTTTGCATGTGACATTTTACATGAAAAATACACATATTTATATTTACATAAAATGTGAGCACTAAATTATTAACATTTTCATAATATAATACAATTATGTAAATTTCAAGGTGACGCTCCATAAGTCAAGAACTGAGTATTGTTGTGGATGAGGGTAGAGTTATGTCACTTCAGGTGGCGTGGGAGGGACGGTGCCATGGCTGGCAACGTTGCCGTTCAGTAATGGCACGGTGCCAGTCTTGGGGTGGCTAAATCTTGGGCTCCTGGCACGCCAATTCAATTTCCATAATACATATTTACGATGTAAACACAATATTTGGTTAGGTGGTAAAGCCTGCGAGGAACTATCTTGCCTAGCGTGTCATGAGTCAATGGTTAGCTCAAGGAAACTTTTGATGGTGTTTATTGCTGCACTTTTGTGTGTGTGTGTGTGTGTGTGTGTGTGTGTGTGTGTGTGTGTGTGTGTGTGTGTGTGTGTGTGTGTGTGTGTGTGTGTGTGTACTCACCTATTTGTACTCACCTATTTGTGCTTGCAGGATCGAGCATTGACTCTTGGATCCCGCCTTTCCAGCCATCGGTTGCTTACAGCAATGACTCCTGTCCCATTTCCCTATCATACCTAGTCTTAAAAGTATGAATAGTATTGGCTTCCACAACCTGTTCCCCAAGTGCATTCCATTTTTCCACTACTCTCACGCTAAAAGAAAACTTCCTAACATCTCTGTGACTCATCTGAGTTTCCAGTTTCCACCCATGTCCCCTCGTTCTGTTATTATTACGTGTGAACATTTCATCTATTTCCACTTTGTCAATTCCCCTGAGTATTTTATATGTCCCTATCATATCTCCTCTCTCCCTTCTTTTCTCTAGTGTCGTAAGGTTCAGTTCCTTCAGTCGCTCTTCATATCCCTTCCCTCGTAACTCTGGGACAAGCCTCGTCGCAAACCTCTGAACCTTCTCCAGTTTCCTTATGTGTTTCTTCAGGTGGGGGCTCCATGATGGCGCGGCATACTCTAAGACGGGTCTCACGTAGGCAGTGTAAAGCGCCCTAAAAGCCTCCTCATTTAGGTTTCTGAATGAAGTTCTAATTTTCGCCAGTGTAGAGTACGCTGCTGTCGTTATCCTATTTATATGTGCCTCAGGAGTTAGATTAGGTGTCACATCCACTCCCAGATCTCTTTCTCGAATCGTTACAGGTAGGCTGTTCCCCTTCATTGTGTACTGTCCCTTTGGTCTCCTATCACCTGATCCCATTTCCATAACTTTACATTTACTGGTGTTAAACTCCAGTAGCCATTTCCCTGACCATCTCTGCAACCTGTTTAAGTCCTCTTGGAGGATCCTACAATCCTCGTCTGTCACAACTCTTCTCATTAATTTTGCGTCATCCGCAAACATTGACATGTATGACTCCACTCCTGTAAACATGTCATTTACGTAAATTAGAAAGAGGATTGGTCCCAGCACCGATCCTTGAGGTACTCCACTTGTTACTGTTCTCCAGTCCGACTTCTCGCCCCTTACCATTACCCTCTGGCTCCTTCCTGTTAGGTAGTTCTTCACCCATTCTAGGGCCTTTCCGCTTACTCCTGCCTGCCTCTCAAGTTTGTATAGCAGTCTCATGTGCGGTACTGTATCAAAGGCCTTTTGGCAGTCAAGAAATATGCAGTCTGCCCAGCCTTCTCTGTCCTGCCTTATCCTTGTTACTTTATCATAGAATTCTAAAAGGTTTGTTAGGCATGATTTCCCTGTCCAGAACCCATGTTGGTGCTTGTTTACAAACCCAATGCTCTCCAGGTGCTCAACAAGTCTTAGCCTAATTATTCTTTCAAGTATTTTGCAGGGGATGCTTGTCAGTGATACGGGTCTGTAGTTAAGTGCCTCCTCCCTATCACCTTTCTTGAAAATCGGTACGACATTTGCCTCCTTCCAGCAACTAGGCAATTCTCCCGACATAAGTGACTCATTAAAGATCATTGCCAGAGGCACGCTGAGAGCCTGCGCTGCCTCTTTAAGTATCCACGGTGATACTTTGTCTGGTCCAACAGCTTTATTTGCATCCAGTGTTGTCAACTGTTTCATTACCTCCTCTGCTGTCACCTCTATATCTGATAGTCTTTCATCTAGGGTAATCGCTTCTAACAATGGGAGCTGCTCAGGCTCGGTTGTGAACACTCCATGGAAACTTGCATTCAGTACCTCGCAGATTTCCTTGTCGCTTTCTGTATATGCCCCTTCTGTTTTCCTCAGTCTTGTCACTTGGTCATTTACCGACATCTTCCTTCTTATATGGCTATGTAGTAATTTAGGTTGCTTTTTCGCTTTGATTGCAATATCATTCTCATAATTTCTTTCCGACACTCGTCTTATGTTAATGTAATCATTCCTAGCTCTGTTACATCTAATCCTGTTGTCCTCTGTCCTTTGTCTTCTGTACTTCCTCCACTCCCTCCTGCTTCTCACCTTTGCTTCCTGACACTGTCTATTAAACCATGGGTTATTATATTCCCTCCTGCTTTTTTCCTTTATTGTTGGAATAAATCTCTCTTCAGCCTCCTTGCATTTCCATATGACTTGGTTCATCATATCTTGCACTGATTGTATGTGTGTGTGGGTGTGGGTGTAATAACTGTAGTAATAATATAGTGATACTATGGTGTACATACGACAGTGATGATACTGTTCTTAAAAGATTCCCCCATTTTGCACCCGCAAGATAACGTAAGATTTTAAGGGTTGACAAATATTTATCTTCTTGTTTGAGGAGCTGTTCACTTGAGACAGTTAAGCAAGTCCCAGCTGTGTCTGGGTACAAGTGACAGGATGAACAACCCAGCGGGTTTTCTTCCTATTGGGGAGTGTTGTACATGCTGCTATGGCGGTGTGTCCACTCACAGGATGAGTGCGCTGCCCAATACTGTCACTATGGCGGTGTGTCCACTCACAGGATGAGTGGCGCTGCCCAATACTGTCACTATGGTGGTGTGTCCACTCACAGGATGAGTGGCGCTGCCCATACTGTCACTATGGCGGTGTGTCCACTCACAGGATGAGTGGCGCTGTCCAATACTGTCACTATGGCGGTGTGTCCACTCACAGGATGAGTGGCGCTACCCAATACTGTCACTATGGTGGTGTGTCCACTCACAGGATGAGTGGCGCTGCCCAATACTGTCACTATGGCGGTGTGTTCACTCACAGGATGAGTGGCGCTGCCCAATACTGTCACTATGGCGGTGTGTCCACTCACAGGATGTGGCGCTGCCCAATACTGTCACTATGGCGGTGTGTCCACTCACAGGATGAGTGGCGCTGCCCAATACTGTCACTATGGCGGTGTGTCCACTCACAGGATGAGTGGCGCTGCCCAATACTGTCACTATGGCGGTGTGTTCACTCACAGGATGAGTGGCGCTGTCCCAATACTGTCACTATGGCGGTGTGTCCACTCACAGGATGAGTGGGCTGCCCAATACTGTCACTATGGCGGTGTGTTCACTCACAGGATGAGTGGCGCTGCCAATACTGTCACTATGGCGGTGTGTCCACTCACTGGATGAGTGGCGCTGACCAATACTGTCACTATGGCGGTGTGTCCACTCACAAGATGAGTGGCGCTGCCCAATACTGTCACTATGGCGGTGTGTCCACTCACAGGATGAGTGGCGCTGCCCAATACTGTCACTATGGCGGTGTGTCCACTCACAGGATGAGTGACGCTGCCCAAACTGTCACTATGGTGGTGTGTCCACTCACAGGATGAGTGACGCTGCCCAATACTGTCACTATGGCGGTGTGTCCACTCACAGGATGAGTGACGCTGCCAATACTGTCACTATGGCGGTGTGTCCACTCACAGGATGAGTGGTGCTGCCCATACTGTCACTATGGCGGTGTGTTCACTCACAGGATGAGTGACGCGCCCAATACTGTCACTATGGCGGTGTGTCCACTCACAGGATGAGTGGTGCTGCTCCAATACTGTCACTATGGCGGTTGTTCACTCACAGGATGAGTGGCGCTGCCCAATACTGTCACTATGGGGTGTGTCCACTCACAGGATGAGTGGTGCTGCTCAATACTGTCACTATGGCGGTGTGTTCACTCACAGGATGAGTGACGCTGCCCAATACTGTCACTATGGGGTGGTGTCCACTCACAGGATGAGTGACGCTGCCCAATACTGTCACTATGGTGGTGTGTCCACTCACAGGAGAGTGACGCTGCCCAATACTGTCACTATGGCGGTGTGTCCACTCACAGGATGAGTGGTGCTGCTCCAATACGTCACTATGGCGGTGTTCACTCACAGGATGAGTGACGCTGCCCAACTGTCACTATGGCGGTGTGTCCACTCACAGGATGAGTGGCGCTGCCCAATACTGTCACTATGGTGGTGTGTCCACTCACAGATGAGTGACGCTGCCCAATACTGTCACTATGGTGGTGTGTTCACTCACAGGATGAGTGACGCTGTCCAATACTGTCACTATGGGCGGTGTGTCCCCTCACAGGATGAGTGGTGGCGCTCAATACTGTCACTATGGCGGTGTGTTCACTCACAGGATGAGTGACGCTGCCCCATACTGTCACTATGGCGGTGTGTTCACTCACAGGATGAGTGACGCTGCTCAATACTGTCACTATGGTGGTGTGTCCACTCACAGGATGAGTGCCGCTGCCCAATACTGTCACTATGGCGGTGTGTCCACTCACAGGNAGTCAGACTCTCCTCCACCAGTCAGACTCTCCTCCACCAGTCAGACTCTCCTGCTCCACCAGTCAGACTCTCCTGCTCCACCAGTCAGACTCTCCTCCACCAGTCAGACTCTCCTCCACCAGTCAGACTCTCCTGCTCCACCAGTCAGGCTCTCCTGCTCCACCAGTCAGACTCTCCTGCGCCACCAGTCAGACTCTCCTGCTCCACCAGTCAGACTCTCCTGCTCCACCAGTCAGACTCTCCTCCACCAGTCAGACTTCTCCTCCACCAGTCAGACTCTCCTGCTCCACCAGTCAGGCTCTCCTGCGCCACCAGTCAGACTCTCCTGCTCCACCAGTCAGACTCTCCTGCTCCACCAGTCAGACTCTCCTGCGCCACCAGTCAGACTCTCCTGCTCCACCAGTCAGACTCTCCTGCTCCACCAGTCAGACTCTCCTGCGCCACCAGTCAGACTCTCCTGCTCCACCAGCCAGACTCTCCTGCTCCACCAGTCAGACTCTCCTGCACCACCAGTCAGACTCTCCTGCGCCACCAGTCAGACTCTCCTGCGCCACCAGTCAGACTCTCCTGCACCACCAGTCAGACTCTCCTCCACCAGTCAGACTCTCCTGCACCACCAGTCAGACTCTCCTGCTCCACCAGTCAGACTCTCCTGCTCCACCAGTCAGACTCTCCTGCTCCACCAGTCAGACTCTCCTGCTCCACCAGTCAGACTCTCCTGCTCCACCAGTCAGACTCTCCTGCTCCACCAGTCAGACTCTCCTCCTCCACCAGTCAGACTCTCCTCCTCCACCAGTCAGACTCTCCTGCTCCACCAGTCAGACTCTCCTGCTCCACCAGTCAGACTCTCCTGCTCCACCAGTCAGACTCTCCTCCTCCACCAGTCAGACTCTCCTGCTCCACCAGCCAGGCTCTCCTGCTCCACCAGTCTGACTCTCCTCCTCCACCAGCCAGGCTCTCCTGCTCCACCAGTCTGACTCTCCTCCTCCACCAATCAGACTCTCCTGCTCCACCAGCCAGACTCTCCTCCACCAATCAGACTCTCCTCCACCAGTCATACTCTCCTGCTCCACCAGTCAGACTCTCCTCCACCAGCCAGACTCTCCTCCTCCACCAGCCAGACTCTCCTGCTCCACCAGTCAGACTCTCCTGCTCCACCAGTCAGACTCTCCTCCTCCACCAGTCTGACTCTCCTCCTCCACCAGCCAGGCTCTCCTGCTCCACCAGTCTGACTCTCCTCCTCCACCAATCAGACTCTCCTCCACCAGCCAGACTCTCCTCCACCAATCAGACTCTCCTCCACCAGTCATACTCTCCTGCTCCACCAATCAGACTCTCCTCCACCAATCAGACTCTCCTCCACCAGTCATACTCTCCTGCTCCACCAATCAGACTCTCCTCCACCAGTCGGACTCTCCTGACAATATTGACAAGTGCCTCAGGCGTCGACGCCGGCTTACTGGGCAGAAAATACTTCGACACCAAAGACATTCTACCTCACTCTTTGCTCCTGTTTCCAATTGTCACTTTCATGAATATATGTCTTCCTTTCTCTCCCTCACTCTCACCGCCTCTCTCCCTCACTCTCACCGTCTCTCTCCCTCACTCTCACCCCCTCTCTCCCTCACTCTCACCGTCTCTCTCCCTCACTCTCACCCCCTCTCTCCCTCACTCTCACCGTCTCTCTCCCTCACTCTCACCGTCTCTCTCCCTCACTCTCACCCCCTCTCTCCCTCACTCTCACCCCCTCTCTCCCTCACTCTCACCCCCTCTCTCCCTCACTCTCACCGTCTCTCTCCCTCACTCTCACCCCCTCTCTCCCTCACTCTCACCGTCTCTCTCCCTCACTCTCACCCCCTCTCTCCCTCACTCTCACCGTCTCTCTCCCTCACTCTCACCGTCTCTCTCCCTCACTCTCACCCCCTCTCTCCCTCACTCTCACCGTCTCTCTCCCTCACTCTCACCCCCTCTCTCCCTCACTCTCACCGTCTCTCTCCCTCACTCTCACCGTCTCTCTCCCTCACTCTCACCGCCTCTCTCCCTCACTCTCACCGCCTCTCTCCCTCACTCTCACCCCCTCTCCCTCACTCTCACCCCCTCTCTCCCTCACTCTCACACCCCTCCCCCACTACCCGAGTCGGCCCTCTCCACCAAAGGATAAATGGATCCACCAGCTCAATCTAACGCCTTCAATTTCCCGAGAAATTAAAAAGTTCTTCTCAATAATTTCTGATCCTGGGAATCTATTTCCTGATACCATCAGTTGGGATTGACGGGAGAGGCAGGGGAGGCTGCCTTGCCCCCTGCCCTCACCTCCTAGCCCTGAGGTCCTGTACTAGCTGCCTTCCTGCATCTTTTTACCTTCTTCCTAGCATTNTCTGCTAATGGGACAATTTAGTTCTTTTGTAAGTGATTGAAGGCGATGAATCACAATAATGTGGCTAAGTATCGACTTGAGAATGGTTCAGGGACGGACCGAAACGTCGTCGTCCCTTCACCTTCTAGTAAGTGATTGAAATATGCTAATATTTAATAAATGTTGTGTTTCTAGCAAAAGGCTACAAAGCGACCAATGAGTTAGAAGCAAACTCATTTTCTTGGCTATTTGAATAAAGTTCACTAATAAAAAAATTTATTGAATGACTATTAAAGTTCTAGATTGGTCTGTTTGGTGGGTGCCAGACCTGAGTCTGACTCTCGTGTCAGTGGTCCAGCCCATGACGAGTCCTTCCTCTGGTGAGGCTTGTGGCAGACAAGATATGTTATCTTCAGACGTTTCAACCCTCACTGACCACACACGGACAGTGGGACACCTACAGCAGGGCCAAGATCTTGAGTCATCTCAAGCAGGAGATGGAGGAACTCTTCTCTATCTCTTCAGAAGAGCAACACCTTCTGAGCGGTAACTTGAGCAATGTCGCCAGCCTGGTCCTATGGTAGCATTTAGCTGGAGCGATCACCTTCACAGCATAACGAGTCAATTACCATGCCCAAGAAGACCATCATCAGACGCCAGAAGCACTTCATTATACCCAAAAGACCCATCATCATCCCCCAGAAGCCCTTAATCATGCCCCACAACCCTCACCCAGGCACCCAGAAACTTTTTAAAGGGATAGTAAAGGCGATTGATGCTTAAAATATTTTTCTCCCCCGAGTCCAAATGAAACTCACATCTTGTGAGAAGGGATTGAAAGCCATTTGTCTCTGTTTAGCTACCCTTTGTAGCCCCCTATTGTAGCCCTCCTTTGTGCCAGGCCTCCCCAGAGGCACCGCTGGGAGCGAGGGACCCACCAACGACCCAGCTCCTTATCATTCATCTGGAATGTTTTCAGAGCGTCAGCCGAGGATGCATTGCACACTTCAAGACGATAATTCTTGTTCTTTTCGTGCGAGCTGGTGGAAGCTGTCTCGCGGTGCGCTATGTAGCTCCTAGCTTCAGTAGCTCTGTTGCAGGCGATGAGTCACAATAACGTGGCTAAAGTAAGTTGACCAGACCACACACTAGAAGGTGAAGGGACGACGACGTTTCGGTCCGTCCTGGACCATTCTCAAGTCTCTGAGAATGCTCTGTTCCTTGAAGGTGATCCTCAGAACTCTCCAGTACCTCCTCCAGGAGAGAGTCACTTGAGGAGAATCTGGTTGTTGTACAACACACGCGCAAGGTTGTCCTTGTGTCTTGTCCTACACATAAGGACAACCTCCTTAAAGTGAGAAGAAGCAGCAGGAGAAGGCGCAGCTGGAAGAGGGAAAATTGTCGAAGATATGTAAGGGAAATCTCGAACCCTGGACGTGTAGTCAACATGATGAATGTACTGTAAGAAGATCTCAGTCGATTCAGGCAGCGTCTGGGATGCTCTCGGACGCAGGTTCGAATCCGCATCACGGCCCATGTGGATTTGTACATTTACTGAAAGAAGAAGTTGTGGAAGCCACCTCCATCCACACCTTTACGGCCAGATTCCATAAAGAATTCGATCTCAGAATAGATATATAACCTAACAAGTATAGCAAGGCTAACAGGCTGAGAAGGTGAGGTTAGGCCAGGCTCCTTGACGACGTATACTGTCAAGTGAGGCTAGGCCAGGCTCCTGGACGACGTACACTGACAAGTGAGGCTAGGCCAGGCTCCTGGACGACGTACACTGACAAGTGAGGCTAGGCCAGGCTCCTGGACGACGTACACTGACAAGTGAGGCTAGGCCAGGCTCCTTGACGACGTATACTGTCAGGTGAGGCTAGGCCACCTACGGAAGGACTGTTCACAGCTTCTGTTGCTATGGAGTCACTGTATTAAATGGTGAGGTTATTGCTGCTTGCTATATAGCCACGGGTGAGGATCGGGGCCAGCACCACACGTCACCACCTGCACCACACGTCACCACCTACACCACACGTCACCACCTGCACCACACGTCACCACCTGCACCACACGTTACCACCTGCACCACACGTTACCACCTGCACCACACGTCACCACCTACACGTCACCACCTGCACCACACGTCACCACCTGCACCACACGTCACCACCTGCACCACACGTCACCACCTACACGTCACCACCTACAAGGTGGCGAGGCGCCTGGTAGAAGCGTCTTGGGACACGTCCAGTTGCAGATATTGATCAGTTGGCAAGGTGCAGGCGAGGAGGGAGGTCAACACTGGAGGCTGTGTTGCACTGGAGGCTGTGTTGCACTGGTGGCTGTGTTGCTCTGGAGGCTGTGTTGCTCTGGAGGCTGTGTTACACTGGAGGCTGTGTTGCACTGGTGGCTGTGTTGCTCTGGAGGCTGTGTTGCTCTGGAGGCTGTGTTACACTGGAGGCTGTGTTGCACTGGTGGCTGTGTTACACTGGAGGCTGTGTTACACTGGTGGCTGTGTTGCTCTGGAGGCTGTGTTACACTGGAGGCTGTGTTACACTGGTGGCTGTGTTGCTCTGGAGGCTGTGTTGCTCTGGAGGCTGTGTTACACTGGAGGCTGTGTTGCACTGGTGGCTGTGTTACACTGGAGGCTGTGTTGCTCTGGAGGATGTGTTACACTGGTGGCTGTGTTACACTGGAGGCTGTGTTACACTGGTGGCTGTGTTACACTGGAGGCTGTGTTGCACTGGTGGCTGTGTTGCTCTGGAGGCTGTGTTGCTCTGGAGGCTGTGTTACACTGGAGGCTGTGTTGCACTGGTGGCTGTGTTGCTCTGGAGGCTGTGTTGCTCTGGAGGCTGTGTTACACTGGAGGCTGTGTTGCTCTGGAGGCTGTGTTACACTGGAGGCTGTGTTACACTGGTGGCTGTGTTGCTCTGGAGGCTGTGTTGCTCTGGAGGCTGTGTTACACTGGAGGCTGTGTTGCACTGGTGGCTGTGTTACACTGGAGGCTGTGTTGCTCTGGAGGATGTGTTACACTGGTGGCTGTGTTGCTCTGGAGTCTGTGTTGCACTGGTGGCTGTGTTACACTGGTGGCTGTGTTGCGCTGGTGGCTGTGTTGCACTGGTGGCTGTGTTGCACTGGTGGCTGTGTTGCTCTGGAGGATGTGTTACACTGGTGGCTGTGTTGCACTGGTGGCTGTGTTACACTGGAGGCTGTGTTGCTCTGGAGGCTGTGTTACACTGGTGGCTGTGTTGCTCTGGAGTCTGTGTTGCACTGGTGGCTGTGTTACACTGGTGGCTGTGTTGCGCTGGTGGCTCTGTTGCACTGGTGGCTGTGTTGCACTGGTGGCTGTGTTGCTCTGGAGGCTGTGTTGCACTGGTGGCTGTGTTGCACTGGTAGCTGTGTTGCACTGGTGGCTGTGTTACACTGGTGGCTGTGTTGCACTGGTGGCTGTGTTACACTGGTGGCTGTGTTACACTGGTGGCTGTGTCACACTGGTGGCTGTGTTGCACTGGTGGCTGTGTTACACTGGTGGCTGTGTTGCACTGGTGGCTGTGTTACACTGGTGGCTGTGTTACACTGGTGGCTGTGTTGCACTGGTGGCTGTGTTACACTGGTGGCTGTGTTGCTCTGGTGGCTGTGTTACACTGGAGGCTGTGTTGCACTGGTGGCTGTGTTACACTGGTGGCTGTGTTACACTGGTGGCTGTGTTACACTGGTGGCTGTGTTGCACTGGTGGCTGTATTACACTGGTGGCTGTGTTGCTCTGGTGGCTGTGTTACACTGGTGACTGTGTTGCTCTGGTGGTTGTGTTACACTGGTGGCTGTGTTGCTCTGGTGGCTGTGTTACACTGGTGGCTGTGTTACACTGGTGGCTGTGTTACACTGGTGGCTGTGTTACACTGGTGGCTGTGTTACACTGGAGGCTGTGTTACACTGGTGGCTGTGTTACACTGGAGGCTGTGTTACACTGGTGGCTGTGTTGCACTGGTGGCTGTGTTGCACTGGAAGCTGTGATACACTGGTGGCTGTGTTACACTGGTGGCTGTGTTACACTGGTGGCTGTGTTACACTGGTGGCTGTGTTACACTGGTGGCTGTGTTACACTGGTGGCTGTGTTGCACTGGTGGCTGTGTTGCACTGGAGGCTGTGTTACACTGGTGGCTGTGTTACACTGGTGGCTGTGTTACACTGGTGGCTGTGTTACACTGGAGGCTGTGTTACACTGGTGGCTGTGTTACACTGGAGGCTGTGTTACACTGGTGGCTGTGTTGCACTGGTGGCTGTGTTGCACTGGAGGCTGTGTTACACTGGTGGCTGTGTTACACTGGTGGCTGTGTTACACTGGTGGCTGTGTTACACTGGTGGCTGTGTTACACTGGTGGCTGTGTTACACTGGTGGCTGTGTTGCACTGGTGGCTGTGTTGCACTGGAGGCTGTGTTACACTGGTGGCTGTGTTACACTGGTGGCTGTGTTACACTGGTGGCTGTGTTACACTGGTGGCTGTGTTACACTGGTGGCTGTGTACACTGGTGGCTGTGTTACACTGGTGGCTGTGTTACACTGGTGGCTGTGTTACACTGGTGGCTGTGTTACACTGGTGGCTGTGTTACACTGGTGGCTGTGTTACACTGGAGGCTGTGTTACACTGGTGGCTGTGTTACACTGGAGGCTGTGTTACACTGGTGGCTGTGTTACACTGGTGACTGTGTTACACTGGTGGCTGTGTTACACTGGTGGCTGTGTTACACTGGTGGCTGTGTTGCACTGGTGGCTGTGTTACACTGGTGGCTGTGTTACACTGGTGTCTGTGTTACACTGGTGGCTGTGTTACACTGGTGGCTGTGTTGCACTGGTGGCTGTGTTACATTGGAGGCTGTGTTACACTGGTGGCTGTGTTACACTGGTGACTGTGTTACACTGGTGGCTGTGTTACACTGGTGGCTGTGTTGCACTGGAGGCTGTGTTGCACTGGAGGCTGTGTTGCACTGGAGGCTGTGTTGCACTGGTGGCTGTGTTACACTGGAGGCTGTGTTACACTGGAGGCTGTGTTGCACTGGTGGCTGTGTTGCTCTAGTGGCTGTGTTACACTGGTGGCTGTGTTACACTGGTGACTATGTTACACTGGTGGCTGTGTTACACTGGTGGCTGTGTTGCACTGGAGGCTGTGTTGCACTGGTGGCTGTGTTGCACTGGTGGCTGTGTTGCACTGGTGGCTGTGTTGCTCTGGTGGCTGTGTTGCACTGGTGGCTGTGTTGCTCTGGTGGCTGTGTTGCACTGGTGGCTGTGTTGCTCTGGTGGCTGTGTTGCACTGGTGGCTGTGTTGCTCTGGTGGCTGTGTTGCACTGGTGGCTGTGTTACACTGGTGGCTGTGTTGCACTGGTGGCTGTGTTGCACTGGTGGCTGTGTTGCTCTGGTGGCTGTGTTGCACTGGTGGCTGTGTTGCTCTGGTGGCTGTGTTGCTCTGGTGGCTGTGTTACACTGGTGGCTGTGTTGCTCTGGTGGCTGTGTTGCACTGGAGGCTGTGTTGCACTGTTGGCTGTGTTACACTGGAGGCTGTGTTGCACTGGAGGCTGTGTTACACTGGTGGCTGTGTTACACTGGAGGCTGTGTTGCACTGGTGGCTGTGTTACACTGGTGGCTGTGTTACACTGGTGGCTGTGTTACACTGGAGGCTGTGTTACACTGGTGGCTGTGTTACACTGGTGGCTGTGTTACACTGGAGGCTGTGTTGCACTGGTGGCTGTGTTACACTGGTGGCTGTGTTACACTGGTGGCTGTGTTACACTGGAGGCTGTGTTACACTGGTGGCTGTGTTACACTGGTGGCTGTGTTACACTGGAGGCTGTGTTACACTGGTGGCTGTGTTACACTGGTGGCTGTGTTACACTGGTGGCTGTGTTACACTGGTGGCTGTGTTACACTGGTGGCTGTGTTACACTGGAGGCTGTGTTGCACTGGTGGCTGTGTTACACTGGTGGCTGTGTTACACTGGTGGCTGTGTTACACTGGAGGCTGTGTTGCACTGGTGGCTGTGTTACACTGGTGGCTGTGTTACACTGGTGGCTGTGTTACACTGGAGGCTGTGTTGCACTGGTGGCTGTGTTACACTGGTGGCTGTGTTACACTGGTGGCTGTGTTACACTGGTGGCTGTGTTACACTGGAGGCTGTGTTGCACTGGTGGCTGTGTACACTGGGGCTGTGTTACACTGGTGGCTGTGTTACACTGGGGCTGTGTTGCACTGGTGGCTGTGTTACACTGGTGGCTGTGTTACACTGGTGGCTGTGTTGCACTGGTGGCTGTGTTACACTGGTGGCTGTGTTACACTGGTGGCTGTGTTACACTGGTGGCTGTGTTACACTGGTGGCTGTGTTGCACTGGTGGCTGTGTTACATGGAGGCTGTGTTACACTGGTGGCTGTGTTACACTGGTGGCTGTGTTACACTGGTGGCTGTGTTACACTGGTGGCTGTGTTNCTTTATTAGCTTCCGTATTGAGCTCTCACAATTGTGTTGTGTTGTTGTTGTTGTTGTTGTTGTTGTTGTTTTAGATTTGCTAATGGGACAATTTCGTTCTTTTGTAAGTGATTGAAGGCGATGAATCACAATAATGTGGCTAAAGTATCGACTTGAGAATGGTTCAGGACGGACCGAAACGTCGTCGTCCCTTCACTTCTAGTAAGTGATTGAAATATGCTAATTTAATAAATGTTGTGTTTCTAGCAAAGGCTACAAAGCGACCAATGAGTTAGAAGCAAACTCATTTTCTTGGCTATTTGAATAAAGTTCACTAATAAAAAATTTATTGAATGACTATTAAAGTTCTAGATTGGTCTGTTGGTGGGTGCCAGACCTGAGTCTGACTCTCGCGTTAGTGGCTCAGCCCATGACGAGTCCTTCCTCTGGTGAGGCTTGTGGCAGACAAGATATGTTATCTTCAGACATTTCAACCCTCACTGACCACACACGGACAGTGGGACACCTACAGCAGGGGCCAAGATCTTGAGTCATCTCAAGCAGGAGATGGAGGAAACTCTTCTCTATCTCTTCAGAAGAGCAACACCTTTCTGAGCGGTAACTTGAGCAATGTCGCCAGCCTGGTCTATGGTAGCATTTAGCTGGAGCGATTACCTTCACAGCATAACGAGTCAATTACCATGCCCAAGAAGACCATCATCAGACGCCAGAAGCACTTCATTATACCCAAAAGACCCATCATCATCCCCCAGAAGTTCTTAATCATACCCCAGAACCCTCACCCAGGACCCCAGAAACTTTTTAACGGGATAGTAAAGGCGATGATGCTTAAATATTTTTCTCCCCCGAGTCCAAATGAAACTCACATCTTGTGAGAAGGGATTGAAAGCCATTTGTCTCTGTTTAGCTACCCTTTGTAGCCCCCTATTGTAGCCCACCTTTGTAGCCCACCTTGTGCCAGGCCTCCCAGAGGCACCGCTGGGAGCGAGGGACCCACCAACGACCCAGCTCCTTATCATTCATCTGGAATGTTTTTCAGAGCTCAGCCGAGGATGCATTGCACACTTCAAGACGATAATTCTTGTTCTTTTCGTGCGAGCTGGTGGAAGCTGTCTCGCGGTGCGCTATGTAGCTCCTAGCTCCAGTAGCTCTGTTGCAGGTGAGGAGTCACAATAACGTGGCTAAAGTAAGTTGACAGACCACACACTAGAAGGTGAAGGGACGACGACGTTTCGGTCCGTCCTGGACCATTCTCAAGTCTCTGAGAATGCTCTGTTCCTTGAAGGTGATCCTCAGAACTCTCCAGTACCTCCTCCAGGAGAGAGTCACTTGAGGAGAATCTGGTTGTTGTACAAACACACGCGCAAGGTTGTCCTTGTGTCTTGTCCTACACGTAAGGACACCTCCTTAAGTGAGAAGAAGCAGCAGGAGAAGGCGCAGCTGGAAGAGGGAAAATTGTCGAAGATATGTAAGGGAAATCTCGAACCCTGGACGTGTAGTCAACATGATGAATGTACTGTAAGAAGATCTCAGTCGATTCAGGCAGCGTCTGGGATGCTCTCGGACGCAGGTTCGAATCCGCATCACGGCCCATGTGGATTTGTACATTTACTGAAAGAAGAAGTTGTGGAAGCCACCTCCATCCACACCTTTACGGCCAGATTCCATAAAGAATTCGATCTCAGAATAGATATATAACCTAACAAGTATAGCAAGGCTAACAGGCTGAGAAGGTGAGGTTAGGCCAGGCTCCTTGACGACGTACACTGACAGGTGAGGCTAGGCCAGACTCCTGGACGACGTACACTGACAAGTGAGGCTAGGCCAGGCTCCTTGACGACGTACACTGACAAGTGAGGCTAGGCCGCCTACGGAAGGACTGTTCACAGCTTCTGTTGCTATGGAGTCACTGTATTAAATGGTGAGGTTATTGCTGCTTGCTATATAGCCACGAGTGAGGATCGGGGGCCAGCACCACACGTTACCACCTGCACCACACGTCACCACCAGCACCACACGTCACCACCTGCACCATACGTCACCACCTGCATCACACGTCACCACCTGCACCACACGTCACCACCTACACCACACGTCACCACCTACACCATACGTCACCACCTGCATCACACGTCACCACCTGCACCACACGTCACCACCTACACCATACGTCACCACCAGCACCACACGTCACCACCTGCATCACACGTCACCACCTGCACCACACGTTACCACCTGCACCACACGTCACCACCTACACGTCACCACCTACAAGGTGGCGAGCCGCCTGGTAGAAGCGTCTTGGGACACGTCCAGTTGCAGATATTGATCAGTTGGCAAGGTGCAGGCGAGGAGGGAGGTCAACACTGGAGGCTGTGTTACACTGGTGGCTGTGTTGCACTGGTGGCTGTGTTGCTCTGGAGGCTGTGTTGCTCTGGAGGCTGTGTTACACTGGAGGCTGTGTTACACTGGTGGCTGTGTTACACTGGTGGCTGTGTTACACTGGTGGCTGTGTTACACTGGTGGCTGTGTTGCTCTGGAGGCTGTGTTACACTGGTGGCTGTGTTGCTCTAGAGGCTGTGTTACACTGGAGGCTGTGTTGCACTGGTGGCTGTGTTGCTCTGGAGGCTGTGTTGCTCTGGAGGATGTGTTACACTGGTGGCTGTGTTGCACTGGTGGCTGTGTTGCTCTGGAGGATGTGTTACACTGGAGGCTGTGTTACACTGGTGGCTGTGTTGCACTGGTGGCTGTGTTGCTCTGGAGGCTGTGTTACACTGGTGGCTGTGTTGCACTGGTGGCTGTGTTGCTCTGGAGGCTGTGTTGCTCTGGAGGCTGTGTTACACTGGAGGCTGTGTTACACTGGTGGCTGTGTTACACTGGAGGCTGTGTTGCTCTGGAGGCTGTGTTACACTGGTGGCTGTGTTGCTCTAGAGGCTGTGTTGCACTGGTGGCTGTGTTACACTTGTGGCTGTGTTGCTCTAGAGGCTGTGTTGCACTGGTGGCTGTGTTGCACTGGTGGCTGTGTTGCTCTAGAGGCTGTGTTGCACTGGTGGCTGTGTTGCACTGGTGGCTGTGTTGCTCTGGAGGCTGTGTTACACTGGTGGCTGTGTTGCTCTGGTGGCTGTGTTACACTGGTGGCTGTGTTACACTGGTGACTGTGTTGCACTGGTGGCTGTGTTGCACTGGTGGCTGTGTTGCTCTGGAGGCTGTGTTGCACTGGTGGCTGTGTTGCTCTGGAGGCTGTGTTGCACTGGTGGCTGTGTTACACTGGTGGCTGTGTTACACTGGTGGCTGTGTTGCTCTGGTGGCTGTGTTACACTGGAGGCTGTGTTGCACTGGTAGCTGTGTTTCACTGGTGGCTGTGTTACACTGGTGGCTGTGTTGCACTGGTGGCTGTGTTACACTGGTGGCTGTGTTACACTGGTGGCTGTGTTGCACTGGTGGCTGTGTTGCACTGGTGGCTGTGTTACACTGGTGGCTGTGTTGCACTGGTGGCTGTGTTACACTGGTGGCTGTGTTACACTGGTGGCTGTGTTGCACTGGTGGCTGTGTTACACTGGTGGCTGTGTTGCTCTGGTGGCTGTGTTACACTGGAGGCTGTGTTGCACTGGTGGCTGTGTTTCACTGGTGGCTGTGTTACACTGGTGGCTGTGTTACACTGGTGGCTGTGTTACACTGGTGGCTGTGTTGCACTGGTGGCTGTGTTACACTGGTGGCTGTGTTACACTGGTGGCTGTGTTACACTGGTGGCTGTGTTACACTGGTGGCTGTGTTGCACTTGTGGCTGTGTTGCACTGGTGGCTGTGTTACACTGGTGGCTGTGTTACACTGGTGGCTGTGTTACACTGGTGGCTGTGTTGCACTGGTGGCTGTGTTGCACTGGTGGCTGTGTTACACTGGTGGCTGTGTTGCACTGGTGGCTGTGTTACACTGGAGTCTGTGTTACACTGGTGGCTGTGTTACACTGGTGACTGTGTTACACTGGTGGCTGTGTTACACTGGTGGCTGTGTTGTACTGGAGGCTGTGTTGCACTGGAGGCTGTGTTACACTGGTGGCTGTGTTACACTGGTGACTGTGTTACACTGGTGGCTGTGTTACACTGGTGGCTGTGTTGCACTGGAGGCTGTGTTGCACTGGTGGCTGTGTTACACTGGAGGCTGTGTTACACTGGAGGCTGTATTGCACTGGTGGCTGTGTTGCTCTGGTGGCTGTGTTACACTGGTGGCTGTGTTACACTGGTGACTGTGTTACACTGGTGGCTGTGTTACACTGGTGGCTGTGTTGCACTGAAGGCTGTGTTGCACTGGTGGCTGTGTTGCACTGGTGGCTGTGTTGCTCTGGTGGCTGTGTTGCACTGGTGGCTGTGTTGCACTGGTGGCTGTGTTGCTCTGGTGACTGTGTGCACTGGTGGCTGTGTTGCTCTGGTGGCTGTGTTGCACTGGTGGCTGTGTTGCTCTGGTGGCTGTGTTGCACTGGTGGCTGTGTTACACTGGTGGCTGTGTTGCACTGGTGGCTGTGTTGCACTGGTGGCTGTGTTGCTCTGGTGGCTGTGTTGCACTGGTGGCTGTGTTGCTCTGGTGGCTGTGTTGCTCTGGTGGCTGTGTTACACTGGTGGCTGTGTTGCTCTGGTGGCTGTGTTGCACTGGTGGCTGTGTTACACTGGTGGCTGTGTTACACTGGTGGCTGTGTTAACTGGTGGCTGTGTTGCTCTGGTGGCTGTGTTACACTGGAGGCTGTGTTGCACTGTTGGCTGTGTTACACTGGAGGCTGTGTTGCACTGGTGGCTGTGTTACACTGGTGGCTGTGTTACACTGGTGGCTGTGTTACACTGGAGGCTGTGTTGCACTGGTGGCTGTGTTACACTGGTGGCTGTGTTACACTGGTGGCTGTGTTACACTGGAGGCTGTGTTACACTGGTGGCTGTGTTACACTGGTGGCTGTGTTACACTGGAGGCTGTGTTACACTGGTGGCTGTGTTACACTGGTGGCTGTGTTACACTGGTGGCTGTGTTACACTGGTGGCTGTGTTGCACTGGTGGCTGTGTTACTGGTGGCTGTGTTACACTGGTGGCTGTGTTACACTGGTGGCTGTGTTACACTGGTGGCTGTGTTACACTGGTGGCTGTGTTACACTGGTGGCTGTGTTACACTGGAGGCTGTGTTACACTGGTGGCTGTGTTACACTGGGGCTGTGTTACACTGGTGGCTGTGTTACACTGGTGGCTGTGTTACACTGGAGGCTGTGTTGCACTGGTGGCTGTGTTACACTGGTGGCTGTGTTACACTGGTGGCTGTGTTACACTGGAGGCTGTGTTGCACTGGTGGCTGTGTTACACTGGTGGCTGTGTTACACTGGAGGCTGTGTTACACTGGTGGCTGTGTTACACTGGTGGCTGTGTTACACTGGTGGCTGTGTTACACTGGTGGCTGTGTTACACTGGTGGCTGTGTTACACTGGAGGCTGTGTTGCACTGGTGGCTGTGTTACACTGGTGGCTGTGTTACACTGGTGGCTGGTTACACTGGAGGCTGTGTTGCACTGGTGGCTGTGTTACACTGGAGGCTGTGTTACACTGGAGGCTGTGTTGCACTGGTGGCTGTGTTACACTGGAGGCTGTGTTACACTGGTGGCTGTGTTACACTGGAGGCTGTGTTACACTGGAGGCTTGTTGCACTGGTGGCTGTGTTACACTGGAGGCTGTGTTGCACTGGTGGCTGTGTTACACTGGTGGCTGTGTTACACTGGTGGCTGTGTACACTGGAGGCTGTGTTACACTGGTGGCTGTGTTACACTGGTGGCTGTGTTACACTGGAGGGTGTGTTACACTGGTGGCTGTGTTACACTGGTGGCTGTGTTACACTGGTGGCTGTGTTACACTGGTGGCTGTGTTACACTGGTGGATAACATTTTAAATGAATAACATTTTATTCACCTGGGCACTAGAAGGCTCGAACACCCGACCCCCAGCTCGGAAGACGGTCGTTTTATGAACTGCGCTTCATCAATTATTTAATAGCTAGCTCGGTAGCGCGGTTGAGAGAACGACTGTCTGCCATGCTGAGGGGTCGGGTGTTCGAGCCTCCTAGTGCCCTAGGCGAATGAATGGGACACTTGGAGCCCTCTTCTGTCGTCTGTGAATCAATTAATTTCTCTGGAATCAAAGCCCATTCAGAATCAATGAATTTCTCATTAATATATATATATGGCAATGGCGTGACTATGAGGAAATGCTTTTGGGGTTATGGGGGAGACTTGAACCTGCGTTCTGGTGATTCCCAGACACACCTGACTGGGAATAATATAAAAACACTTAAATGTTCCATACCTGACTCACCTTAACTGCAGTGGTCTGATAATAAGCTTGGAACGTTCTCACGTTTTTATATTCTTTTTAGCCAATTTCTGCCAGTTTTATTCACCAGTCATCGTCAAATTGGGTATATTTTGATTCACTTTTTATTAGTTGAGTCTCGACAAGTGTCGTGTTCATGTGTCCAGTGTGTCAACAGGATTGACATGAGGACCAAGAAATTTTGTGTTTTAATATCAAGGAATGTTTTAATTTTCATTAAAATCGATCGTGTCTTTAGAGTTATGTCCAGACAGCCTCACTACAAGATTACCAGACAGCCACACTACAAGATTACTAGACAGCCACACTACAAGATTACTAGACAGCCACACTACAAAATTACCAGACAGCCACACTACAAGATTACTAGACAGCCACACTACAAGATTACTAGACAGCCACACTACAAGATTACTAGACAGCCACACTACAAGATTACTAGACAGTCACACTACAAGATTACTAGACAACCACACTACAAGATTACTAGACAGCCACACTACAAAATTACAGACAGCCACACTACAAGATTACTAGACAGCCACACTACAAGATTACTAGACAACCACACTACAAGATTACTAGACAACCACACTACAAGATTACTAGACAACCACACTACAAAATTACTAGACAACCACACTACAAGACTAGAATTCAACCAAACTACCAAACTACCAGACTACGAGACTACCAGTCCATCAGAAGCCTGGGAATAATCACAAAATATTCACCTAAATGATCATAGTAATATTATTTGTTAATTATAAAAACAGTTTCATCTATCCACGGAGTAATTTTTGTTTTTAGTAAACAATGGATGATTTTCGTTGATATTAAACTCTGGTAATATGAATATTTAACCATATAGGCCCAGATAGATAATATTTTACACTTACTGAAACCCATCAACTTGAAACAGTAAACGTAATTTACGGGATCCGTAAATACAAAAATTGATAAAAATTGGCAAATTTTATTTTTTTTGTCAAAATTGAAGTTGTTAATGGGTAATGGGCAGCGATAAGTGGTCCCAGAGTAATAGAGAGAATCCGTCATTATTAGCACACTCTCCTTTATTTGGTCGAGGCATTATTTATTGATTTTAGTTTTATTATCAAATAGTCATTCAGAGAAACTTATCAGCGCAGTTTTAAAGTTTGGAGGAAGATTCTGTCACTCGTTTGAGCGAGTGGTGTAACAGCTTACATGTAGTTAGGTAATTAATACACATACTTTTTTTTTGGTGACAGTTAAGGGCTAAGTCTTAGAAGGTTAATTAAGACTGAATAATAATAAATAGTGTTCCTTGGCTAATTACTTTATGTATTACTTTATGAGGCAACTATGACTCACTGTGGCAACTATGGTTCACTGTGGCAACTGTGACTCACTGTGGCAACTATGCTCACTGTGGCAACTGTGACTCACTGTGGCAACTATGGCTCACTGTGGCAACTGTGACTCACTGTGGCAACTATGGCTCACTGTGGCACACTATGGCAACTATGGCTCACTATGGCAACTATGGCACACTGTGGCAACTATGGCTCACTGTGACAACTATGGCTCATTATGGCAACTATGGCACACTGTGACAACTATGGTTCACTGTGGCAACTATGGCTCACTGTGGCAACTATGGCACACTGTGGCAACTATGGCTCACTGTGGCAACTATGGCTCACTGTGGCAACTATGGCACACTGTGACAACTATGGCTCACTATGGCAACTATGGCTCACTGTGGCAACTATGGCTCACTATGGCAACTATGGCTCACTATGGCAACTATGGCTCACTATGGCCACTATGGCTCACTGTGGCAACTATGACTCACTGTGGCAACTATGGTTCACAATGGCAACTATGGCTCACTATGGCAACTATGACTCACTGTGGTAACTATGGCTCACTGTGGCAACTATGGCTCACTGTGGCAACTATGGCTCACTGTGGCAACTATGGCTCACTGTGGCAACTATGGCTCACTATGGCAACTATGGCTCACTGTGGCAACTATGGCTCACTGTGGCAACTATGGCTCACTGTGGCAACTATGGCTCACTATGGCAACTATGGCTCACTGTGACAACTATGACTCACTGTGGCAACTATGACTCACTGTGGCAACTATGGCTCACTGTGACAACTATGGCTCACTGTGGCAACTATGGCACACTGTGGCAACTATGGCTCACTCTGGCAACTATGGCTTACTATGGCAACTATGGCTCACTATGGCAACTATGGCTCGCTGTGGCAACTATGGCTCACTATGGCAACTATGGCTCACTGTGGCAACTATGGCTCACTGTGGCAACTATGGCTCACTATGGCAACTATGGCACACTGTGGCAACTATGGCTCACTGTGGCAACTATTCCTCACTGTGGCAACTATGACTCACTGTGGCAACTATGGCTCACTGTGGGCTCTGGCTGCTCACTGTAGCAACTATGGCACACTGTGGCAACTATGGCTCACTGTGGCAACTATTCCTCACTGTGGCAACTATGACTCACTGTGGCAACTATGGCTCACTGTGGCAACTATGGCTCACTATGGCAACTATGGCACACTGTGGCAACTATGGCTCACTATGGCAACTATGGCACACTGTGGCAACTATGGCTCACTGTGGCAACTATTCCTCACTGTGGCAACTATGACTCACTGTGGCAACTATGGCTCACTGTGGCAACTAGGCACACTGTGGCAACTATGGCTCACTGTGGCAACTATGGGCTCACTGTGGCAACTATGGCACACTGTGACAACTATGGCTCACTATGGCAACTATGGCTCACTGTGGCAACTATGGCTCACTATGGCAACTATGGCTCACTATGGCAACTATGGCTCACTATGGCCACTATGGCTCACTGTGGCAACTATGACTCACTGTGGCAACTATGGTCCTATGGCAACTATGGCTCACTATGCAATATGACTCACTGTGGTAACTATGCTCACTGTGGCAACTATGGCTCACTGTGGCAACTATGGCTCACTGTGGCAACTATGGCTCACTATGGCAACTATGGCTCACTGTGGCAACTATGGCATGTGGCAACTATGGCTCACTGTGCAACTATGGCTCACTGTGGCAACTATGGCTCACTGTGGCAACTATGACTCACTGTGGCAACTATGACTCACTGTGGCAACTATGGCTCACTGTGACAACTATGGCTCACTGTGGCAACTATGGCACACTGTGGCAACTATGGCTCACTCTGGCAACTATGGCTTACTATGGCAACTATGGCTCACTATGGCAACTATGGCTCGCTGTGGCAACTATGGCTCACTGTGGCAACTATGGCACACTGTGGCAACTATGGCTCACTGTGGCACTATGGCTCACTATGGCAACTATGACTCACTGTGGCAACTATGGCTCACTGTGGCAACTATGGCTCACTGTGGCAACTATGGCACACTGTGGCAACTATGGCTCACTGTGGCAACTATTCCTCACTGTGGCAACTATGACTCACTGTGGCACTATGGCTCACTGTGGCAACTATGGCTCACTATGGCAACTATGGCACACTGTGGCAACTATGGCTCACTATGGCAACTATGGGCACACTGTGGCAACTATGGCTCACTGTGGCAACTATTTCCTCACTGTGGCAACTATGACTCACTGTGGCAACTATGGCTCACTGTGGCAACTATGGCTCACTTTGCTGCAACTGTGGCTCACTATGGCAACTATGGCTCACTGTGGAACTATGGCTCACTGTGGCAACCTGGCACACTGTGGCAACTATGGCACACTGTGGCAATATGGCTCACTGTGGCAACTATGGCAACACGTGCCAACTATGCCACACACACACTGTGCCAACTATGACACACACACTGTGCGCAACTATGACACACACACACTGTGCCACGCCTATGCCACACACACACTGTGCCAACTATCCACACACACACTGTGCCAACTATCACCACACACACTGTGCCAACTATGCTACACACACTGTGCAACTATGCCACACACACACTGTGCCAACTATGCCACACACACACTGTGCCAACTATGTCACACACACACTGTACCAACTATGCCACACACACACTGTGCCACTATGTCACACACTGTGCCAACTATGTGCACACACTGTGCCAACTATGCTACACACACTGTGCCAACTATGCCACACACACACTGTGCCAACTATGCACACACACACTGTGCCAACTATGCCACACACACACTGTGCCAACTATGCCACACACCAGCTGTGCCAACTATGCACACACACACTGTGACAACTATGGCACACAACACAGCTGTGCCAACTATGCCACACACACAGCTGTATCCAACTATGCACACACACTGTGCCAACTATGCCACACCACTGTGCCAACTATGCCACACACACTGTGCCAACTATGCCACACACACGTGCCAACTATGCCACACACACACTGTGCCAACTATGCCACACACACACTGTGCCAACTATGACACACACACTGTGCCAACTATGACACACACACACTGTGCCAAC
>WNGS01006636.1:2443173-2456838 GCA_020271785.1 Procambarus virginalis
GTTGTGTGTGTGTTGTGTGTGTTGTGTGTGTGTTGTGTGTGTGTTGTGTGTGTTGTGTGTGTTGTGTGTGTGTTGTGTGTGTGTGTGTTGTGTGTGTGTTGTGTGTGTTGTGTGTGTTGTGTGTGTGTGTGTTGTGTGTGTGTTGTGTGTGTGTTGTGTGTGTGTGTGTTGTGTGTGTGTTGTGTGTGTGTGTTGTGTGTGTGTGTGTTGTGTGTGTGTGTGTGTGTGTGTGTGTGTGTTGTGTGTGTGTTGTGTGTGTGTTGTGATTAATGTAGTGGAATTAAGTGGCAAAATTTCTCCAAGTTTGGACTAGAGTTCGATTGTATTTTCAGCTTGTGTGGATATGGGCAGCATACACGCAACAGTCAGTTGATGGATTGTGGCTCAGGAAGGAACAGGAAGACCATATCTTAACCACATCTCAACTGGACCTCAATCATGGAGGGATGCTGTGATGAGTATCTTTGAGATGCTGAAGGATGCTGAAAGCCGCAATTCATCGACGTCTGACTGATGTTTGGCGAATCACTCCTTTATTTAGGACCTGTTTATATCCTCAGGAAAGGATAGTTGCAGTGCAGATGCCACGTCAGCGAATGGTTGCAGAGGTTCCTACATGCAACAAGCGGTGCAGCATCAACAATCTGCAGTTGCAGAGAGTCGTAAGGCTTCTGTTGCTCGGAGGAGGTTAATGTGACGTCTCTAATGATTCCTGGTAGGTGTCGGGAACCCTCACACGGAACACAATACAAGCAAGACACAGTCCTCCTCAAATGCTTGGTACAACCACTTGGACTAGACGGTAGAGCGAGGGTTTCGCTTCATGCAGGTCAGCGTTCAATCCCCGACTGTCCAGGTGGTTGGGCACCATTCCTTTCCCCCGTCCCATCCCAAATCCTTATCCTGACCCCTTCCAAGTGCTATATAGTCGTAATGGCTTGGCGCTTTTCCCTTGATAATTCCTTCCTTCCACTGAACCCTCTAGGATCCCTGAAGCTCATTAATGAAGCCCCATATTGCGGTTCTAAGCATTCCCCCCCCCCATGCTCTCTGGCTAATGGTCCAGCAGTTCTAATGGTTCAGTAGTTCTAATGGTCCAGCAGTTCTAATGGTCCAGCAGTTGTAATGGCCCAGCAATTCTAATGGTCCAGCAGTTGTAATGGCCCAGCAGTTCTAATGGTCCAGCAGTTCTAATGGTTCAACAGTTCTAATGGTCCAACAGTTGTAATGGCCCAGCAGTTCTAATGGTCCAGCAGTTCTAATGGTCCAGCAATTCTCCTACAACGCTTCTCTTCAATTTCACAATAAAATCCCATTATGATTTTCCCATTTAAGCATCACATTAATATGATTTCATTGTGTAAAATCAATAATGAACCCCTGGTGGGGCTCGAACCCGCGATCCTTGGCTTGGAAGGTCAATTCCTTATCCATTAGACCATAGGGGGATAATGAATACAGTAGTAGTAGGCATCCATCAGTCTCTGGCCCGTTATTTACCACTACTTACCATCTCGAGGTTATCTTGAGATGATTTCGGGGCTTTAGTGTCCCCGCGGCCCGGTCCTCGACCAGGCCTCCACCCCCAGGAAGCAGCCAGTGACAGCTGACTAACACCCAGGTACCTATTTTAATGCTAGGTAACAGGGTCATAGGGTGAAAGAAACTCTGCCTATTGTTTCTCGCCGGCGCCCGAGATCGAACCCGGGACCACAGGATCACAAGTCCAGCGTGCTGTCTGCACGGCCGACCGGCTCCCTAACCATTAACTAACAAGAATAATATATTTTGCCATAAGAACAGTAAAAGATTAAAATTTGTAAAAGGAAAATAAGTCTTAAGTCTTGACACTGAAGTGAGCATTATAGGACATTTTTCGCGATGTTTAGTGAATATTTAACTAAGCTTGTGGTTGCGGTGTTGATAAATATTCTGTCAAGCTTCCGGCAATTACCTGTTTAATTTTGTTTTGCGGATATCTGCTATTTGATGAGCACACATGTACGCTTACACACGCATGTACACGTACACACGCATATTCGCCTACACACACATGTACGCTTACACACGCATGTACACGTACACACGCATATTCGCCTACACACACATGTACGCTTAAACACGCATGTACACGTACACACGCATATTCGCCTACACACACATGTACGCCTACACACACATGTACGCTTACACACGCATGTACACGTACACACGCATATTCGCCTACACACACATGTACGCCTACACACGCATGTACACGTACACACGCATATTCGCCTACACACACATGTACGCTTACACACGCATGTACACGTACACACGCATATTCGCCTACACACACATGTACGCTTACACACACATGTACGCATACACACGCATGTACACGTACATACGCATGTACACATGTACTTGTACACGTGTTGAGACCTGTTGATTGACGGTTGAGAGGCGGGACCAAAGAGCCAGAGCTCACCTCCCCGCAAGCACAATAAGGTAAGTACAATTACGTATTTACCTAAATTAGGTAAGTACATAGAGCGGTGAACGAACAAGTGATGAAACTGAAGAAAGGGGAGAATAGATACACAGAGAATGACAAGGAAGTGTGTGAAAAACTCAACAAGAGATTCCAGGAGGTCTTCACAATAGAACAAGGAGAAGCCCCCTGCGCTAAGTGAGGAGGAGGCAAACCAAGCAACTTTGGAGGATTTTGACCTCACCAGTGATGAGGTCAAAAGGAATCTGTTGGAATCTCTGCTTCACCACCTGCCCTACCCTTCACCACCTTCCCTACCCTTCACCACCTTCCCTACCCTTCACCACCTTCCCTACCCTTCACCACCTTCCCTACCCTTCACCACCTTCCCTACCCTTCACCACCTTCCCTACCCTTCACCACCTTCACTACCCTTCACCACCTTCCCTACCCTTCACCACCTTCCCTACCCTTCACCACCTTCCCTACCCTTCACCACCTTCCCTACCCTTCACCACCTTCCCTACCCTTCACCACCTTCCCTACCCTTCACCACCTTCCCTACCCTTCACCACCTTCCCTACCCTTCACCACCTTCCTACCTTCACCACCTTCCTACCCATCACCACCTTCCCTACCCTTCCCACCTTCCCTACCCTTCACCACCTTCCCTACCCTTCACCACCTTCCTACCCTTCACTATCTTCATGCAGGAAATAATAATCTTGACAATCTAGTGAAGATGAATTCTGGTGCTGAGTGAAACTAGAAATTAGCTCTACTAATAGTAACAGTAGTTTTCTAGAAACTAGTACTTGCCTTATCATGCAAGAGAGGGCAAGGGGAGGGTGATTGTAGCTTGACTCTATCTTACCTATGACCATCCCATGAACAAGAACCATCACCTGCAAAATTTGGTGAGACTAGCCCCAAGCATCTGTACCCACCCTCAATCATCCAGGAAAACAGACATTTTACAGATATAGATTGCAATCACAGAGAATTGCTTTTATGTAACTGTTATGTTGATAAATAACTATTTTGATTGTTCATTATGACTTTAAATGTTTTGTGAATATTGAATAAATGGGAACTCTAGATATTATTCATAATGACGGATGAAGATATCACCTGGTTTGTCAGTCGCCTGTGACAGGAAGCCTGTCAGTAGGCTGTGACAGGGAGCCTATCAGTAGCCTGTGACAGGGAGCCTATCAGTAGCCTGTGACAGGAAGCCTATCAGTAGCCTGTGACAGGAAGCCTGTCAGTAGGCTGTGACAGGGAGCCTATCAGTAGCCTGTGACAGGAAGCCTATCAGTAGCCTGTGACAGGAAGCCTATCAGTAGCCTGTGACAGGAAGCCTATCAGTAGCCTGTGACAGGAAGCCTGTCAGTAGGCTGTGACAGGGAGCCTATCAGTAGGCTGTGACAGGAAGCCTATCAGTAGGCTGTGACAGGAAGCCTATCAGTAGGCTGTGACAGGAAGCCTATCAGTAGGCTGCGACAGGAAGCCTATCAGTAGGCTGTGACAGGAAGCCTATCAGTAGGCTGTGACAGGAAGCCTATCAGTAGGCTGTGACAGGAAGCCTATCAGTAGGCTATGGAAGTAGCCCTGCCACAAACCAGCACACTGAGACCTTGACCAACATAACAAATCTGCAACATTGCTCACCACCAACGAGGCCTTACATGTCATTTATATCTCCAACTGCAACATTTACTGCCACAAGAGGCGGCAGCTGAGCCTAATAACAGTGCCAATATATCTTGCTTACACACTAATTACCCAATCAATTAATCTTTTTTTCCTATTCATGATGTGTTTCTTACATAATTTAACGTTCCACGGATCCTGTATGTATATGCTACTATGATACATAAGTATCATACATCAATGTATGATACATATGTATCATATATCATATGTATCATACAGCAATGTTGTATAAATATATTGCATTTTGTCTATATTTCAGCCATAGCTGTGAACCCTCACATTCACTGGAATTGTGAACATCAATCTTCAGTAAGAGTAAAAAGTTTGATCCTCTGCAGTGATCCTCTGAGTGAAATTAGTGGCAGCAGATATTGAGGTGGGAGGATCTCCCAGGCTGTGTTGTCTGGCTCACCGTCTCTCGCTAAGCTTATACACCTATATCTTTACACTAGAATGTATCCGTTCGTTCAAGGCTGGAGGCTAGACGCATGGTGTCAGTCTTATTAGACTTTGCAAGATTAATGGTGACTTTATGGAGCGTATCATAGGATGGTTGGGTCTGTGCCATGCCCCCCATGGATGGGGGAGCAACCCCCATTTCTTCAAAAAGTTTGTTGATGTGAAATGTTCTACCCAGATTCCGTAGACTTTATCGTTTGTTTTTATTATTAGTGTCACTATGATCTCTTTTTTTCTTTTTACCTGACCAGGATTCGAGACATCATGAGACATCTCCCTCACACCATGAGACATCTCCCTCACACCATGAGACATCTCCCTCACACCATGAGACATCTCCCTCACACCATGAGACATCTCCCTCACATCATGAGACATCTCCCTCACACCATGAGACATCTCCCTCATCATGAGACATCTCCCTCACACTATGAGACATCTCCCTCACACCATGAGACATCTCCCTCACACCATGAGACATCTCCCTCACACCATGAGACATCTCCCTCACACCATGAGACATCTCCCTCACACCATGAGACATCTCCCTCACACCATGAGACATCTCCCTCACACCATGAGACATCTCCCTCACACCATGAGACATCTCCCTCACACCATGAGACATCTCCCTCACACCATGAGACATCTCCCTCACCTTGAGACATCTCCCTCACCATGAGACATCTCCCTCACACCATGAGACATCTCCCTCACACCATGAGACATCTCCCCCTCACCATGAGACATCTCCCTCACACCATGAGACATCTCCCTCACCATGAGACATCTCCCTCACACCATGAGACATCTCACACCATGAGACATCTCCCTCACCATGAGACATCTCCCTCACACCATGAGACATCTCCCTCACCTTGAGACATCTCCCTCACCATGAGACATGTTCCTCACACCATGAGACATCTCCCTCACCTTGAGACATCTCCCTCACCATGAGACATGTCCCTCACACCATGAGACATCTCACACCATGAGAAATCATTGTTCTTCTTAAATTCATTTCTCCATGAATTCTCCTTCCACTGCTTCACATTGTTAACCATTGTTTTGCAAAAGACTAAATTACGTCTGAGAGCAATTATGTCTAGTTAAGAAGCCAAGTACGCCTGAGCCTCCAGTACATCATGGGATGAACACTCCATCACCTTCCATGATTCACCTAGTTGAGTGAGACTAGCCCCGAGCGTCTGGCCTCTAGCCTCAGACACTTATTATCTTATATAGACATGCATAAACATAATTCATGCTTTAGTTATCTGGAATCTATTATTTATCTTGAGCCGGTTGTAACAATACAATTTGATGTGTGAGGTTATTTTGCCTCGTGTCTGAATGGTCTACATCACAAGGCTGCTATTGGCCTCATTCAGATATAATTTTAATGGGGCTTGCAAGTGAGGACTAATGCCATTACGAGGGAATATTGGCACAGGAACACCTCGACTTGATCACACCAATTTTAAATTGGTGAATCATTCTATACCCACAGCGGGTGTCAATCACTGGTGACAGGTGAAGGCTAAATTGGTAGTGGTGATAGTGACGTTCACAGGCGTTCACTGGGCGTTCATCCATAACGTTCATGACCATCTGATGCTTCGTTTAATGTTCACTCTTAAAACAGCAGTTACAGTCCAGAGCTGAATGGTCTACGTTAGTTTTAATATAATTGCTCCAGCACCTGTAAGCGTCGGTTCAATTATCCGGCCTACGCTTACCGAGGGCCACTCTGGTTTGATAAGAGATATCCGGATAAGCTCATGGAAAGATAACATGTGGATTAAATAAAGTTATTGAAAAAGTTGTAGCGTTGCTATGATTATAGATTTCGAAGGAGAACATTGACTGTGTTATTAAGATTGGTGTTATTAATGTAAAAGTTATTGAATTTTATTGAATTGCGATCTATTAGCAAATATTCTATTATTCTATGGTGAAGATCTATTTACCTATGTGCTTTGTATAGGAAATATTATTATTGTGTTGACTTACTATTGTAGCTGAATTTATATAAACAAATATTAATATACAAATGTTTTGCAAGCTAAACTCTGCTAAATTAACTAACTCATTCAATACCATACAGTGGAACTGGATAAAGCACCTCATTAAATAGTGTGGAACTGGATAGAGAAACCTATTCAATACTCAAAAGATTCAATGCATACATCAACTCATTCACTGCCATACAGTGGATTGAATAGATTTTGTGTCGACCTCTTAACTATCGATCCGATCAATCCATATTTGACTGTTGACGATTATTGATTCAGGCAGCAAGACAATATTAACACACTCTAAGAAAATCTAAGAAAATTAACACAATTCACAATGCTTTGAATTGTGTTAATTTTCACACACACACACAACGCGCACACACACACACACACACACACACACACACACACACACACACACACACACACACACACACACACACACACACACACAACGCACACACACACACACACACACACACACACACACACAACACACACACACACACACACACACACACACACACACACACACACAACGCACACACACACACACACACACACACACACACACACACACACACACACACACACACACACACACACACACACACACACACACACACACACACACACACACACGGGGCCAGGTAGCCTGGTGGATAGCGTGCAGGATTCGTAATTCTGTGGCGCGGGTTCGATTCCCGCACCCGGCAGAAACAAATGGGCAAAGTTTCTTTCACCCTGAATGCCCCTGTTACCTAGCAGTAAATAGGTACCTGGGAGTTAGTCAGCTGTCACGGGCTGCTTCCTGGTGTGTGTGTGTGTGTGTGTGTGTGTGTGTGGGGAAAAAAAAAAAAGTAGTTAGTAAACAGTTGATTGACAGTTGAGAGGCGGGCCGAAAGAGCAAAGCTCAACCCCCGTAAAATACAACTAAGTGAATACACACACACACACACACACACACACGCATATATATATATATATATATATATATATATATATATATATATATATATATATATATATATATATATTATATTATGAGAGGTGTTGCATGGAAGCAGGCATCAGCCTGTAGACACAAGCGGCCACCAGTGTAAATAATCTTTCAGGAGCAGTTGCAAGTTGAGTTGGCAGCAATAACGCTCCGTGAGTGTCCTGATCAGTGCTGTGTTTGACAACCATTACCAGATTATGTGGGGCTAAATTCTCTTAACATCCCATTACGTAAGACAAAATCATTTTAGGGGACTTGAATACATAATGCGTCGCCAGGCTGACTGCGAGGGTTAAAAGGAGTTTGGAAATTGTAGATTTAATTATATATGAAAATAACTTTGCAAGGAATTTAATTGTATATTCGTAGCTCGCATTTTTGTACTCGTGGGAGTTTATTTGAGAGAAAACCGGTATAGTGTATGCTGGGCTATAGCACAGTAGTCTGCGTTCTCGGTTCACAATCGAATGGTCCCGGGTTTGATTCTCAAGACAGGAGAGAGATATGTTTGCGTACGTTGTTGATCCCCCTAATGCTTCTGTTCACCCCTAGCAGTAAATGGGTAAATGTGTAATTAGCCTAAACAGCCTTCCTGTTCCCCGACGATACAATAGGACATACAACTTCCCTTAGAGACCTAACGAGAACTTGAGCACCTCGTTCCCCAACGTCAAGAAACCGTCGTACTAAAATGTAACCTTATCCTATGTTTTGGGTCCTACCAGAGGACCCAAAACAGAAAACGGGACAGTATGTCAATTTCGCGAACCGTTTCCATAATCTAGTACGACGATTTTTGGCCTTAGGGGAGAGTGTACGTCAGAAATGCGACGTGTTATTGGGAGAACAGGTTGTGCTTCAGAAGGGAATGGAAGTATCAGGGGGAAAGCGCCAAGCCATTACGACTATATAGCACTGGGAAGGGATCAGGATAAGGATTAGAGATGGGACGGGGGAAGGAATGGTGCCCAACCACTTGGACGGTCGGGAATTGAACGCCGACCTGCATGAAGCGAGACCGTCGCTCTACCGTCCAGTCCAAGTGGTAGAACGTTGTGCTTAAGAAGTCTCTCTTGCATACGCTTAAGCGCGGGGCTCCACAGCCAGCTCTCTCTTATATTAAGACAGAGCCCTGAAAACCTATATTTTGGCTCGTCATTTATTATATATGAAGCGAATAATAATTGAAATTGTGAATGTCCGGAGGAGACGGTCCGCCTCGCTGCCTCGCTATACTGCAGCCAATGGTAAAATAATTTATTTAGAATATTTCTATAAAAACTATGAATTCTCGATAATATGAATATAAAAATATATTCATACATAGTGGATCCGAATTTACATTGCTTTAATACCGTTCATTCTAGTTGGTTTAGCAGTGCATAATGAATCCATAATGCAGAATGCAAGAAGCCATTGTTCTCTTGATCAAAAATAACATGTTTATATTTATCTTCCCAGAGGCCTACACATTTAACTTGCCCTCAATTGCACCATCATTAACGTGACGAAAATTATAGTGTCTAGGATTGATCTGATTGATAAAGATTAAGCCACCCCCAGAGGTGGCACGGGCATGAATAGCCCGGAAGTGGAGGCTGTTTGAAGCCAATACCAGTACCAGTACCAGCACCAGTACCAGTACCAGCACCAGCACCAGTACCAGCACCAGTACCAGTACCAGTACCCACCAGCACCAGTACCAGCACCAGTACCAGCACCAGTACCAGCACCAGTACCAGCACCAGTACCAGTACCAGCACCAGTACCAGCACCAGTACCAGTACCAGCACCAGCACCAGTACCAGCACCAGCACCAGTACCAGTACCAGTACCAGCACCAGTACCAGTACCAGCACCAGTACCAGCACCAGTACCAGCACCAGCACCAGTACCAGTACAGTACCAGCACCAGTACCAGTACAGCACCAGCACCAGTACCAGTACCAGTACCAGCACCAGTACCAGTACCAGTACCAGCACCAGTACCAGTACCAGCACCAGTACCAGTACCAGTACCAGCACCAGTACCAGTACCAGTACCAGCACCAGTACCAGTACCAGTACCAGCACCAGTACCAGTACCAGTACCAGTACCAGCACCAGTACCAGTACCAGTACCAGCACCAGTACCAGTACCAGCACCAGCACCAGTACCAGTACCAGTACCAGCACCAGTACCAGTACCAGCACCAGCACCAGTACCAGCACCAGTACCAGCACCAGTACCAGTACCAGCACCAGCACCAGCACCAGTACCAGCACCAGCACCAGTACCAGCACCAGCACCAGTACCAGTACCAGTACCAGCACCAGTACCAGTACCAGCACCAGCACCAGTACCAGTACCAGTACCAGCACCAGTACCAGTACCAGCACCAGCACCAGTACCAGTACCAGCACCAGCAACCAGTACCAGTACAGCACCAGTACCAGTACCAGTACGCACCAGCACCAGTACCAGTACCAGTACCAGCACCAGCACCAGTACCAGTACCAGTACCAGCACCAGCACCAGTACCACACCAGCACCAGTACAGTACCAGTACCAGTACCAGCACCAGTACCAGTACCAGTACCAGCACCAGTACCAGCACCAGTACCAGTACCAGCACCAGTACCAGTACCAGTACCAGTACCAGTACCAGCACCAGTACCAGCACCAGTACCAGCACCAGTACCAGCACCAGCACCAGTACCAGTACCAGCACCAGTACCAGCACCAGTACCAGCACCAGTACCAGCACCAGTACCAGTACCAGCACCAGCACCAGTACCAGCACCAGTACCAGCACCAGTACCAGTACCAGCACCAGTACCAGCACCAGCACCAGTACCAGTACCAGCACCAGTACCAGCACCAGTACCAGCACCAGTACCAGCACCAGTACCAGCACCAGTACCAGCACCAGCACCAGTACCAGCACCAGTACCACACCAGTACCAGTACCAGTACCAGTACCAGCACCAGTACCAGTACCAGTACCAGCACCAGTACCAGCACCAGTACCAGCACCAGTACCAGTACCAGTACCAGTACCAGCACCAGCACCAGTACCAGTACCAGCACCAGCACCAGTACCAGTACCAGCACCAGTACCAGTACCAGTACCAGTACCAGCACCAGTACCAGCACCAGTACCAGTACCAGTACCGCACCGTACCAGTACCAGCACCAGTACCAGCACCAGTACCAGCACCAGTACCAGCACCAGCACCAGCACCAGTACCAGCACCAGTACCAGTACCAGTACCAGTACCAGCACCAGTACCAGCACCAGCACCAGTACCAGCACAGTACCAGTACCAGTACCAGCACCAGCACCAGTACCAGCACCAGTACCAGTACCAGTACCAGCACCAGTACCAGTACCAGCACCAGTACAGGACCAGCACCAGTACCAGTACCAGGACCAGCACCAGCACCAGCACCAGTACCAGACCAGCACCAGTACCAGCACCAGCACCAGTACCAGCACCAGTACCAGGACCAGCACCAGTACCAGCACCAGCACCAGCACCAGCACCAGTACCAGGACCAGCACCAGCACCAGTACCAGCACCAGTACCGGCACCAGTACCAGTACCAGCACCAGTACCAGTACCAGTACCAGTACCAGCACCAGTACCAGCACCAGTACCAGTACCAGTACCAGCACCAGCACCAGTACCAGCACCAGTACCAGTACCAGTACCAGCACCAGTACCAGTACCAGTACCAGCACCAGTACCAGCACCAGTACCAGCACCAGTACCAGCACAGTACCAGTACCAGCACCAGTACCAGTACCAGTACCAGCACCAGTACCAGTACCAGCACCAGCACCAGTACCAGCACCAGTACCAGCCCAGCACCAGTACCAGCACCAGTACCAGCACCAGTACCAGCACCCAGCACCAGTACCAGCACCAGCACCAGCACCAGTACCAGCACCAGCACCAGTACCAGCACCAGTACCAGCACCATACCAGTACCAGTACCACCACCAGCACCAGTACCCCACCAGCACCACACCAGTACCAGCACCAGCACCAGTACCAGCACCAGTACCAGCACCAGTACCAGCACCAGTACCAGTACCAGTAGCTGGTCCTATAGATCTATAGATGAATGGGCTCTGGAGAGTGATAAGCATAGTCTAGAGAGGAAGCTTCGGCGTGGCTGAGAATTGAGCCCGGGTTCAACCCAGCAACCGGACGAGGATTTGTTGATTGCAGAATCAATCACACAACACCAGAAAAGGGTTTTCAAGAGGGACAAGCAGCAGCCAGAAGTCATTGATTGATAATTCACTACAACATTAGTATCTCAGAGGCCCTCAGGGCTCTATTTTGTCCTGTTATGGCTTCGTAATTACCTAAGTGTAGTTACAGGATGAGAGCTACGCTCGTGGTGTCCCGTCTTCCCAGCACTCTTTGTCATATAACGCTTTGAAACTACTGACGGTCTTGGCCTCCACCACCTTCTCCCCTAACTTGTTCCAACCGTCTACCACTCTGCGTGAGTGTCGGTCTGTACATGGGTGTTGTACTCACCTAGTTGTGCTTGCGGGGGTTGAGCTCTGGCTCTTTGGTCGTGTCTGTACGCGGGACAGGGTGCCCGTAGTTGTTCGTCCGTGGGGCGTCCGTCTCTAACAGCAGTGGAGGCAAGTTGTCGTCTCCTTGAGACACCTTCACTGTCCTGAGAAGACGTTGTGTGTGTGTGTTGTGTGTTGTGTGTGTGTGTTTGTGTGTGTGTGTGTTGTTGTGTGTTGTGTGTGTGTGTTGTTGTGTGTGTGTTGTGTGTGTTGTGTGTGTTGGTGTGTGTTGTGTGGTGTGTGTACTCACCTATTTGTACTCACCTATTGTGCTTGCGGGGGTTGAGCTTTGGCTCTTTGGTCCCGCCTCTCACTGTCACTTGTCACAACTGGTGTAGATTCCTGGCCTACTGGGCTCTATCATATCTACACTTGAAACTGTGTATGGAGTCAGCCTCCACCACATCACTGCCTAATGCATTCCATCCGTTAACTACTCTGACACTGAAAAAGTTCCTTCTAACGTCTCTGTGGCTCATGTGGGTACTCAGTTTCCACCTGTGTCCCTTGTTCGCGTCCCCCCAGTGTTGAATAGTTTGTCCTTGTCTACCCGGTCGATTCCTCTGAGGATTTTGTAGGTTGTGATCATATCTCCCCTTACTCTTCTGTCTTCCAGTGTCGTAAGGTGCATTTCCCGCAGCCTTTCCTCGTAACTCATGCCTCTTAGTTCTGGGACTAGTCTAGTGGCATACCTTTGGACTTTTCCAGCTTCGTCTTGTGCTTGACAGGTACGGGCTCCATGCTGGGGCTGCGTACTCCAGGATTGGTCTTACATATGTGGTGTACAAGATTCTGAATGATTCCTTACACAGGTTCCTGAACGCTGTTCTGATGTTAGCCAGCCTCGCATATGCCGCAGATGTTATCCTTTTTATGTGGGCTTCAGGAGACAGGTTTGGTGTGATATCAACTCTAGATCTTTCTCTCTGTCCGTTTCATTAAGTACTTCATCTCTATTCTGTATCCTGTGTCTGGCCTCCTGTTTCCACTGCCTAGTTTCATTACTTTGCATTCTCGGGTTGAACTTCAACAGCCATTGTTGGACCATTCACTCAGTCTGTCTAGGTCTCTTGTAGCCTCCTACTATCGTCCTCAGTTTCAATCCTCCTCATAATTTTTGCATCATCGGCAAACATTGAGAGAAACGATTCTATACCCTCTGGGAGATCATTTACATATATAGAAACAGTATAGTCCAAGGACTGACCCCTGCGGGACTCCACTCGTAACGTCTCGCCAATCTGAGACCTCACCCCTCACACTGACTCTTTGTCTCCTGTTGGTTAGGTACTCCTGTATCCAACGGAGTACCTTCCCTTTCACTCCAGCTGCATCTCCAGCTTTTTCACTAGCTCTTGTGTGGCACTGTATCAAAGGCTTTCTGATCTACAATCCAAAAATATGCATCTGCCCACC
>WNGS01006636.1:2457838-2468047 GCA_020271785.1 Procambarus virginalis
TGCCATGGTACCTCATTGTGTAATAGGCCAGGTTAGAGTTAATTAAGCAGGCCCGTGGGGCAGGGTTATTAGTGATATCCTGAGGTCTGTATAATCCACTGGTGATTAATTTACATTGTTTATGTAGGCATTTCCATGTGTTTCATTTGCAGTTGATTGTTGTACTGTGTGTGTGGTGAGTTCAGTAGATGTGATCGCTGACTGATTGCCTAATGAGGTCTTAGCATGGGGGGCATGCTGACGGTATCAGTATGTGCAGGTTTGTGCAGTGTTATCAGGTATACGATATTACTGTCCTAGAACTGTGTTTCGATTTAAAAAGGGACCCTTTGAGTATTCAGGTAAATTCTCAGTCACTTAAATGAGAAGCGGCAATTTGTTAATTTTGGCCTAATTATGGGCAAATTAGTGCCAGCTGTCCGCGTAGAGCGACGGTGTCTTATATTAACGTAATTGTCTTGCTGAAGCCACCGGGATCGGGCGATCTTTTGCAACGTTTGCAAGTTAGAGGGACAGTAAGATGGGTATACCTTGATTGTTGCAAAACCGTGTGTCACTACTGTGTGGGCATAGTAATTAACGAGTTGCAGTAGTCGCAACTGTATGTGGGCAGTGCTATTTTATGTTTTGCATGCCATTATATTGTGACCTATGTAACCTTAGGGTTACTTTGTTTCTTTGAGTTGTGTTGAGTACTTGAGGATTCATGTGAGTTAATTAGGGGTAATTAACTGGATAAGGGGTGCACACTTGAAGTTGTTGAATGAGTGAGTGCTGTTATGGGAGAACAGTGTTGAACTTGAGCTTGTGGAATACGTGTCCGGTGCAATTAATTGTCCTGTGACAATTATTGACCACTCTAGCTAATTATGTAATTAGCATTCTCATCATGAATTCACGTAGTGGGAGAGGATCTGTCAGAGTCTGTCAGTGATAGTGCTAACGTCAGTTGCTCGAGACTAACTGCCTTTCAGGGTTGGGGCAATTAGTGGCTCATGATATTAGTGGAGTAATTAACGTCTGGAGTCTTGAGGACTCAGATGACTCGGTAAAGCGAGGTCATGGGGTTAGCATAATACGTTATATTAATCATATTCTGTCTGGTGACAGTGGATTAAGTTGCACTCATTGTTAATTAGGGTAATTAACTCCTCTTCCGTGAATTCACAGTGTTTGATGAGACCTGCTTAGGCAGTGCGGAGTGAGACGTATTTATGTATGATTAATTATCGGTCCTGGTGACAGTTAATTAATTGCTCAAGGCTAATTAGGGTAATTAGCACTCATTAGTAAGTAAACGTAATTAGTGATACACAGACTGTTGAGAAGCCACCCACTTGGGGTAGGCTTAGTTAACGTAACTCAATGGGGATGTAATTAGTGGTCCGTTTGACCTTAATTAAGAATTACTCACTGAATACTTGCAAGGAGTCAAGTGTGATGTAATTTAAGAGTTTGAGTTATTGTGACAAGAGGACTTGTGTTAACGTAGAGTACTATCATGTTGTTGTCTAGAGTGAGACACTTGTTGTTATTAAAGTAGTACTTGTTGCTGACTGCTGTGATCAGTCAATTTCCATCATTATTCACATAATCAATGTTGCAATTGATTAAGGCAATTTCTTTGGTTATCGTCTAGTGACGAGGGTAAAGTAACTTAGGGATGAGTGGAGCTGTGTCCCAGAATCCCACCTTGCCTGACTGTGTTCACTTTAGTTGTGATAGGGGGAGTCACTGTTAGACTACCCACCGATTACGGGGGTCGCTCCTGTTGGGCTGGAGGACCTTAAGCTTGTGATTAGAGTAGCTGCCACTAGGAAGTCGTGTCACTATTGATTGCTTGCTTGTGTCATCAGTGGACGAATTGTTCAGTTAGTTCATGTTGTCAGCCCGAAGTGTCAGCAGGATGGAGCCTGCTGTCATTTCTCGAGGGGCTGTTGAATAGCTGTGTTGCAAATGCCACTGGTTGGACTTTAACGTAATTAAATCACACGCTGTGGTGTAACTTAGTCTGTGATATTTTTCTTTGAGTTTGCATTATTGCGTCATCAGTGGGCACACCTGTGTTCAGGTTAGTTCAGTATGCAGCCACACAGCAAGGGTTGCTATTTAGCTGTTGGTTATGGTGCCACTGGATGGACATTAACGTAAAGATTAATTTGAGGAAGGGTGCTGGAGTTGCCAGTGAACCCATTAGTTATTGATGTCATTGAAAGGCTACTGATTTGATTGCATTGCAACCGCTCTTGCAGGTGTAGACTGCACTGAGGCGTAGAACAGTTAGGAGGTTACTGGAGACGTGTTCCAGAACTCACTGTGTCATTTGTTGTAATTGTGATTATAGATCTGTTAGTTCTTGCTTGCGTGTTGATTCCTCTGTGGGCACGCTTATGTTCGAGTAACGTCATTGACATTCTTTTGTTTTGATGTAGTAGTCTAGTCTCTTGTTATAATAAATTGTTATTTGTTAACAGTCTTTGATGTCAACCTTCAACTATTCTGTACCACTCCCATTGTTCTGATATATATTTGATATTGCTGTTTTAAATCTTTGATATGACGGCTGCGCTCCTGGGAATTCGAATTCCAATTCATAGCGCCACACAACAAATATAAAATTTGATTGTGAGAACCCGTCGGTTACCCTTTATTGGTTTTAACGTCATGTTTAACTAGGAGGAACCAGCGGCCTATTGTGGACAGGTTTCCACCCCTGCTGGTGGAAGCCTGGCGGTTTGCTCCCGCTTCTCCTTTTTCTACTGGACTCATGCTTAACTGCCAAGAGCAGCCTTTAAACTTGTAGTCCACCTCCTAAGGGAGGTAGGCGTAGAGAAAAATCTCACATGGTACATCACTGTAGCATGGTGCTCGTAGTACAGTACACAGTAGCTCATGTGGTACAGCACTGTAGCATGGTGCTCGTGGCACAGTACCTCACGTGGCTTAGCTTTGTACCATATGGGGGAGCTAGGTCGCAGTATATTGTACCTTACATGGTACATGACTGTACCCAGTACGGTACAGTCTTTGGCTTCCTTATCTTCCTCCTTATATACCTGGCTTCCTCACCCACACACATTAATATGTAACTGTTAATGGGTGTTTATGTGAGGATATAACGATGGGTCGAAGGGGTCACATGACATGTGTGTCAGTACTAAAAATTTCATTGAATTCATCTTATGGATTAATATTTGTTACGTAATTGTTAAATAACGCATTAATAACATAGATTAGTTGCATTGGAATTACAGATTAATCTTGTTGTAGCGTGGAATACATTAATGTAGTGGAATTAAATGGCAAAATTTCTCCAAGTTTGGACTAGAGTTCGATTGTATTTTCAGCTTGTGTGGATATGGGCAGCATACACGCAACAGTCAGTTGATGGATTGTGGCTCAGGAAGGAACAGGAAGACCATATCTTAACCACATCTCAACTGGACCTCAATCATGGAGGGATGCTGTGATGAGTATCTTTGAGATGCTGAAGGATGCTGAAAGCCGCAATTCATCGACGTCTGTCTGATGTTTGGCGAATCACTCCTTTATTTAGGACCTGTTTATATCCTCAGGAAAGGATAGTTGCAGTGCAGATGCCACGTCAGCGAATGGTTGCAGAGGTTCCTACATGCAACAAGCGGTGCAGCATCAACAATCTGCAGTTGCAGACAGTCGTAAGGCTTCTGTTGCTCGGAGGAGGTTAATGTGACGTCTCTAATGATTCCTGGTAGGTGTCGGGAGCCCTCACACAGAACATAATACAAGCAAGACACAGTCCTCCTCAAATGCTTGGTCCAACCACTTGGGCTGGACGGTAGAGCGAGGGTTTAGCTTCATGCAGGTCAGCGTTCAATCCCCGACTGTCCAGGTGGTTGGGCACCATTCCTTTCCCCCGTCCCATCCCAAATCCTTATCCTGACCCCTTCCAAGTGCTATATAGTCGTAATGGCTTGGCGCTTTTCCCTTGATAATTCCTTCCTTCCACTGAACCCTCTAGGATCCCTGAAGCTCATTAATGAAGCCCCATATTGCGGTTCTAAGCATTCCCCCCCCCATGCTCTCTGGCTAATGGTCCAGCAGTTCTAATGGTTCAGTAGTTCTAATGGTCCAGCAGTTCTAATGGTCCAGCAGTTGTAATGGCCCAGCAGTTCTAATGGTCCAGCAGTTCTAATGGTCCAGCAGTTCTAATGGTCCAGCAGTTCTAATGGTCCAGCAGTTCTAATGGTCCAGCAGTTGTAATGGTCCAGCAGTTCTAATGGTCCAGCAGTTCTAATGGCCCAGCAGTTCTAATGGTCCAGCAGTTCTCCTACAACGCTTCTCTTCAATTTCACAATAAAATCCCATTATGATTTTCCCATTTAAGCATCACATTAATATGATTTCATTGTGTAAAATCAATAATGAACCCCTGGTGGGGCTCGAACCCGCGATCCTTGGCTTGGAAGGTCAATTCCTTATCCATTAGACCATAGGGGGATAATGAATACAACTGGCCCGTTATTTACCACTACTTACCATCTTGAGGTTATCTTGAGATGATTTCGGGGCTTTAGTGTCCCCGCGGCCCGGTCCTCGACCAGGCCTCCACCCCCAGGAAGCAGCCCGTGACAGCTGACTAACACCCAGGTGCCTATTTTACTGCTAGGTAACAGGGGCATAGGGTGAAAGAAACTCTGCCTATTGTTTCTCGCCGGCGCCCGAGATCGAACCCGGGACCACAGGATCACAAGTCCAGCGTGCTGTCTGCACGGCCGACCGGCTCCCTAACCATTAACTAACAAGAATAATATATTTTGCCATAAGAACAGTAAAAGATTAAAATTCGTAAAAGGAAAATAAGTCTTAAGTCTTGACACTGAAGTGAGCATTATAGGACATTTTTCGCGATGTTTAGTGAATATTTAACTAAGCTTGTGGTTGCGGTGTTGATAAATGTTCTGTCAAGCTTCCGGCAATTACCTGTTTTATTTTGTTTTGCGGATATCTGCTATTTGATGAGCACACATGTACGCCTACACACGCATGTACACGTACACACGCATATTCGCCTACACACGCATGTACACGTACACACGCATATTCGCCTACACACACATGTACGCTTACACACGCATGCACACGTACATACGCATGTACACATGTACTTGTACACGTGTTGAGACCTGTTGATTGACGGTTGAGAGGCGGGACCAAAGAGCCAGAGCTCAGCCCCCGCAAGCACAATTAGGTGGGTACAATTAGGTAAGTACATACAGCGGTGAAGGATCAAGTGATGAAACTGAAGAAAGGGGAGAATAGATACACAGAGAATGACAAGGAAGTGTGTGAAAAACTCAACAAGATATTCCAGGAGGTCTTCACAATAGAACAAGGCGAAGCCCCCTGCGCTAAGTGAGGAGGAGGCAAACCAAGCAACTTTGGAGGATTTTGACCTCACTAGTGATGAGGTCAAAAGGAATCTGTTGGAATCTCTGCTTCACCACCTTCCCTACCCATCACCACCTTCCCTACCCATCACCACCTGCCCTACCCATCACCACCTGCCCTACCCATCACCACCTGCCCTACCCTTCACCACCTGCCCTACCCATCACCACCTTCCCTACCCATCACCACCTGCCCTACCCATCACCACCTTCCCTACCCATCACCACCTTCCCTACCCATCACCACCTGCCCTACCATCACCACCTGCCCTACCCATCACCACCTGCCCTACCCTTCACCACCTGCCCTACCCATCACCACCTTCCCTACCCATCACCACCTGCCCTACCCATCACCACCTGCCCTACCCATCACCACCTGCCCTACCCATCACCACCTGCCCTACCCTTCACCACCTTCCCTACCCTTCACCACCTTCACTACCCTTCACCACCTTCCCTACCCATCACCACCTTCACTACCCTTCACCACCTTCCCTACCCATCACCACCTGCCCTACCCATCACCACCTTCCCTACCCATCACCACCTTCACTACCCTTCACCACCTTCCCTACCCTTCACCACCTTCCCTACTCTTCACCACCTTCCCTACCCTTCCCATCTTCCCTACCCTTCACCATCTTCATGCAGGAAATAATAATCTTGACTAATCTTAGTGAAGATGATTTTGGTGCTGAGTGAAACTAGAAATTAGCTTCTACTAATAGTAACAGTAGTTTCTAGAAACTAGTAATTTGCCTTATCATGCAAGAGAGGGCAAGGGGAGGGTGATTGTGGCTTGACTCCATCTTACCTATGACCATCCCATGAACAAGAACCATCACCCTGCAAAATTTGGTGAGACTAGCCCCAAGCATCTGTTCCCACCCTCAATCATCCAGGAAAACAGATATTTTACAGATATAGATTGCAATCACAGAGAATTGCTTTTATGTAACTGTTATGTTGATAAATAACTATTTTGATTGTTCATTATGAACTTTAAATGTTTTGTGAATATTGAATAAATGGGAACTCTAGATATTATTCATAATGACGGATGAAGATATCACCTGGTTTGTCAGTCGCCTGTGACAGGAAGCCTGTCAGTAGGCTGTGACAGGAAGCCTGTCAGTAGGCTGTGACAGGAAGCCTGTCAGTAGGCTGTGACAGGAAGCCTATCAGTAGGCTGTGACAGGAAGCCTATCAGTAGGCTGTGACAGGAAGCCTGTCAGTTGGCTGTGACAGGAAGCCTATCAGTAGGCTGTGACAGGAACCCTATCAGTAGGCGGTGACAGGAAGCCTATCAGTAGGCTGTGACAGGAAGCCTATCAGTAGCCTGTGACAGGAACCCTATCAGTAGGCTGTGACAGGAAGCCTATCAGTAGGCTGTGACAGGAACCCTATCAGTAGGCGGTGACAGGAAGCCTATCAGTAGGCTGTGACAGGAAGCCTATCAGTAGGCTGTGACAGGAAGCCTGTCAGTTGGCTGTGACAGGAAGCCTATCAGTAGGCTGTGACAGGAAGCCTATCAGTAGCCTGTGACAGGAAGCCTATCAGTAGGCTGTGACAGGAAGCCTATCAGTAGGCTGTGACAGGAACCCTATCAGTAGGCGGTGACAGGAAGCCTATCAGTAGGCTGTGACAGGAACCCTATCAGTAGGCGGTGACAGGAAGCCTATCAGTAGGCTATGGAAGTAGCCCTGCCACAAACCAGCACACTGAGACCTTGACCAACATAACAAATCTGCAACATTGCTCACCACCAACGAGGCCTTACATGTCATTTATATCTCCAACTGCAGTATTTACTGCCACAAGAGGCAGCAGCTGAGTCTAATACAGTGCCAATATATCTTGCTTACACACTAATTACCCAATCAATTAATCTTTTTTTTCCTATTCATGATGTGTTTCTTACATAATTTGCCGTTCCACGGATCCTGTATGTATATGCTACTATGATACATATGTATCATACATCAATGTATGAGACATATGTATCATACATCATATGTATCATACAGCAATGTTGTATAAATATATTGCATTTTGTCTATATTTAGCCATAGCTGTGAACCCTCACATTCACTGGAATTGTGAACATCAATCTTCAGTAAGAGTAAAAAGTTGATCCTCTGCAGTGATCCTCTGAGTGAAATTAGTGGCAGCAGATATTGAGGTGGGAGGATCTCCCGGCTGTGTTGTCTGGCTCACCGTCTCTCGCTAGGCTTATACATCTATATCTTTACACTAGAATGTATCCGTTCGTTCAAGGATGGAGGCCAGACGCATGGTGTTAGTCTTATTAGACTTTGCAAGATTAATAGTGACTTTATGGAGCGTATCATAGGATGGTTGGGTCTGTGCCATGCCCCCCATGGATGGGGGAGCAACCCCCATTTTTTCAAAAAGTTTGTTGATGTGGAATGTTCTACCCAGATTCCGTAGACTTTATCGTTTGTTTTTATTATTAGTGTCACTATGATCTCTTTTTTTTTTTTTTTTACCTGACCAGGATTCGAGACATCATGAGACATCTCCCTCACACCATGAGACATCTCCCTCACACCATGAGACATCTCCCTCACACCATGAGACATCTCCCTCACACCATGAGACATCTCCCTCACCATGAGACATCTCCCTCACACCATGAGACATCTCCCTCACACATGAGACGTCTCCCTCACACCATGAGACATCTCCCTCACACCATGAGACATCTCCCTCACCTTGAGACATCTCCCTCACCATGAGACATCTCCCTCACACCATGAGACATCTCCCTCACCTTGAGACATCTCCCTCACACCATGAGACATCTCCCTCACACCATGAGACATCTCCCTCACACCATGAGACATCTCCCTCACACCATGAGACATCTCCCTCACACCATGAGACATCTCCCTCACACCATGAGACATCTCCCTCACATCATGAGACATCTCCCTCACACCATGAGACATCTCCCTCACACCATGAGACATCTCCCTCACACCATGAGACATCTCCCTCACCATGAGACATCTCCCTCACACCATGAGACATCTCCCTCACCATGAGACATCTCCCACACCATGAGACATCTCCCTCACACCATGAGACATCTCCCTCACCATGAGACATCTCCCTCACACCATGAGACATCTCCCTCACCTTGAGACATCTCCTCACACCATGAGACATCCCCTCACCTTGAGACATCTCCCTCACCATGAGACATCTCCCTCACACCATGAGACATCTCACACCATGAGAAATCATTGTTCTTCTTAAATTCATTTCTCCATGAATTCTCCTTCCACTGCTTCACATTGTTAACCATTGTTTTGCAAAGACTAAATTACGTCTGAGAGCAATTATGTCTAGTTAAGAAGCCAATACACGTGAGCCTCCAGCACATCATGGGATGAACACTCCATCACTTCCATGATTCATCTAATTGAGTGAGACTAGCCCCGAGCGTCTGGCCTCTAGCCTCAGACACTTATTATCTTATATAGACATGCATAAACATAATTCATGCTTTGGTTATCTGAATCTATTATTACCTGAACCGGTTGTAACAATACAATTTGATGTGGTGAGGTTATTTTGCCTTCGTATCTGAATGGTCTACATCACAAGCTGCTACTGCCCTCATTCAGATATAATTTTAATGGGGCTTGCAAGTGAGGACTAATCATTACGAGGGAATATTGGCACAGGACACCTCGACTTGATCACACCAATTTCAAATTGGTGAATCATTCTATAACCACAGCGGGTTCAATCACTGGTGACAGGTGAAGGCTAAATTGGTAGTGGTGATAGTGACGTTCACAGGCGTTCACTGGGCGTTCATCCATAACGTTCATGACCATCTGATGCTTCGTTTAATGTTCACTCTTAAAACAGCAGTTACAGTCCAGAGCTGAATGGTCTACGTTAGTTTTAATATAATTGCTCCAGCACCTGTAAGCGTCGTTTCAATTATCCGGCCTACGCTTACCGAGGGCCACTCTGGTTTGATAAGAGATATCCGGATAAGCTCATGGAAAGATAACATGTGGATTAAATTAAGTTAGTATAAAAGTTGTAGCGTTGCTGCAATTATAGATTTCGAAGGAGAACATTGACTGTGTTATTAAGATTGGTGTTATTAATGTAAAGTTATTGAATTTTATTGATTGCGATCTATTAGCAATATTCTATTATTCTATGGTGAAGATCTATTTACCTATGTGCTTTGTATAGGAAATATGATTATTGTCTTGACTTACTATTGTAGCTGAATTTATATAAACAAATATTAATATACAAATGTTTTTCAAGCTAAACTCTGCTAAATTAACTAACTCATTCAATACCATACAGTGGAACTGGATAAAGCACCTCATTAATAGTGTGGAACTGGATAGATAACCTATTCAATACTCAAAAGATTCAATGCACGATCAACTCATTCACTGCCATACAGTGGATTGAATAGATTTTTTGTCGACCTCTTAACTATCGATCCGATCAATCCATATTTAACTGTTGACGATTATTGATTCAGGCAGCAAGACAATATTAACACACTCTAAGAAAATCTAAGAAAATTAACACAATTCCAATGCTTGAATTGTGTTAATTTTCACACACACAACATGAAGGGAACATCACATGTCAGCCATACGGAACACTGAGACAAGGTCTCGGACCAGGGACTCGACAAGCAGCTTCTGCGCTCCTCGGCAGTGTGTTTTGCTGGGTCAACTTATAATGGGTCTATCTTAACTAAGTTGCC
>WNGS01006636.1:2479237-2491716 GCA_020271785.1 Procambarus virginalis
TCAGGGATTGCCTGGAATCCGCCTGACTTTATAAACTTAGATTACAAGTCCAATTAAGCCATTTAAGACCGTCTATGTTCTTGATCTGTTACACAGAAATTGAAATTAATGAAGAACACAGGAGAGAGAACTCCAATAACAACGGGTTTGGAGAGATGAACAAGATTCAAATTTAGACGTTCTGGGCCGTTGTTATGTCGTGATTGCTGGGGACATGACGGCTGAGTGGACATCGCACGGGATTCGTAGTCCTAAGGTTCGGGTTCGATCCCAGAGGCGGAGAGAATGGGCAGAATTTCTTTCACTCTGCTGCCCCTGTCATCTAGCTGTAAATAGGTACCTGGGAGTTAGACAGCTGCTACGGGCTGCTTTCTGGGGCTGTGTAACAAAAAGGAGGCCCTGTCGCGAGGACCGGGCCGCGGGGACGCTAAGCCCCGAAATCATCTAAAGATAACCTCAAGATAGTCAGGACAAATCGATTCATCATCACTAATCTCTAGGACAAATGTTAGGCTATTTCAGTGTATTGAACGAGACTATGTTCTCATGAATGTGTGAGTTAAAACCAGTGTTAGTAAACATTAATGTTCGTACTCACTAGATGAGTTGAGTAACTAGCTACCAGCAGCAAGCAGTGAGTCAGTATACTCATCATGTGAGTCTAATATTTGCTTTACTCAAAGGACTTTGTGCTTACATTAACCAAATTTCTCCAGGCGAAATTCTCCTGATATTTGGAAGCAATCTCTTAAGACGTATTGTGTCACATTATGGTCGACTGCCAGCTTTGTGAGACCACACAATGGCCTCGAGATATGTAGTCAAGACTGGTGTTCACTCTCGCTACAGTCACCAGGATTGGTCAAGACTGGTGTTCACTCTCGCTACAGTCACCAGGATTGGTCAAGACTGGTGTTCACTCTCGCTACAGTCACCAGGATTGTGTCAAGACTGGTGTTCACTCTCGCTACAGTCACCAGGATTGGTCAAGACTGGTTTCACTCTCGCTACAGTCACCAGGATTGGTCAAGACTGGTGTTCACTCTCGCTACAGTCACAAGGATTGGTCAAGACTGGGTTCACTCTCGCTACAGTCACCAGGATTGGTCAAGACTGGTGTTCACTCTCGCTACAGTCACCAGGATTGGTCAAGACTGGGTTCACTCTCGCTACAGTCACCAGGATTGGTCAAGACTGGTGTTCACTCTCGCTCCAGTCACCAGGATTGGTCAAGACTGGTGTTCACTCTCGCTACAGTCACCAGGATTGGTCAAGACTGGTGTTCACTCTCGCTACAGTCACCAGGATTGGTCAAGACCGGTGTTCACTCTCGCTACAGTCACCAGGATTGGTCAAGACTGGTGTTCACTCTCGCTACAGTCACCAGGATTGGTCAAGACTGGTGTTCACTCTCGCAGCATCTGGGATCATCCCGGCCGTAAGTTCGAACCCTCATCACGGCCCTTGTGGATTTGTTCATATGATACATCAGGCTATTTGATTCCTGTGTGTACTATTAGAGAAGTAGGTCAGTACTTATTGCAGTAGACAACCGGCGACTAGAGAAACGGAGTCCAAGAGCTAATACTCGACCCTGCAGGAACAAATAGGTGCGTACACACCCACACATACACGAGGGACGCAAGAAAGAACTTTTTCAGTGTCAGAGTAGTTAACAGATGGAATGCATTAGGCAGTGATGTGGTGGAGGCTGACTCCATACACAGTTTCAAATGTAGATATGATAGAGCCCAGAAGGCTCAGGAACCTGTACAGTTGAGAGGCGGGACCAAAGAGCCAAAGCTCAACCCCGCAAGCACAATTAGGTGAGTACAATTAGGTGAGTACAATATACACAATATATATTTGTGATATATTAGTAAACTATGCTAATTCTTGAGTTAGTCGTAAGGACAATGTTGATCTCTGACACCTCACACTCTACTGATCTTTTATGAGTCACCTGGAGACTTTACACCTGTGAATTACCTCATATATTGTGAGATAACGTCACAATAACGAGGCTATAGATCTGATGCCCAGACCACACACTAGAAGGTGAAGGGACGACGACGTTTCGGTCCATGCTGGACCATTATCAAAGTCTTGTGTGTGTATAAATCATACACATATGACATGATAATGGTCCAGGATGAACCGAAACGTTGTCGACCAGACCACACACTAGAAGGTGAAGGGACGACGACGTTTCGGTCCGTCCTGGACCATTCTCAAGTCGATTGTCGTCTCCATCTTTTGGTGTGTGGTGTGGTCAACACAACTGTTGTTGGGGGGAACTGGTGATCCATCAAGTGTCTGACATTATGTACACTTTGTATAAGTTGTGGTGAGTAAGTTGTGTGAGGAAGGTGACGCTGCTCTGAGCAGTATGAGTAAAATATGAGTTAATTGATTATATCACAAATGGGTTAAATGTATTAATTACCTGTGAAGGAAAATTAACTTCGTTCAGATGAGTCCAATGAATAAATTTGGAGCTCTGGGCCAGGGGCCAGATTCACGAAAGCAGTTACGCAAGCACTTACGAACGTGTACATCTTTCCTCAATCTTTGACGGCTTTGGTTACATTTATTAAACAGTTTACAAGTATGAAAACTTCCCATACAACTGTTTTTATTGTTATAAACAGCCTCCTGGTGCTTCGCAGCTCATTAACTGTTTAATAATTGTAAACAAGCCGCCAAAGATTGAGAAAAGATGTACAGGTTCGTAAGTACTTTCGTGAATCTGGCCCCAGGTCTCCCTCGGCTTGACAAGCTGCGTCGCTAAAATTCCTCACGCACTGATTGGCCGCTCGTGTCAGTTGGTCAAGTTATAATGAGAGAGAGTGTAGCACAGACTGCCTCGGGGTATTGTCTTGCATTATGGTCATCCCAGCGGCCACTATGGTTACGGAAGGATCAATACACACAACCACAGGGTCGCAGCGGATACATACACTGAAAAGTATACATCCTGTTTCTCGGTGTATACAGCGTGGATTTATCCCTTAAACGTAGTTCAGGGATAAAGTATACATGCTGGATGGTCAGTAAGTTGTTTCGGTGGCCTTAACAAGCCTTCAGTGGTTGATTGAGGTTCAAATCAAAACCTCAACGGTTGACAATTGCGTTAGGATCTTGTAGTTAGAATTAACTTGTATCTATATCGTGTGATGTACGAATCGGTCACATTATCAATACAGCGTCAAACTGGGCGCTGGACACGTCCAGTGTCCGGACATATTTGAGAAATAGTCAATATAAACCGTAAATACTCATTCGAAATTACAATTATAAACCAAAGTAACTTTAGAAATTTATTCAAACATAAAGGAATGAAAACAAACTCTAGATTACAAATTACAAAAAATACAAATACACAAATCTTACAAAATATTAAACAGCAAATTACATTCAATTAATCAGTTAAGCAGAAATAAATAACAGACAAGTCACCGCTAAAAAACAAAAATCAAGGGGAACTAATAAAAAAAAAATAGCCTACACGAATCATGAGTATAGGTAAAACATATATCAAATTTATATAGTATACAATTGTATAGCTAAAAGCTGATTATTACACACAGGCCGCAGATCTCTGATATATACAGACGTCATTATACACACATTAGGCTGACCACTCTGGCGTATATTTAAGATTTTAATCTCTGACTCCGGCCAAGAATGGTTCGTCTCTTGACAATGAAGACTAATGATTGAGAATGTTGGCTTAGATAATGGTAAGTCAGTCCTTAAAGAGTGCACTGTCCTCTAGTTCTCTCTCTCTCTATAAATATACGATACTAGAGGACAAATAAATGGGTCCCCTTTATATATAAATTAAGACCCTATTGTAATCGTATTAACCAAAAATAAAAAATAAAGTTAACCTGAGGATAAGAAGTTAACTGAGAATTTTTATTCGTTATCCTCAAGTGAGCTTTTGATTGATTTTTGTTAATATGAATACCATAGCATGTTATTTCGGTACACCCAAATTTCCTTTTAGAAATAGTAATTTCTATATTAATATAACCATTTCTATTTCCTTTTAGAAATGGGGTGTTCCATTAGTGTTTACTCACACAGCTGTTGGCAGATCCATTAGGCTGTTGGAACTTAAGGGAGCGTGTTAAGGAACTGGTTTCATTATCGAAACTGCCAATTCTCGTCAATTTGACACCGTTCTCTACAAATTGATCACTCTTCATGCGTCTTGTTTCATACTTCTGAATATGTGTGTTACGAACCTTCGTAGCCGGTTCTTGTTAAACTCTATGAACCTACTCGGCTTCAGAGGACCCTGAGCTTGGTGGAAATATTGTGTAATGTTTAAGGTAAATAATAAAATGACACTTAAAAGTCACCCATTATATTACTCTTCACTATTAATATATGTACAAGTTTCTATGTAATGTCGTCCAGAGCGGGTCGCTATAGCCCTCAGGCTAGTTCTCACGCTAGCCCTCACACTAGCCCTCAGGCTAGTTCTCACGCTAGCCCTGACGCTAACCCTGACGCTAGCCCTCACACTAGCCCTCACACTAGCCCTCAGGCTAGTCCTCACGCTAGCCCTGACGCTAACCCTGACGCTAGCCCTCACACTAGCCCTCACACTAGCCCTCAGGCTAGTCCTCAGGCTAGCCCTCACACTAGTCCTCACGCTAGCAGCAGTATAGAGAACCTTCCAAGCACTCCCCCTCCGCAGCACACTGGCTAGTACACTCAAGCAGTAAGTCCACACCGCTCAAGTAGCCCACTGGCTAGTATCTTCAAGGGTGAAGTCCACACTTTCTTATGTTTTGTTTCCTGCGCCTTGTCTTGGTGGTGAGGTGGTCCGTCTTGGACGGTATAAAGGTCTGATCAACAATGTTTTCATCTTCATTATACTTGGCTCTGATGAAGGTTTTTCATCAGAGAACTAGCCACAGGGATAGAAGCCTTAACACCTGAAAATAATCAATCCAGAATATGCAGTCATATTCAATAAATGTATAAATGAAAACCGTGTGGATTTTCCGCATAAAATGATCAGTGTTTTGTGATCGTCAATTGCATATATATATATATATATATATGTAATGTATATATTTGATGCCCAACTTGCCTAAACACGCAAGAGAAGTTATTCAACTTTAGAACACTTTCCCACCAGGAGACTTGAACCGTAGCCAGCACAGAAGCCTTCCAGCAACTGGCATAACCCGTACTTGGGTTAAGGCGTACCTGTTATGCCTTAACAGGTACGCCTGTTCGAGTCTCCTGGTGGGAAAATTGTTCTAAAGTTGAATATATATATATATATATATATATATATATATATATATATATATATATACATGAACACAGTAGTGGGATACATAGGAACACAGCCATAAAACACACCTCAGCGGAGTCAGGCAGTGTCTTGAAACATTTGTGCATCAAGAAGCGAAGGAGAGTCACACCCTGGAGATACGACACAGGAAACCCGCCTTTAAACTATCCACTTTGTACCGCTCCATTACCGGCGGAGGCTTCTATCCCTCCTAGCCACCCCCCCCCCAGACCCCGCCGAGGTCCACCTTCACCAGCCGTCTTCACATCAGTGCTCCTCGAGGCCCCGTCCTCACCACCAATTCAATCTGGAGTGACACACACACGTGTTTCTTGCTTCATCGTTCTCGTTTGGGCTCTTTCCCTCCTCGATTGTGACCTTTGACCTCAGTCACCACACTCACCACCGGGTCGTCGGCCTTTATCACCCGCACGACGGGGAAGTTTTGTCCTCCATGGAGATAGGAGTCGGTGCAAATTGTTGACCAAGGGAGTTGTGTTCCGTCGTTATTCCCTCCCCTCTATATATATATATATATATATATATATATATATATATATATATATATATATATATATATATATATATATATATATTGTCAGCAGGGCTTCACGTGGGCGCGTGAAGAATGAAACAAAGAGTTAGATCAATCATGCCTCCACAAATCTTCTGAATATATGTTTATATTCTTCATCAGTTATGAAAGAAGTTAAAATATCTCTCCAAGGTTCATTTTGCTATTTAATATTTGCCTCGCAATGGTCGCTAATGTGTTTCGCTAAAGCACTCCTCAGCATCTTCGGAGGCAGAGGTGGCCATATACCCGGTGTAGGATATCAGGTGTGCCCCAGTCATGGGTACTGGCCACTCTCACAGTGTCACTGCTCAGCGGAGGCTGTAGATTTCAGTACATCTGTAGATCAGATCAGGATTGGCGCCTAGTTAATCCTCTCCGGCCAGGATACGAACTCAGGCCAAAACGCTCGTGAAACGCCGGACGAGTGTCTTACCACTACGCCACGGAGTCCCCCCAACAACAACTTCTTACACGACAGAACACGTGACATGACCTGTCGTGTAAGACAGGTCACGTGACATGTCAATCACGCGTCCCTTCCCCCTTCAATTACTGCAACTTTTGCAATACCCTCGAAGAAGAAATGCAATACATAACAATATTCAATAGTTTTGTTGCAATTATGGCCACATTTCCCATATTTTGCAACACATTGGGAATTAGGGAAATATCATGGGAAAGCGTCAAAGAATTAGGACTATATAACACTTGGAAGGGATAAGGATTTAGGATGGGACGGGGGAAAGGAATGGTGTGCAACACATCGTCAATGAGAATTTCTGGTGGTGACGTGTTGACGAGTCACGTGGCTGTCTCATATCGTATTCTTTAGAAGATCTTATCCATTGAAACTTAGGGCCCAGAGATGCATTATTCATCAAAGGCCTCGCAGCACCCCAGGTCTGCGCGCTTGTCAAGATGTGTCGGGGGCAGACTGAGAGGAGTTCATGGGAGAGGGCGATGTGGGAGGGGGAAGTGTGAGGGAGTGAGAGACAGTGTGAGCGGGTGGGAGAATCAGTGTGAGGGTGTGAGAGAGATAATGTGAGAGGGTGAGACACCAATTATGATTGGATCTGAGGAATGTCTCAAGAAACTGTAAGTTAAAGACTTGAAACTTCTTCCGACATGATGGTTCGGTTCTTGAAATTAACTGGCAGCCTGTCAGTCACACCTTACCTATTAATAGAGAAAACATACATCACCTGTTAATGGAGCAGACATGCCTTGCCTATTAAGGGGAGATATATATTACCTATTAATAAGCAGTTATCTATTATTAAGCGAGCACGCAGGTATAAGGTAATAATCAAGCAGATAGGAATCAGTTATTATAAAAATAGAAGTGAACTACCTATTTCTATGCCTTAGGCGGATCATCAATTACTCGTCAGACGAGGTTTGAAAATGCTGGTTGGCTCGCTGTGTCAAAGGCATGTCAGTAAACTGCTAATGGCCATTAGGGCTGAAAGTGCTGCCTTTTCTCAGCTATTTGAGCCGAGAGCAGTTCGCGGCAACGCCAGAAGAAAGTCACATGTGCAGTAAACAATATTATTCTTTCATGCAAACTGAAAATAAATCACCCAACCAGCGCATCTCAAAATTAAGAAGCGACGACGTGTCGGTCCGTCTTGGATCATCGTCAAGTCCTGTCATTATTTTAGACGTCATTGAGTACCGGGGATGAAAATGGTATAGTTACTCCTACACTGAAACTGAGTACCCACATGAGCCACAGAGACGTTAGAAGGAACTTTTTCAGTGTCAGAGTAGTTAACGGGTGGAATGCATTAGGCAGTGATGTGGTGGAGGCTGACTCCATACACAGTTTCAAATGTAGATATGATAGAGCCCAGTAGGCTCAGGAATCTGTACACCAGTGGGTTGACAGTTGAGAGGCGGGACCAAGGAACCGAAGCTCAACCCCTGCAAGCACAAATAGGTGAGTATATACAAATAGGTGAGTACTATTTACTTCTCACATATCAGCCACTGGTGTCCCTCTTCAGTCTTGTTTGACCAGAAGAATTTACAGTGCATTCCGGAGTGAGTTATTTGGTCCAATTACCTCTTCCTGTAGCGTCCTCCCTCCTGTGAGCTGTCAGTTGCTGTCGTCTGTGAATGTGGCGACGATAAACTGGTTAATTAATGAAGTCAAAGACGGACAAGAGGAAGGGGAGTCTGTGTTGTTTGTTGTTAAAGATTCGCTACTTGGAACAAAGTTCCAAGTAGCACGGGCTATGGTGAGCCCGTTGGGAGTCTGTGGGGGAGAAGGGGTGTCAGAGAGCTTCCTGCATCATGTCCTTCCTACTGATGGAGATTACTCAAAATGCCTTGAAATTGTGATTATGACTGAGGAAACTCAAAGGTTTGTTACACGATCATATTAGCGTGATGTATCAGGTTAATGTAGAAGTGCCAGACCCTAAGTCTGAGCCCAATGGGGCCGTGTGTGGAACCCTTGATTAGCCTTCAGTGGAAGCCTCAGGAACCCTAGAGGGTTCAGTTGAATCCCAGGTTGCAATGCTTTTTTTTTATCACGTCGTGGTGTAGTCATTGTGTAGTCTAAGGCGTGTGCTTGAGAGTACTCATAGCATAGGTTCGAATCCTCATTACGGCTCCTACTAATTTTCTCAATGGTTTGGCAGTGTTGGGTGACGTCAGATTTCAGGACATCACGTGGCAGATTTTTTGGGGAAAAGTGACATCAAATAATATGATATGACACAACAGTATTTGTGAAGGTGACGTCACACCTCACGAATTCAGACGTTGAAGGTGACGTCAATATGGCAGGATTCAGGAAGCTGACGTCAGACTTAATGACCTCACGGGACATCATTTCGTAAGTCACATGAAGGTCATTCAAGTCCCACACGACTGCTGTTTCCTCGCAGGTGTGAAGAGTGGCCATATTTACCGGAAGTTGCCGCTAAACCGCTCCAGGTGTGTAGCACAGCACTGTACTATGTTGAGAAGTGTGGTACAGTCACAATACCCTATGTGGTACAGCACTGTACTATGTTGAGAAGTTGGTACAGTCACAGTACCCTATGTGGTACAGCACTGTACTATGTTGAGAAGTGTGGTACAGTACACAGTACCCTATGTGGTACAGCACTGTACTATGTTGAGAAGTGTGGTACAGTACACAGTACCCTATGTGGTACAGCACTGTACTATGTTGAGAAGTGTGGTACAGTCACAGTACCCTATGTGGTACAGCACTGTACTGTGTTGAGAAGTTGGTACAGTACACAGTACCCTATGTGGTACAGCACTGTACTATGTTGAGAAGTGTGATACAGTCACAGTACCCTATGTGGTACAGCACTGTACTGTGTTGAGAAGTTGGTACAGTACACAGTACCCTATGTGGTACAGCACTGTACTATGTTGAGAAGTGTGGTACAGTCACAGTACCCTATGTGGTACAGCACTGTACTATGTTGAGAAGTGTGGTACAGTCACAGTACCCTATGTGGTACAGCACTGTACAGGTGTGGTACATTACATACATTGTACATTACATTGTGGTACATTGCACTGAGAGATGTAGTACATTACACAATACTTCAAGTGGTACATCACTGTAGCATGGTGCTCGTAGTACAGTACACAGTAGCTCATGTGGTACAGCACTGTAGCATGGTGCTCGTGGTACAGTACACAGTACCTCACGTGGCTTAGCTTTGTACCATATGGGGGGAGCTAGGTCGCAGTATATTGTACCTTACATGGTACATGACTGTACCCAGTAGGGTACAGTCTTTGGCTTCCTTATCTTCCTCCTTATATACCTGACTTCCTCACCCGCACACATTAATGCGTAACTGTTAATGGGTGTTTATGTGAGGATATAACGATGGGTCGAAGGGATCACATGACATGTGTGTCAGTACTAAAAATTTCATTGAATTCATCTTATGGATTAATATTTGTTACGTTATTGTTAAATAACGCATTAATAAAATACATTAGTTGCATTGGAATTACAGATTAATCTTGTTGTAGCGTGGAATACATTAATGTAGTGGAATTAAGTGGCAAAATTTCTCCAAGTTTGGACTAGAGTTCGATTGTATTTTCAGTTTGTGTGGATATGGGGAGCATACACGCAACAGTCAGTTGATGGATTGTGGCTCAGGAAGGAACAGGAAGACCATATCTTAACCACATCTCAACTGGACCTCAATCATGGAGGGATGCTGTGATGAGTATCTTTGAGATGCTGAAGGATGCTGAAAGCCGCAATTCATCGACGTCTGACTGATGTTTGGCGAATCACTCCTTTATTTAGGACCTGTTTATATCCTCAGGAAAGGATAGCTGCAGTGCAGATGCCACGTCAGCGAATGGTTGCAGAGGTTCCTACATGCAACAAGCGGTGCAGCATCAACAATCTGCAGTTGCAGAGAGTCGTAAGGCTTCTGTTGCTCGGAGGAGGTTAATGTGACGTCTCTAATGATTCCTGGTAGGTGTCGGGAGCCCTCACACACAACATAATACAAGCATGACACAGTCCTCCTCAAATGCTTGGTCCAACCACTTGGGCTGGACGGTAGAGCGAGGGTTTCGCTTCATGCAGGTCAGCGTTCAATCCCCGACCGTCCAGGTGGTTTGGGCACCATTCTTTTCCCCCGTCCCATCCCAAATCCTTATCCTGACCCCTTCCAAGTGCTATATAGTCGTAATGGCTTGGCGCTTTTCCCTTGATAATTCCTTCCTTCCACTGAACCCTCTAGGATCCCTGAAGCTCATTAATGAAGCCCCATATTGCGGTTCTAAGCATTCCCCCCCCATGCTCTCTGGCTAATGGTCCAGCAGTTCTAATGGTCCAGCAGTTGTAATGGCCCAGCAGTTCTAATGGTTCAGTAGTTCTAATGGTCCAGCAGTTGTAATGGTCCAGCAGTTCTAATGGTCCAGCAGTTGTAATGGCCCAGCAGTTCTAATGGTTCAGTAGTTCTAATGGTCCAGCAGTTCTAATGGTCCAGCAGTTCTAATGGTCCAGCAGTTGTAATGGCCCAGCAGTTCTAATGGTTCAGTAGTTCTAATGGCCCAGCAGTTCTAATGGTTCAGTAGTTCTAATGGTCCAGCAGTTGTAATGGCCCAGCAGTTCTAATGGTTCAGTAGTTCTAATGGTCCAGCAGTTCTAATGGTCCAGCAGTTCTAATGGTTCAGTAGTTCTAATGGTCCAGCAGTTCTAATGGTCCAACAGTTGTAATGGCCCAGCAGTTCTAATGGTCCAGCAGTTCTAATGGTTCAGTAGTTCTAATGGCCCAGCAGTTCTAATGGTCCAGCAGTTCTAATGGTTCAACAGTTCTAATGGTCCAACAGTTGTAATGGCCCAGCAGTTCTAATGGTCCAGCAGTTCTAATGGTTCAGTAGTTCTAATGGTCCAGCAGTCTAATGGTCCAGCAGTTCTAATGGTCCAGCAGTTCTAATGATCCAGCAGTTCTAATGGTCCAGCAGTTCTAATGGTTCAGTAGTTCTAATGATCCAGCAGTTCTAATGGTCCAGCAGTTCTAATGGTCCAGCAGTTCTAATGGTCCAGCAGTTCTAATGGTCCAGCAATTCTCCTACAACGCTTCTCTTCAATTTCACAATAAAATCCCATTATGATTTTCCCATTTAAGCATCACATTAATATGATTTCATTGTGTAAAATCAATAATGAACCCCTGGTGGGGCTCGAACCCGCGATCCTTGGCTTGGAAGGTCAATTCCTTATCCATTAGACCATAGGGGATAATGAATACAACTGGCCCGTTATTTACCACTACTTACCATCTCGAGGTTATCTTGAGATGATTTCGGGGCTTTAGTGTCCCCGCGGCCCGGTCCTCGACCAGGCCTCCACACCCCAGGAAGCAGCCCGTGACAGCTGACTAACACCCAGGTACCTATTTTAATGCTAGGTAACAGGGGCATAGAGTGAAAGAAACTCTGCCTATGTTTCTCGCCGGCGCCCGAGATCGAACCCGGGACCACAGGATCACAAGTCTAGCGTGCTGTCTGCACGGCCGACCGGCTCCCTAACCATTAACTAACAAGAATAATTTATTTTGCCATAAGAACAGTAAAAGATTAAAATTCGTAAAAGGAAAATAAGTCTTAAGTCTTGACACTGAAGTGAGCATTATAGGACATTTTTCGCGATGTTTAGTGAATATTTAACTAAGCTTGTGGTTGCGGTGTTGATAAATATTCAGTCAAGCTTCCGGCGATTACCTGTTTAATTTTGTTTTGCGGATATCTGCTATTTGATGAGCACACATATACGCCTACACACGCATGTACACGTACACACGCATGTACACGTACACACGCATATTCGCCTACACACACATGTACGCTTACACACGCATGTACACGTACACACGCATATTCGCCTACACACACATGTACGCTTACACACGCATGTACACGTACACACGCATATTCGCCTACACACACATGTACGCTACACACACATGTACGCTTACACACGCATGTACGCCTACACACGCATGTACACGTACACACGCATATTCGCCTACACACACATGTACGCTTACACACACATGTACACGTACACACGCATAT
>WNGS01006636.1:2492584-2517584 GCA_020271785.1 Procambarus virginalis
TCTAAGTAACAAGTAACACACTAGGCCACAAGTAACACACTAGGTCAGGGGATGATGGATCCCAACATTGTGCACGACCAACTATGCGCCCGCCTCGCAGAAAGGCTAAACTGGACTGTCTGATGAAGGGACGTTGATGCGGACAGCTCTGTCTCAACAGAATGACGCTCTGATGGACAGCAGTCCTGTGATAAACAACAATTGGGTTAGTCTGCCTTGCTAAGGGCCATGGGGGGAGAATGAAAACGCCCTACGGAACCTGTTGGGCAAACAAGGAAGATATCCTTTGCAACATTCTATGCAATTGAGGACAAGTGCTGGAGGGAGGTGCAGCTTCTTGCCAGACCGGGAAGACCCGAACTGTCTCATGAAGAGATACGCGGAGTGAGGCCACGAAGCCACTGAACAGTTATGGAAGGAAAATCTTGTTTGCGTGAGGGGGGGGGGTAGTCCAGATAGTAGTCGACGGTACATGTTGTTGATGGGGTGGTGGTGATGGGATGAGGGTGTGTCGGCCTGGTATAGGTGACAGCGGTCTCGACAGCCAACATTCTGGCCGACAGTGGCAACAATCAAATTATCATTGATCTGACAGAGGGGAGTTTAAGGGAGTTAGGACGGAGGTTCACTAGTTTGGACAGGAGTAGAACTTATAAACATATTCACGTTAATACTTGATAGAATTAGACAGACGAGAGAGTTGTGTCGACGGGAGTGACAGAACTTTACACTCTGGGGCTCGTCAGTAGCGGCCGAGGGCAACTGTGATAGACTGTCGACTTAAAAAACGTTGTTGTTGGGTTGTGATTGGCCAATCATTGCATGCAGGCGAGGAGTCGCAATAACGTGGGTGAAGTATGTTGACCAGACCACACACTAGAAAGTGAAGGGACGACGACGTTTCGGTCCGTCCTGGACATACTCAGAGAATGGCGGACCGAAACGTCGTCGTCCCTTCATTTTCTAGTGTGTGGATTGGCCAATCATCGCATCTCACTAACCACTGAAATGCGCTGATTGGCCTGATTCCTGTGTGTAGGACGGGGGGTGACCTTCGTGCGGATGGGGTTACGACCTCTGTAGATTATGCAGGAAGTAGCCATTAGGACTTTAAACTGTTTGATTCTAGAGGTTTGTGAGTGATCAATCAATGGGTAGTCAGGTGGAAATTGTAATATGTTTGGGGGCTTTATACCATAATTGGTCACAGTGATCAATAACAGCTCACTAAATGTGTTGACCATCTTGCATAAATATTGATCTTAACCACCAGTGTGAAGGAATTATTTTGTAGAGTTCACATGCATTTAGTTACGTGGTTAAGTCTGAAACTGCCGTCATGGGCTGAATATACCTGTTGTATTCTACCAGGTTGAACATTACGATTCTGTTCATTATTATAAGGAAATGTTTTTTTATACAGTATTAATTGTATTTTATACAGTATTTTTATACAGTATTAATATAATTCCCAATTATCATCTATGCCTCGATCATGTCCCTCTCTGCTTCTCAATTTTCTTTGAGACGTCGACAGGTTATTTTTTTTTTGTGGCCTGGACGTAATTGTCGGGGTCCAGGAGCTTGTCTCGTGGCCCGAGTCTGCGGTTTCTGCATGTTTTTTTTTCCTTTTGTGTTTTATTTAATGTTTGTATGAGAAACTTGAAGTTTCTTTAAAGTAAACTGCCTCGTCAGGATTCGTGGAGACTTAATTGTCATTTTTCTGAGCTTATCATGCGGCGCGATGCTGTTTTGTTTATATATGACTCCTCTGTTTACCTATATATGACTCCTCTGCTTAACTATAAGTGTTACTTGTGACCACCCTTCAACATGAAGGGAACATCACATGTCAGCCATACGGAACACTAGACAAGGTCTCGGACCAGGGACTCGACAAGCAGCTTCTGCGCTCCTCGCCAGTGTGTTTTGCTGGGTCACCTTATAATGGGTCTATCTTAACTAAGTTTGCCTCAGGATTGCCTGGAATCCGCCTGACTTTATAAACTTAGATTACAAGTCCAATTAAGCCATTTAAGACCGTCTATGTTCTTGATCTGTTACACAGAAATTGAAATTAATGAAGAACACAGGAGAGAGAACTCCAATAACAACGGGTTTGGGAGAGATGAACAAGATTCAAATTTAAGACGTTCTGGGCCGTTGTTATGTCATGATTGCTGGGGACATGACGGCTGAGTGGACATCGCACGGGATTCGTAGTCCTAAGGTTCGGGGTTCGATCCCAGAGGCGGAGAGAAATGGGCAGAATTTCTTTCACTCTGCTGCCCTTGTCACCTAGCTGTAAATAGGTACCTGGGAGTTAGACAGCTGCTACGGGCTGCTTTCTGGGGCTGTGTAACAAAAAGGAGGCCCTGGTCGAGGACCGGGCCGCGGGGACGCTAAGCCCCGAAATCATCTAAAGATAACCTCAAGATAGTCAGGACAAATCGATTCATCATCACTAATCTCTAGGACAAATTGTTAGGCTATTTCAGTGTATTGAACGAGACTATGTTCTCATGAATGTGTGAGTTAAAACCAGTGTTAGTAAACATTAATGTTCGTTACTCACTAGATGAGTTGAGTAACTAGCTACCAGCAGCAAGCAGTGAGTCAGTATACTCATCATGTGAGTCTAATATTTGCTTTACTCAAAGGACTTTTGTGCTTACATTAACCAAATTCTCCAGGCGAAATTCTCCTGGTATTTGGAAGCAATCTCTTAAGACGTATTGTGTCACATTATGCGTCGACTGCCAGCTTTGTGAGACCACACAATGGCCTCGAGATATGTAGTCAAGACTGGTGTTCACTCTCGCTACAGTCACCAGGATTGGTCAAGACTGGTGTTCACTCTCGCTACAGTCACCAGGATTGGTCAAGACTGGTGTTCACTCTCGCTACAGTCACCAGGATTGGTCAAGACTGGTGTCCACTCTCGCTACAGTCACCAGGATTGGTCAAGACTGGTGTTCACTCTCGCTACAGTCACCAGGATTGGTCAAGACTGGTGTTCACTCTCGCTACAGTCACCAGGATTGGTCAAGACTGACGTTCAAAAGAGAGACTGAAAGAGCCAGAACTGACGACGCAAGAAAAGAGAGAGTGGAGAGACATGATAAAGATATATAAAATATTTAGATTGAAGGAGTGGAAAACGAGGAAATCAACCACTTAATCTGGACGGTAGAGCGAGGGTCTCGCTTCATGCAGGTCGGCGTTCAATCCCCGACCGTCCAAGTGGTTGGGCACCATTCCTTCCCCCGTCCCATCCCAAATCCTTATCCTGACCCCGTCCCAGTCCTGTATAGTCGTGGAGACTCGAGTGAGTCAAAGTGATGTTAGAAGCTGTTCTTTTAGCGTAAGAATAGTGAGGACAATTTACTGAACTAAAGGAGCAGATTATAGCAGGAAACTCCTTTCATAATTTTAAAATTACTATTAGAGAAGAATTCACAAGGGCCGTGATAAGGGTTCGAACTTACGCCCGGGATGATCCCAAGGTAAGGTAAGGTAATTATCAGGGGAAAGCACCAAGCCATTACGACTATATAGCACTGGGAAAGGGTCAGGATAAGAATTTGGGATGGGACGGGGGGAAAGGAATGGTGCCCAACCCCTTGGACGGTCGGGGATTGAACGCCGACCTGCATGAAGCGAGACCGTCGCTCTACCGTCCAGTCCAAGTGGTTGGATAACGCTGCGTTAGTTGACTAGGCCACGACATGGTCAAAAGAATTGCAACTGGGAATACAAGTGAATTCACAAGGAACCTGCAGCCTCTCCGAGACACAAACCAGGGTNTATACTGGAGAAACTTATATTTATAGTTTAACATCAATGTTCACTACAGAACACACACACACACACACATGTTTGGAGTGTGTTCATACTTCCCACACCTGCTGGAAGTATGTTTGGAGTGTCTGTGTCCTTCCCACACCTGCTGGAAGTATGTTTGGAGTGAGTACATACTTTCCCACACCTGCTGCAACACAAAACTATGTCATGTAATAACATTTCTTCTTAGTTGAGATAAGAGATTCATAACACAGAAGGGAGGGTGGGGGTCGGCCCCATCTCGGGGGGACACAGCGTGAAGATGGGTCAATGACTTGGACGAAAACCACAAGAGGTCACCAGGGAATCGCGTCCATAAGAACACACTGTACCTCTGTACGTAATGTTGTTATTGTTTAAGATTCGCTATTTGGAACAAAAAGTTCCAAGTAGCACGGGCTATGGTGAGCCCCGTTAGTGGACTTCTGTACGTTAATCTCCACAGTTACAGTTACTAAAGACTGTCAAGAACAAACTGATACTTCAGACTGTTCCTGCAGGCAGCTGTGGTTCACAGAGCACCGTAAAGGGCTTCAAGGATCTTAAAATGGCCTAATATTAAACTCTATGGACTGAACCCAGCAGGCATCATGACATGACACCATGACATGACACCATGACATGACACCATGACATGACACCATGACATAACACCATGACATAACACCATGACATGACACCATGACATGACACCATGACATGACACCATGACATAACACCATGACATAACGCCATGACATGACATCATGACATGACACCATGACATGACACCATGACATGACACCATGACATGACACCATGACATGACACCATAACATGACACCATAACATAACACCGTAACATAACATCATGACATGACACCATGACATGACACCATGACATGACACTATAACCTGACACCATGACATGACATCATGACATGACATCATGACATGACACCATGACATGACACCATGACATAACACCATGACACCATGACATGACACCATGACATGACACTATAACATGACACCATGACATGACACCATGACATGACATCATGACATGACACCATGACATAACACCATGACATGACACCATGACATGACACCATGACATGACACTATAACATGACACCATGACATGACATCATGACATGACATCATGACATGACACCATGACATGACACCATGACGTGACACCATGACGTGACACCATGACATGACACCATGACGTGACACCATGACGTGACACCATGGCCACTGCCATTAAAAGGCAGTAATATGTACAATTAATTTCCTCCTACTGTCAGCCAGGGGCCTCCGTAGCTCAGTGGGCAGAGCACTGGTCTTGTAAACCAGGGGTCGGGAGTTCGATTCTCCCTGGAGGCTGCGGTTTACTTATATCTTAGACTGTAAACTCCTTGTCCACTTCTGAATCTGTATTAGTATATATATCTACCGAACTTCTATATTATAGAAAATATATTGATCTTAAATAATCTATGTTATTTGAGACGTCTTGACGATGGGTATATGAACAATCTGTGACTTCATGAATAACATAAAACTTGTTGAACACTGACTTAATGAACAATAACAGTTTGAGTTCATGAACATTATGATTACGCATGCGCAGCGACTTCATACTGAAGAGAGTGCAGGACATAGCTTCAAAGCGGCCATATTGGAGCCATATTGAAGCCTGGAACCATATTGGAGGGCGAACTGTGACATGTCATGGAAGGATTTGACGGCGGCTTGTCAAAGGTGCCCCGCATTTATCCTGTCTATTTTATCCAGTTGGATTTCGAACTTCAGCAATGTCTTAGCCTTTACGGCTTCGGCGGGTAGGCGGTTCCATGGGTTTATAATCCTGTGGGTGACACATTATCTCGTGTTGTCAGTCCTACACTGTGGTTTGTTGAGCTGGAACCAGTTGCGCCTTGTTTGTGTTTCATCTGACCTTTTCATGAAGCGGTCTGGAACAACGTCCTCCAATTTGTTCAGTATTTTAAAACTCTTGAGGAGATCAGCCTTGTCATGTCTAGTTTTTAGTGTTGTCAGCCCTGTGGCCCTCAGCCTGTCCTGCTGTGAGAATCAACTTTGTTCTGAAATGATTTTTGTCGCCTGGAGTTGAACTTTTTCCAAGTCAATAATGTCTTTCAGAAGATTAGGTCTCCAGGCTTTGGTACAATACCCCAACTGGGGACGCATCAGAGATTTGTACAATGGAATAACTACCTTGTTTTGCTTGAAATTAAAGCTTCCTTTGACTATTCCTAGAGGAGTGTGTTTGGCATTTTTTGTATTGCTGCACTTATTGTGATGCAATCTGCTGCAAAGGAACGTTGCTGATTTGGTAGCTGTGTTGCACATAATTACTCTCCAAAAAAGAAGATCTTGCAATTTCTAATATTAAAAATCATTGGCCAGCCTTCTGATCACTTGTGAAGTTCATGTAGATCTCTTCGTAAGGCCTGAATACCATTGTCACTTCTGTACCATAAATCTTTGTGTCATCTGCAATATATGAAGATTTAGAAGAATTTATGTATTAGTAAATACATATTTCTCTGAAGTTCTTGAAAGTCCCTTGTCTGCACATCTGGCTGCTGTCTTCAGGTGTGTAAACACGTTTGTAAGTCAGGATTAATTTTTAACACAGCCATGTTGGGTTGATTGTAGTAGACAAGACTGTGACATGTTGAAGTCTTCCCTCCACATGGGCTTCTCTCCATCAACTTTAATTGTTAAACTCAGGAACAGTTTGGCAGAGTTCTTCCTGATTATTTAGCAGCTTATTGTGTTATTCTTGATAAAGTCAGTCATAGTGTTATTCTTGATGAAGTCATAGTGTTATTCTTGATGAAGTCAGTCTGTTATTTAATTTTCATCTCAAATCATTAGACCTAAAGATAATAAAGATTAATATATTTTCCTTAACATAGTATACAGATACATAGTATACAGATACACAGCATACAGATACAGCTAAAGAGTTAACATAGAGTATACGTGTCTACTCGACATAACTAAACCGCAGCCTCCAGGGAGAATCGAACTCCCGACCCCTGGTTTACAAGACCAGTGCTCTGCCCACTGAGCTACGGAGGCCCCTGGTGACAGTCACCAAAAGGTGATTGTTACTGTATAATGTTAATAATGGTGTTTAATGGTAACAATGGTCAGTCTATGCCTGGCTATGGGAGAGGGAAACAAGTACACTCTGACTTAGTGAACAAGTTCACTCTGACTTAGTGAACAAGTTCACTCTGACTTAGTGAACAAGTACACTATGACTTAGTGAACAAGTTCACTCTGACTTAGTGAACAAGTTCACCCTGACTTAGTGAACAAGTACACTATGTCTTAGTGAACAAGTTCACTCTGACTTAGTGAACAAGTTCACTCTGACTTAGTAAACAAGTACACTATGTCTTAGTGAACAAGTTCACTCTGACTTAGTGAACAAGTTCACTCTGACTTAGTGAACAAGTACACTATGTCTTAGTGAACAAGTTCACTCTGACTTAGTGAACAAGTTCACTCTGACTTAGTGAACAAGTTCACTCTGACTTAGTGAACAAGTTCACTCTGACTTAGTGAACAAGTACACTATGTCTTAGTGAACAAGTTCACTCTGACTTAGTGAACAAGTTCACTCTGACTTAGTGAACAAGTACACTATGTCTTAGTGAACAAGTACACTATGTCTTAGTGAACAAGTTCACTCTGACTTAGTGAACAAGTTCACTCTGACTTAGTGAACAAGTTCACTCTGACTTAGTGAACAAGTTCACTCTGACTTAGTGAACAAGTACACTATGTCTTAGTGAACAAGTTCACTCTGACTTAGTGAACAAGTTCACTCTGACTTAGTGAACAAGTACACTATGTCTTAGTGAACAAGTACACTATGTCTTAGTGAACAAGTTCACTCTGACTTAGTGAACAAGTTCACTCTGACTTAGTAAACAAGTACACTATGTCTTAGTGAACAAGTACACTATGTCTTAGTGAACAAGTACACTATGTCTTAGTGAACAAGTACACTATGTCTTAGTGAACAAGTACACTATGTCTTAGTGAACAAGTACACTATGTCTTAGTGAACAAGTACACTATGTCTTAGTGAACAAGTACACTATGTCTTAGTGAACAAGTACACTATGTCTTAGTGAACAAGTACACTATGTCTTAGTGAACAAGTACACTATGTCTTAGTGAACAAGTACACTATGTCTTAGTGAACAAGTACACTATGTCTTAGTGAACAAGTACACTATGTCTTAGTGAACAAGTACACTATGACTTAGTGAACAAGTACACTATGTCTTAGTAAACAAGTACACTATGACTTAGTGAACAAGTACACTATGTCTTAGTGAACAAGTACACTATGTCTTAGTGAACAAGTACACTATGTCTTAGTGAACAAGTTCACTATGACTTAGTGAACAAGTACACTATGTCTTAGTGAACAAGTTCACTCTGACTTAGTGAACAAGTACACTATGTCTTAGTGAACAAGTTCACTCTGACTTAGTGAACAAGTACACTATGTCTTAGTGAACAAGTTCACTCTGACTTAGTGAACAAGTTCACTCTGACTTAGTGAACAAGTACACTATGTCTTAGTGAACAAGTACACTATGACTTAGTGAACAAGTACACTCTGACTTATATATATATATATATATATATATATATATATATATATATATATATATATATATATATATATATTATATATATATAAAGGATTTTTATGATTTGAGTAATTATATGTCCCTACGTATGATTTTGCGGCATTTATAATATTTTCTAGGATATAATTTCCGATTGAACAGGCGAAGATCAAACAATGGACAAAACATGAACAGGTGGCTGTGACCTGCAGCTAAAGCTCCTCAGAAGTCTCGTCATGTTGAAATATTTCTAAATGTTTTCTCACAATTTTTTTATTGGGCTCTTGTGAATTTTTTTTTGCTTCTCAGCTGTATATAAAGGCTCATCCTCTGGCGTGGCAAGAGTTGGAGGTCACGTTCAGTTTTGTGTTGCCTGTGTAACCCATTGGGTGTTGCGGAAGGTGTTGAGTGTGACATAGAGGTGTCTCAAGGTGTTGAGTGTGACATAGAGGTGTCTGAAGGTGTTGAGTGTGACATAGAGGTGTCTCAAGGTGTTGAGTGTGACATAGAGGTATCTCAAGGTGTTGAGTGTGACATAGAGGTGTCTCAAGGTGTTGAGTGTGACATAGAGGTGTCTGAAGGTGTTGAGTGTGACATAGAGGTGTCTGAAGGTGTTGAGTGTGACATAGAGGTGTCTGAAGGTGTTGAGTGTGACATAGAGGTATCTCAAGGTGTTGAGTGTGACATAGAGGTGTCTCAAGGTGTTGAGTGTGACATAGAGGTGTCTGAAGGTGTTGAGTGTGACATAGAGGTGTCTGAAGGTGTTGAGTGTGACATAGAGGTGTCTGAAGGTGTTGAGTGTGACATAGAGGTGTCTCAAGTGTGTTGAGTGTGACATAGAGGTGTCTGAAGGTGTTGAGTGTGACATAGAGGTGTCTGAAGGTGTTGAGTGTGACATAGAGGTGTCTGAAGGTGTTGAGTGTGACATAGAGGTGCTGAAGGTGTTGAGTGTGACATAGAGGTGTCTGAGGTGTTGAGTGTGACATAGAGGTGTCTCAAGGTGTTGAGTGTGACATAGAGGTGTCTGAAGGTGTTGAGTGTGACATAGAGGTGTCTCAAGGTGTTGAGTGTGACATAGAGGTGTCTCAAGGTGTTGAGTGTGACATAGAGGTGTCTCAAGGTGTTGAGTGTGACATAGAGGTGTCTGAAGGTGTTGAGTGTGACATAGAGGTGTCTCAAGGTGTTGAGTGTGACATAGAGGTGTCTCAAGGTGTTGAGTGTGACATAGAGGTGTCTCAAGGTGTTGAGTGTGACATAGAGGTGTCTCAAGGTGTTGAGTGTGACATAAAGGTGTCTCAAGGTGTTGAGTGTGACATAGAGGTGTCTGAAGGTGTTGAGTGTGACATAGAGGTGTCTCAAGGTGTTGTAGGAATACTTTCACGGATGGAGTTGTGTGTCTAACTTTCCTGTAAAACTTTTATCACAGACAGAATTCCCAACCATCTTTAACTGGTGAGTTTTTAGCAAAGTGAGAGTTGCAGATAATGTCACTTTTGCCTGGTTCATCCGAGAAGTTATTGTCTCTCTCTCTCTCTCTCTCTCTCTCTCTCTCTCTCTCTCTCTCTCTCTCTCTCTCTCTCTTCTCTCTCTCTCTCTCTGTGACTTGCGTGATTGCATTTCTTTTTATCTTTAAAGACTATCACTCACACTCTCTTTCTCCTTCTCCTCTCTCCCTATCCCTTTCTCTTTCTCCTCCCATTCTCTTTCTCAGGTAATCATAACACAAGACGCTCAGCTAGCAGAGCCTCAAGGTGGTGCCAGGGGCTGATGTAGGTTGACAACTTCCAACTTCTAGCTTCATTACTAACTTCACTCTAATTCCTACTAAACCCTAGTCTTACTTTAATTGAAAAACAGACCCGTGCCTCGCCGGCTGCTTATTGTAGTATACATGAAAGTCTCTATGTATGGAGGCCCCTGGCGTTATGTATACTGTATTCTGGAATGGTCATTGATCTTTGAGATACATGAACAATGAATATATGAATGATATATGAACAAGACTGTCACGGCCTTCCTCTACCCTCACATTGCCTCACCCTGCTTCCTCCTTCCTGAATGACCTCTTAGGTCTCCTCCTACTATGTGCCAAGACCTCTCCTCCCTCCTCCTCCTCTTCCCCCCTACCTCCCCCACCTCCCCCCCCCCCCGGCTCCAGAGCCACAGTGGACCAAGTAATTTACAACCTCATTATTTTCTCCTTATTGCCTGCGGTTTATGGCTCTGTTTCCTTAATTTCTCGGTGAGGTGATTCTGGGTAAATACTGCCGGCTTTCCTGGCTTGATAACCCGTGATAACTCTGGCTTGATAACCCGTGATAACTCTGGCTTGATAACCCGTGATAACTCTGGCTTGATAACCCGTGATAACTCTGGCTTGATAACCCGTGATAACTCTGGCTTGATAACCCCTGATAACTCTGGCTTGATAACCCAGATAACTCTGGCTTGATAACCCGGATAACTCTGGCTTGATAACCCGTGATAACTCTGGCTTGATAACCCGGATAACTCTGGCTTGATAACCCGGATAACTCTGACTTGATGACTACCATATCCTGTGTTCAACACTATCTGTATTCATCACTGTGTTCATCACTACCTGTGTTCAACATTACATGTACTCACCTAGTTGTGCTTGCGGGGGTTGAGCTCTGGCTCTTTGGTCCCGCCTCTCAACTGTCAACCAACTAGTGTACAGATTCCTGAGCCTACTGGGCTCTATCATATCTACACTTGAAACTGTGTATGGAGTCAGCCTCCACCACATCACTTCAGCCTCCACCACATCACTAGGTATGGACTCCAGGCTGGAGCTGCATACTCCAGGATTGGTCTTACATAAGTGGTATACAGGGTCCTGAAAGATTCCTTACACAAGTTTCTAAAGGCAGTTCTTATGTTGGCCAGTCTAGCATATGCCGCTGATGATATCTTTTTGATGTGGGCCTCTGGGGACAGGTTCGGTGTAATATCAACACCCAGATCTTTCTCTCTATTTGACTCTTGCAGGATTTCACCTCCCAGATGGTACCTTGTGTTCAGCCTCATGCTCCCTTCGTCTAATTTCATTACCTTACACTTTCTTGAGTTGAACTTTAGCAGCCATTTTCTAGACCATTCCTCCAGTTTGTCCAGGTCATCCTGTAGTCTCTGTCTATCTTCATCTGTCTTGATTCTTCTCATAATTTTTGCATAATCAGCAAACATTGTGAGGAATGAGTCTATACCCTCCGGAAGATCGTTTACATATATTAGAAACAGGATGGGTTCAAGTACAGAGCCCTGTGGGACTCCGCTGGTGACATCTCGCCACTCTGATGTCTCCCCCCTCACCGTTACTCGCTGTTTCCTGTTGCTTAGATACTCCCTTATCCACTGGAGCACCTTACTGTTACTCCTGCCTGTTGCTCCAACTTTTGTAACAGCCTTTTGTGAGGTACTGTGTCAAAGGCTTTCTGACAGTCCAAGAAAATGCAGTCTGCCCATCCTTCTCTTTCTTGCCTAATGTTTGTCGCCCGGTGTTGTGTTCACCACAACCTGTGTTCATCACAACCTGTGTTCAACATTACATGTGCAATTTTAAAACTTTGCCCAAATGATTTTTCCATTTTTATCTTAAAATTTTACCAATATAACATTCCAGTCAACCAATCATAACTTTATTCATAAATGTTAGTTTAGTATATTTATAGTTGTGAAAGCTGCCACAAATTTACAGTAAATTATTTACCTAAGAAAAAGTCATAATACCATTACTTGAAGTAATATATATTGATATATAAGTATATATCTAGTATATCTATTGATATATCTAGTATATAATATATATACTGATATAGTATATATGTACTGATATATATACACATGAAGTATATATAAAATATCTATACTCATAAACTGTATACCCAAGAATAAGATTTAGAAATTGAAGCTTCATTTATTAAATGATTATAAAATCATTATAATTGTAAAATTAAGAATGCGAAGTTATTTCTGTAACAACTTGCCAGAAATCGTTACACAAGGTTAAATTCCTGTAATTATCAAGAATATGTTATTGTTAACATTCCAATTCTTTATTTAAATTAACAATCATTTCAATCTTTGTACACAATCAGATTAGTTCATTATAACATTTGTAAACAAAGTTAACTTTCCTGTATGACACTAGTAAACAAAATTTTGCATTCCAGTCCCTGTGGTCTGCAAGGGAGTGCAAAGAGGTGTTGCACATCAACACAAATGAAGGAACACCTGCAGAACAGAGCAGTGTTGCCTCTCGTCCCTTGCACAAAAGCCTTCGTATAAAAGAGCTTTTTTATTTCCATTGTGAAATGCCAGGAAACCAGTTCCCCCAAAATGGAAGACAATGTTTACAGTGGTGTTGCTTGGCTCTTTAGTACCTCTACAGTGGTGTTGCTTGGCTCTTTAGTACCTCTACAGTGGTGTTGCTTGGCTCTTTAGTACCTCTACAATGGTGTTGCTTGGCTCTTTAGCACCTCTACAAGGGTGTATGCTTGACTCTTTAGTCCTCTAAACATTGGTGTTGCTTGGCTCTTTAGTACCTCTACAGTGGTGTTGCTTGGCTCTTGTACCTCTACAGTGGTTTGCTTGGCTCTTTAGTACCTCTACAGGTGTGTTGCTTGGCTCTTTAGTACCTCTACAGTGGTGTTNTTTTAGATTAAGTTAATCGACTCGAGCTAATTCTTGACATCCGCCTCTCGTTTCAAGTCTTAGTTCTCCCGAGTATTACGTCTTATTTATATAAATTATAAACATAGATCTTGGCGACTAAGACATAGAAGAGACTGTAGTTCTCAAGCTACAGCTGGAGTTCCATGTCCCATAACTTCCGCTCTCATGCTGTACTTCCAGTCCTCTCTCTCCTAAGACATTGAATCTTAAACTCTAAGCCAAGAGCTTCTATTTGAACCATTAGGAGTCGACCCACTACTGCCCAACATACTGGAGGGAGAGATATGGCAGGAAATGCAGAATATAACCAGTGAAGAATAGAGGTGTCATAGGCACAATGTTGTTGTTTAGATTCAGCCACTCTGAACAAAAACGTTCCATGTAGCACGGACTATGGTGAGCCCCGACTTACCTGGAACAGGAGCGGGGCTGTAACTCTACATAGGCACGATCACAGAACACTGTATGAACATCTAAGGTCCACAGTTGTTCAATCTCCTGCCAGTGATTATAGAAAAGTGGAAATCTTCAAGAAAAAACTGGACAGTTTTCAGCAATAAGTGCTCAACCAACCTGACTGTAGCGAATATTTAGGCCTGCGGGACGTCTTAAGCAACAGCCTGTTGGACCAAGCTCTCACAAGTCAAGCCTAGCCAAGAGCCGGGCTTGGGGAGTAGAACTCTCAGAATTTCAACCAGGTACATCCAGGTACTGTAACCCCAGAATGCCATACGGTTTGCTGTATTTGCAGTAAAGCTTACAGCTTTACACTTAACAGCTTATAATTAAGTCACTTGTTTGCCACTTACACAGACAACTGCCAGAGCAAACACATTAACAGGTGTTGGGTCAACAGGTGTTTGCCCAGGTGTTTGTGCTGGTGTTCCTTCACCTGACCTGTCAACACTGACCTCTGGTTCAGTCCTCTACGACACCTGACCCGCCGCTGACCTCTGGTTCAGTCCTCCACGACACCTGACCCGCCGCTGACCTCTGGTTCAGTCCTCTACGACACCTGACCCGCCGCTGACCTCTGGTTCAGTCCTCCACGACACCTGACCCGCCGCTGACCTCTGGTTCAGTCCTCCACGACACCTGACCCGCCGCTGACCTCTGGTTCAGTCCTCCACGACACCTGACCCGCCGCTGACCTCTGGTTCAGTCCTCTACGACACCTGACCCGCCGCTGACCTCTGGTTCAGTCCTCTACGACACCTGACCCGCCGCTGACCTCTGGTTCAGTCCTCTACGACACCTGACCCGCCGCTGACCTCTGGTTCAGTCCTCTACGACACCTGACCCGCCGCTGACCTCTGGTTCAGTCCTCTACGACACCTGACCCGCCGCTGACCTCTGGTTCAGTCCACTACGACACCTGACCCGGCGCTGACCTCTGGTTCAGTCCTCCACGACACCTGACCCGCCGCTGACCTCTGGTTCAGTCCTCCACGACACCTGACCCGCCGCTGACCCCTGGTTCAGTCCTCCACGACACCTGACCCGCCGCTGACCTCTGGTTCAGTCCTCTACGACACCTGACCCGCCGCTGACCTCTGGTTCAGTCCTCCACGACACCTGACCCGCCGCTGACCTCTGGTTCAGTCCTCCACGACACCTGACCCGCCGCTGACCTCTGGTTCAGTCCTCTACGACACCTGACCCGCCGCTGACCTCTGGTTCAGTCCTCCACGACACCTGACCCGCCGCTGACCTCTGGTTCAGTCCTCCACGACACCTGACCCGCCGCTGACCTCTGGTTCAGTCCTCCACGACACCTGACCCGCCGCTGACCTCTGGTTCAGTCCTCTACGACACCTGACCCGCCGCTGACCTCTGGTTCAGTCCCCCACGACACCTGACCCGCCGCTGACCTCTGGTTCATTAGGCAGCTTGACACAACTTGCTGGACGTGTCCCAGCCCTCAGGTGTCCCTCCACACCCAGGACACAGCACTGGACCTCAGGACCCATTCACCTGGACCCGTTCCCCTGGACCCGTTCACCTGGACCCGTTCACCTGGACCGTTCACCTGGACCCGTTCACCTGGACCCGTTCACCAGGACCCGTTCACCTGGACCCGTTCACCTGGACCCGTTCACCTGGACCCGTTCACCAAGAGACATTGTATCTCAACTGATATTGTCCTCCGGACGGTCAACACCGACGCCACAACACCTGCCGACGGTCAACACCGACGCCACAACACCTGCCGACGGTCAACACCGACGCCACAACACCTGCCGACGGTCAACACCGACGCCACAACACCTGCCGACGGTCAACGCCGACGCCATAACACCTGCCGACGGTCAACACCGACGCCATAACACCTGCCGACAGTCAACACCGACGCCACAACACCTGCCGACGGTCAACACCGACGCCACAACACCTGCCGACGGTCAACACCGACGCCACAACACCTGCCGACGGTCAACACCGACGCCACAACACCTGCCGACGGTCAACACCGACGCCATAACACCTGCCGACAGTCAACACCGACGCCACAACACCTGCCGACGGTCAACACCGACGCCACAACACCTGCCGACGGTCAACACCGACGCCACAACACCTGCCGACGGTCAACACCGACGCCACAACACCTGCCGACGGTCAACACCGACGCCACAACACCTGCCGACGGTCAACACCGACGCCACAACACCTGCCGACGGTCAACACCGCCGCCTCAACACCTGCCTAAGTCTACCCAATATTCCTTTACCGGAGAGAACTTGGTCAGAAGTGACTTTCTTATCCAACTTTTCTTAAGATGTTGATAATTGCCAGACATCACAATATGGCAACAATGACAACTGAAGGACACTGTCACTTACCTTAACCATTGGTGGACTTGTGGCCCGCGAAGAGCTGCGAATTTCTTACCTGAAATGGCACGAAAATTAATAATTTATATCCTTGTGGAAACGTTTTTATACAATAAAATTATCACATACCAGATTAATAATTATATTTTACTGTACATGTATAGTAGCAGAGGTAAAGGTGACCCTTGAGCGTCGAGGTGTTGCTTACCTTGACCTGAAGGACGAGGGCGCTGTGGTTCCTCGTGTTGAGAGGTGTGGCAACACTCACAACACTGCTAGCAACACTCACAACACTGCTAGCAACACTCACAACACTGCTAGCAACATACTCAACACTGCTAGCAACACACACAACACTGCTAGCAACACTCACAACACTGCTAGCAACACTGCTAGCAACACAAGTTTAAGAAGAGGACGTAATATTTCAACACAAGAAACACTGCACGAAGAATTAGAGGCAGCAACACCTGTGTTACAACAGTTATGGCTTCGTCTAATATTTCCTGTACAACACTAAACTATCCGGAGTCAACACCTGGCCTCGTACAGTGGACGCCGAGTTATTGACCTTAACGTGTGCCATAGTGCTCACCGCTTTACACACTCCACTTCACTGACCTTACTAAGCAACAGAGCCAATGTTCACAGTTCTCACATCCACTATAAACACAATGGAACTAAGCAACACAACACTCACTAACCATATATAACGAACCTCTGCTCTAACGATCAGTCCTCAGGTCGGGGGACCTAAGCCTCGGTCCATCACAAACACACAAACATTAACATTAATATCTCGCCGACTCACTATCGCTATTTCCTCAAATATAAGTTAATATTATATACAAGAACTTGCTGCGTAGTTAAATCTAGATTATGTGTTAAGGTTCTGTTGGCAAGGATTGGGTGAAGCATTTACAGGTGCGATTCGCACAGAGAACGTCACCAAACCACTGCCCGACCTGTTGGGCTGGACGGTAGACCGTCGCTCGTTTAACTTTACGTGTTGTGAAAATCGGCAGTTTATCAGATGAATAGTAATGTTATTATTTTATAATGTATAGAAAGCTTTGCATCCATAAGCGGGAAGTTTGTATACTGGATTAACAAGCTTTTGTCGTGGATTACTAGGGCGAGGTGTTTAGAGATGTGCGCTTTGAGCACAGGAAGTGACCGAAGCATTTGGGCAATGTTTCACAGCTCAGCAACACAACGAAGGGCCGTCGGGTTCAGACAGTATAATGTATGTCATACACTGACTATTTTATATCTGTATAACTCAGTATATGACTTACAGGTTGTGCTGAAGGTTGTGTTTACAACCTGAGCTGTGAGGAAGCACTTGGCTTCGAGCGGGTTCATGAACGAGTTCATTCCCAACTCGAGACATTTTCTGAACCGTTCATTTGGGCGCGAGAGTTGAGTAGTGTTATGTGTGGCGGGGGACGGAGGTGTTGTGGTGTGTGAGGGAGTCATGACAAACTTCATGATCATCTCTAACACTAATGCTGGAAGTGATGTCAACAGTCAGTTATGGACAGTTCAAGAGACAGGACTTGACTGGTGATTGTAATATTGACAAACTGTTGGCCTCTTGTTACTAGTGTGCGGAGGTGAAGTTACATTATGTTTATAGTGGATGTGTGAACTGTGAACATTCTTCTTCTTCTTGAGAATAGGTGCAGTTAGCATGAAGGGTTTACCCTCTCGATGGCTGCACCAGGACAGATGTAGGGAGACGCGTTGACGTTGAGAAAGATAAGAATGTCAAAAGTGTTAGTTGCGTCGGGCCGTAGGTAGAGGAGCGACGGCGAAAAAAGAGGTGGACGGTAGAGGGAGACTGGCCGCACCTTAGGGCGGGATGTAGAGTTCACGACGTCAGCTGATCCACGGCGTAGCGTGGTGCGCAAGACGGCTACTAATATTTTTATGGGAACATAGAAAGTGGAAGCAGTACGCTTCCCAAATCATCAACGTATCAAAGGACACCCGGCCACCAGGCGGAGACATCTTATCCGGTACCGCATAAAGAAACTCCCTCACCCGCGACACCCAGATAGTGCAAGAGCATCACGGGATCGGAAGCACCCGGGCATCCCGAGAAAGGCCCAATATCTGACCCTCATGGATCACGATCCCGGCAGCCAGGACAAGGCTCCCCCCAGACCGGGGCAACAAAGGAGGGGGAACCGCAGGGGACGCAGGCGCGGCATTGTCCCCGCAACTGGGCACAGGAGCAGAGCCCCCCCCCCCTGCGCACATCTTTCCTCAGCACCATGACGAGATCCTGATCATCAGGGGCAACACCCCACGGCGGGGATCCAACAGCAGGAGGCGCAGGGAGGGCACAGGAAGCAACTCGGAGCCCCTCACAGTCCCGCCACCTACGGCGGGGGACGCCGGAGCACCATACTCCTCCACCAACTCCCAAGGCACACCACGAAGGGGAGACACTCCGAGCCCGCCGCGAACTCTTCGAGACAGGCCGCACCACACCACTCCCACCAGGCCCCACCGCAGGCACGGCCACCATTACCGCATCCACACGGTCCACACCCTCACCGTCTGAAGAATCCACAAAGGCCACATCGCCCGCACTGTCAACATCTTCCAGGGAAAGTGCCTCGGAACACGGGCGCGCACGATTCTGCAAAGGGACGGAAGCATCAGAACTACAGTCGTCGATACACACAGGCACGGCAGGCACCTCCCCCGGCCAATGCACCTCGTCCAAAACAGAAGAAACCGCGTCCCCGGGAGCCAGGACTACATCCACAGGCGGGGGCGGGACATGGACCTCCACGGGGACACCCTCCACCACACACAGTGCAGGCGACGACCAGACACCCACACAAACCGGCCCAACAACGCCAGGAGCCACGACAGTCACCAGACGTGTTGCATAGACCGTAGAACTCGCCTCAACAGGCGGAGCAGCAGACAGGTAATCAGTCGCCTCAGGCACAGTACCCACTCCGTCCTCAGAACCGTCCAAACGCAACAGGGGCATAAATCTTTTGCACGAAAAACATGCACCCTACCAGTCGCTCCCACGTCTCACGCCGCAGCCAGATGACCCTCGTGACCTTACCTATAACAGGTGCGCGGTTGACCCCGATACTGGCAGCTGAGAGTGTAACCCAACACGAACACCGATGACGGAACACTTCAACGACATGGTCAGGGTGCGGGAGCCGTCAAGCATCCCAGCACAGTACCCGGCAATTGCTTTGTTCCAACGAACACTTAACACAGTGCCAAACCGTTCAAAACAGGAAGTCAAAAGATCGCCCTGAAACTCGAAGGGGGCACAATGCACCGCCACATACGTCAAGGTGACACTAAGATTCACCACTTTAACAGAACCGGCGGTATCAGGGAGAGGGTAAACACGCCCTTCACACCGTCCGAGAAACGCCTGGAGGCGGAACTTGACCACAGCACGGTGGCCCTGAAGCAGCTGGATGCCCACTAAGTCCGACAGCTGCACATGCAGCACGTCCACTAGGGAGACACCAACCAACAAATGGTCCACCGCACCGTGAACGCCAAACCAGCCGACAACGTCCTCTTCACTGGGGGGCGAGAAGTCCCCATGGCCAATCGAAACGTCACCCTGTCAGTGGCAAACCACCACCAGCAAGGCAAACCAGCAATCGACCAACGTAAACACTAGCCAGGAGCGGAGACACTTCAACAGCGTCTGACCTGGCCGGTGGTCGCCACCCAACTACCACTGTAAACATTGGCTCTGTTGCTTAGTAAGGTCAGTGAAGTGGAGTGTGTAAAGCGGTGAGCACTATGGCACACGTTAAGGTCAATAACTCGGCGTCCACTGTACGAGGCCAGGTGTTGACTCCGGATAGTTTAGTGTTGTACAGGAAATATTAGACGAAGCCATAACAGCCTTAACTGTTGTAACACAGGTGTTGGGGCCTCTAATTGTTCGTGCAGTGTTTCTTGTGTTGAAATATTACGTCCTCTTGTTAAACTTGTGTTGCTAGCAGTGTTGCGTGTGTTGCTAGCAGTGTTGTGTGTGTTGCTAGCAGTGTTGTGAGTGTTGCTAGCAGTGTTGTAAGTGTTGCTAGCAGTGTTGTGAGTGTTGCCACACCTCTCAAGACGAGGAAACACAGCGCCCTCGTCCTTCAGGTCAAGGTAAGCAACACCTCGACGCTCAAGGGTCACCTTTACCTCTGCTACTATACATGTGCAGTAAAATATAATGATTCATCTGGTATATGATAATTTTATTGTATAAAAACGTTTCCACAAGGATATAAATTATTAATTTTCATGCCATTTCAGGTAAGAAATTCGCAGCTCTTCGCGGGCCACAAGTCCACCAATGTTTAAGGTAAGTGACTGTGTCCTTCAGTTGTCATTGTTGCCATATTGTGATGTCTGGCAATTATCAACATCTTAAGAAAAGTTGGATAAGAAAGTCACTTCTGACCAAGTTCTCTCCGGTAAAGGAATATTGGGTAGACTTAGGCAGGTGATGAGGGGTCGGTGTTGACCGTCGGCAGGTGTTGTGGCGTCGGTGTTGACCGTCGGCAGGTGTTGTGGCGTCGGTGTTGACCGTCGGCAGGTGTTGTGGCGTCGGTGTTGACCGTCGGCAGGTGTTGTGGCGTCGGTGTTGACCGTCGGCAGGTGTGGCGTCGGTGTTGACCGTCGGCAGGTGTTGAGGCGTCGGTGTTGACCGTCGGCAGGTGTTGAGGCGTCGGTGTTGACCGTCGGCAGGTGTTGAGGCGTCGGTGTTGACCGTTGGCAGGTGTTGAGGCGTCGGTGTCGACCGTCGGCAGGTGTTGAGGCGTCGGTGTTGACCGTCGGCAGGTGTTGAGACGTCGGTGCTGACTGTCGGCAGGTGTTGTGGCGTCGTTGTTGACTGTCGGCAGGTGTTGTGGCGTCGTTGTTGACCGTCGGCAGGTGTTGTGGCGTCGGTGTTGACCGTCGGCAGGTGTTGTGGCGTCGGTGTTGACCGTCGGCAGGTGTTGTGGCGTTGGTGTTGACCGTCGGCAGGTGTTGTGGCGCCGGTGTTGACCGTCGGCAGGTGTTGTGGCGTCGGTGTTGACCGTCGGCAGGTGTTGTGGCGTCGGTGTTGACCGTCGACAGGTGTTGTGGCGTCGGTGTTGACCGTCGGCAGGTGTTGTGGCGTCGGTGTTGACCGTCGGCAGGTGTTGTGGCGTCGGTGTTGACCGTCCGGAGGACATCAGCTGAGATACAATGTCTCTTGGTGAACGGGTCCAGGTGAACGGGTCCTGGTGAACGGGTCCTGGTGAACGGGTCCAGGTGAACGGGTCCAGGTGAACGGGTCCTGGTGAACGGGCCCTGGTGAACGGGTCCTGGTGAACGGGTCCTGGTGAACGGGTCCTGGTGAACGGGCCCTGGTGAACGGGTCCTGGTGAACGGGTCCTGGTGAACGGGTCCAGGTGAACGGGTCCTGGTGAACGGGCCCTGGTGAACGGGCCCTGATGAACGGGTCCTGGTGAACGGGTCTAGGTGAACGGGTCCAGGTGAACGGGTCCAGGTGAACGGGTCCTGGTGAACGGGTCCAGGTGTACGGGGCCAGGGGAACGGGTCCTGGTGAACGGGTCCAGGTGAACGGGGCCAGGTGAACGGGTCCAGGTGAATGGGGACAGGTGAACGGGTCCAGGTGAACGGGTCCTGGTGAACGGGTCCTGGTGAACGGGTCCTGGTGAACGGGTCCTGGTGAACGGGTCCAGGTGAACGGGTCCTGGTGAACGGGTCCTGGTGAACGGGTCCAGGTGAACGGGTCCAGGTGAACGGGTCCAGGTGAACGGGTCCAGGGGAACGGGTCCAGGTGAACGGGTCCTGGGGTCCAGTGCTGTGTCCTGGGGGTGTGGAGGGTCACCTGAGAGCTGGGACACGTCCAGACAGTTGTGTCAAGCTGCCTAATGAACCAGAGGTCAGCGGCGGGTCAGGTGTCGTGGAGGACTGAACCAGAGGTCAGCGGCGGGTCAGGTGTCGTGGAGGACTGAACCAGAGGTCAGCGGCGGGTCAGGTGTCGTGGAGGACTGAACCAGAGGTCAGCGGCGGGTCAGGTGTCGTGGAGGACTGAACCAGAGGTCAGCGGCGGGTCAGGTGTCGTGGAGGACTCAGCCGGAGGTCAGTGTTGGCAGGTCAGGTGGAGGAACACCAGCACAAACACCTGGGCAAACACCTGTTGACCCTACACCTGTTAATGTGTTTGCTCTCTCAGGTGTCTGTAAGTGGCAAACAAGTTACTTAATTATAAGCTATTAAGTGTAAATAATATTAATAATAATAATATTTATTTAGGAAAAGTACATACATTGATGCAGTTACAAACATTCTGATTGACTTATAGAGGTAGTACATACAATACCTAAAGCCACTAGTATACATAGCGTTTCGGGCAAGTAAGGCTGTAGGCTTGTTCCTAGAGACATAATTTGACACAATGGATACATTCTGATAAATCTATATGACAAAAAGGTCGGTAATACGGTGACTTGTAGAGGTGGTGACAGAGTGACAGCAGAGGTCACTGTCAGTGTGGTGGTTTGTAGTGGACTGTCACTGTTGGTGGGTGTAGTGACTGTCATGTTGGTGGGTGTAGTGACTGTCACTGTTGGTGGGTGTAGTGACTGTCACTGTTGGTGGGTGTAGTGACTGTCACTGTTGGTGGGTGTAGTGACTGTCACTGTTGGTGGGTGTAGTGACTGTCACTGTTGGTGGGTGTAGTGACTGTCACTGTTGGTGGGTGTAGTGACTGTCACTGTTGGTGGGTGTAGTGACTGTCACTACTCAAATACAAGTAATGTTACACTTAATTGGTCTTGACATAATTCAGTATGTGGATGACTGTAAGTGTGGAATACATAGAGTACTGTAAGTGTGGAATATAGAGTACTGTAAGTGTGGAATACATAGAGTACTGTAAGTGTGGAATACATAAGAGTACTGTAAGTGTGCAATACATAGAGTACTGTAAGTGTGGAATACATAGAGTACTGTAAGTGTGGAATACATAGAGTACTGTAAGTGTGGAATACATAGAGTACTGTAAGTGTGGAATACATAGAGTACTGTAAGTGTGGAATACATAAGAGTACTGTAAGTGTGGAATACATAGAGTACTGTAAGTGTGGAATACATAGAGTACTGTAAGTGTGCAATACATAGAGTACTGTAAGTGTGGAATACATAAGAGAACTGTAAGTGTGGAATACATAGAGTACTGTAAGTGTGGAATACATAGAGTACTGTAAGTGTGGAATACATAGAGTACTGTAAGTGTGGAATACATAGAGTACTGTAAGTGTGGATACATACACCTTACATGTACCAGTCGGCAACACTTCCTGTACCCCTGTGGCCCAATGGATAAGGCATTGGCCTCCTAAGCCAAGGATTGTGGGTTCGAGTCCCACCAGGGGTTCTTTATATATATACTGGAGAAACTTATATTTATAGTTTAACATCAATGTTCACTACAGAACACACACACACACACACACATGTTTGGAGTGTGTTCATACTTCCCACACCTGCTGGAAGTATGTTTGGAGTGTCTGTGTCCTTCCCACACCTGCTGGAAGTATGTTTGGAGTGAGTACATACTTTCCCACACCTGCTGCAACACAAAACTATGTCATGTAATAACATTTCTTCTTAGTTGAGATAAGAGATTCATAACACAGAAGGGAGGGTGGGGGTCGGCCCCATCTCGGGGGGACACAGCGTGAAGATGGGTCAATGACTTGGACGAAAACCACAAGAGGTCACCAGGGAATCGCGTCCATAAGAACACACTGTACCTCTGTACGTAATGTTGTTATTGTTTAAGATTCGCTATTTGGAACAAAAAGTTCCAAGTAGCACGGGCTATGGTGAGCCCCGTTAGTGGACTTCTGTACGTTAATCTCCACAGTTACAGTTACTAAAGACTGTCAAGAACAAACTGATACTTCAGACTGTTCCTGCAGGCAGCTGTGGTTCACAGAGCACCGTAAAGGGCTTCAAGGATCTTAAAATGGCCTAATATTAAACTCTATGGACTGAACCCAGCAGGCATCATGACATGACACCATGACATGACACCATGACATGACACCATGACATGACACCATGACATGACACCATGACATAACACCATGACATGACACCATGACATAACACATGACATGAACACATGACATGACACCATGACATGACACCATGACATGACAACCATGACATGACACCATGACATGACACCATGACATGACACCATGACATGACACCATGACATAACACCATGACATGACACATGACATGACACCATGACATGACACCATGACATGACACATGACATGACACCCATAACATGACACCATGACATGACACCATGACATGACACCATGACATAACACCGTAACATAACATCATGACATGACACCATGACATGACACCATGACATGACACTATAACATGACACCATGACATGACATCATGACATGACACCATGACATGACACCATGACATGACACTATGACATCATGGCCACTGCCATTAAAAGGCAGTTATATGTACAATTAATTTCCTCCTACTGTCAGCCAGGGGCCTCCGTAGCTCAGTGGGCAGAGCACTGGTCTTGTAAACCAGGGGTCGGGAGTTCGATTCTCCCTGGAGGCTGCGGTTTACTTATATCTTAGACTGTGTAAACTCCTTGTCCACTTCTGAATCTGTATTAGAATATATAACTACCGAATTTCTATATTATAGAAAATATATTATCTTAAATAATCTATGTTATTTGAGACGTCTTGACGATGGGTATATGAACAATCTGTGACTTCATGAATAACATAAAACTTGTTGAACACTGACTTAATGAACAATAACAGTTTGAGTTCATGAACATTAAGATTACGCATGCGCAGCGACTTCATACTGAAGAGAGTGCAGGACATAGCTTCAAAGCGGCCA
>WNGS01006636.1:2522584-2528333 GCA_020271785.1 Procambarus virginalis
TCATCACATTAATGATGTTAATATGTTAACATAATGTAAGAATCGTGTTCTTCTTTATAAAGATCTTACGGGTCCCTAAACCTTTGCCAAAGAGAGGAGCCAAAGCCTCTTACAGTGTGTTACTAAGATGCTCCGTGCTGGTCTCTGCCTAAATACTTGGCACAATGTTATTGTTATAATTCTCTGTCTATATGTATTGAAGAGAATGTCTGTCTGTCTAGAATTCATAAAATCTCCAAGAATAATAGAGATTTCAGTGTCATCTGAGGGCTAGGGTGGGGGGTCTTAGTGCCCCATAAGAGGGGGGGCACAGTGCCCCATGTCCCCTCTTCCCTGCTTCACCAAGTCTACCGAGGTGAAAAGTTATGACCCGAGTCCATAGACTTCAGCAACAGTTTAAATAGGAGCAAATTTCAGATGTTGAGTCTCGAAACACGTGTTCAGAGGAGAGATGTGCTCTCTGCGCTCCACCTTTGTGTGTCATCGATGGGCAAGGGTGTGAGAGGGCAGGGAGAGAGGACGGTGATGATCAGCTCTAAGTCAGGTGTAGACTACACCAGGTGTAGACTACACCAGGTATAGACTACACCAGGTATAGACTACACCTGGTGTAGACTACACCAGGTGTAGACTACACCAGTGTAGACTACACCAGGTGTATTCTACACCAGGTGTATTCTACACCAGGTGTAGACTACACCAGGTGTAGACTACACCAGGTGTATTCTACACCAGGTGTATTCTACACCAGGTGTAGACTACACCTGACCCCAGCCCATCCTTACGAGGTGCTCAGTTGAGGAAATGAATCCAAATCCGGACTTTTTAGTTTATGGTAATTGTCCAGATTTGGCTTTACATTTTCACAGTGAACCTCTCACGCCGGGGCAGAGTTGCCTTCCCTGCTTGAGGCGCGCGAGGGTCCATCTTCAGGCTGACAAGTCTGCACGGTAATTAGTCACATAACATATATACAACTGATTTAAATGAATTTTTAAACACTTGTATTTTAGATTAAGTTAATCGACTCGAGCTAATTCTTGACATCCGCCTCTCGTTTCAAGTCTTAGTTCTCCCGAGTGTTTACGTCTTATTTATATTAAATTATAAACATAGATCTTGGCGACTAAGACATAGAAGAGACTGTAGTTCTCAAGCTACAGCTCTACTTCCATGTTCCATGAGTTCCTCTCTCATGCTGTACTTCCAGGTCTCTCTCTCCTAAGACATTGAATCTTAAACTCTAAGCTAAGAGCTTCTATTTGAACCATTAGGAGTCGACCCACTACTGCCCAACATACTGGAGGGAGAGATATGGCAGGAAATGCAGAATATAACCAGTGAAGAATAGAGGTGTCATAGGCACAATGTTGTTCTTTAAGATTCAACCACTAGGAACAGAAAACGTTCCATGTAGCAAGGACTATGGTGAGCCCCGACTTACCTGGAACAGGAGCGGGGCTGTAACTCTGTATAGGCACGATCACAGAACACTGTATGAACATCTAAGGTCCACAGTTGTTCAATCTCCTGCCAGTGGTTATAGAAACGTGGAAATCTTTAAGGAAAAACTGGACAGTTTTCAGCAAGAAGTGGTCAACCAACCTGACTGTAGCGAATATGGGGGGCTGCGGGCCGTCTTAAGCAACAGCCTGTTGGAGCAAGCTCTCACAAGTCAAGCCTGGCCAAGAGCCGGACTTGGGGGAGTAGAACTCTCAGAACTTCAACCAGGTACATCCAGGTACTGTAACCCCAGAATGCCATACGGTTTGCTGCATTTGTAGTAAAGTTTACACCTTTACACTTAACAGCTTATAATTAAGTCACTTGTTTGCCACTTACACAGACAACTGCCAGAGCCAACACATTAACACGTGTTGGGTCAACAGGTGTTTGTGCTGGTGTTCCTTCACCCGACCTGTCAACACTGACCTCTGGCTCAGTCCTCCACGACACCTGACCCGCCGCTGACCTCTGGTTCAGTCCTCCAGGACACCTGACCCGCCGCTGACCTCTGGTTCAGTCCTCCACGACACCTGACCCGCCGCTGACCTCTGGTTCAGTCCTCCACGACACCTGACCCGCCGCTGACCTCTGGTTCAGTCCTCCACGACACCTGACCCGCCGCTGACCTCTGGTTCAGTCCTCCACGACACCTGACCCGCCGCTGATTGGTTCAGTCCTCCACGACACCTGACCCGCCGCTGACCTCTGGTTCAGTCCTCCACGACACCTGACCCGCCGCTGACCTCTGGTTCATTAGGCAGCTTGACACAACTGTCTGGACGTGTCCCAGCCCTCAGGTGTCCCTCCCCACCCCCAGGACACAGCACTGGACCCCAGGACCCGTTCACCAGGACCCGTTCACCTGGACCCGTTCACCTGGACCCGTTCACCAGGACCCGTTCATCTGGACCCGTTCACCTGGACCCGTTCACCAGGACCCGTTCACCAGGACCCGTTCACCAGGACCCGTTCACCAGGACCCGTTCACCTGGACCCGTTCACCAGGACCCGTTCACCAGGACCCGTTCACCAGAACCCGTTCACCAGGACCCGTTCACCAGGACCCGTTCACCAGAACCCGTTCACCAGGACCCGTTCACCAGGACCCGTTCACCAAGAGACATTGTATCTCCACTGATATTGTCCTCCGGACGGTCAACACCGACGCCACAACACCTGCCGACGGTCAACACCGACGCCACAACACCTGCCGACGGTCAACACCAACGCCACAACACCGACGCCACAACACCTGCCGACGGTCAACACCGACGCCACAACACCTGCCGACAGTCAACACCGACGCCACAACACCTGCCGACGGTCAACACCAACGCCACAACACCGACGCCACAACACCTGCCGACGGTCAACACCGACGCCACAACACCTGCCGACAGTCAACACCAACGCTACAACACCTGCCGACGGTCAACACCAACGCCACAACACCGACGCCACAACACCTGCCGACGGTCAACACCGACGCCACAACACCTGCCGACAGTCAACACCGACGCCACAACACCTGCCGACAGTCAACACCAACGCTACAACACCTGCCGACGGTCAACACCAACGCCACAACACCGACGCCACAACACCTGCCGACGGTCAACACCGACGCCACAACACCTGCCGACAGTCAACACCGACGCCACAACACCTGCCGACAGTCAACACCAACGCTACAACACCTGCCGACGGTCAACACCAACGCCACAACACCGACGCCACAACACCTGCCGACGGTCAACACCGACGCCACAACACCTGCCGACAGTCAACACCGACGCCACAACACCTGCCGACAGTCAACACCGACGCCACAACACCTGCCGACAGTCAACACCGACGCCACAACACCTGCCGACAGTCAACACCGACGCCACAACACCTGCCGACGGTCAACACCGACGCCACAACACCTGCCTACGGTCAACACCTACGCCTCAACACCTGCCGACGGTCAACACCGACGCCTCAACACCTGCCGACGGTCAACACCGACGCCACAAACCTGCCGACGGTCAACACCGACGCCACAACACCTGCCGACGGTCAACACCGGCGCCACAACACCTGCCGACGGTCAACACCTGCCGACGGTCAACACCTGCCGACGGTCAACACCTACGCCACAACACCTGCCGACGGTCAACACCGGCGCCACAACACCTGCCGACGGTCAACACCTGCCGACGGTCAACACCGACGCCACAACACCTGCCGACGGTCAACACCGGCGCCACAACACCTGCCGACGGTCAACACCGACGCCACAACACCTGCCGACGGTCAACACCGACGCCACAACACCTGCCGACGGTCAACACCGACGCCACAACACCTGCCGACGGTCAACACCGACGCCACAACACCTGCCGACGGTCAACACCGACGCCACAACACCTGCCGACGGTCAACACCGACGCCACAACACCTGCCTAAGTCTACCCAATATTCCTTTACCGGAGAGAACTTGGTCAGAAGTGACTTTCTTATCCAACTTTTCTTAAGATGTTGATAATTGCCAGACATCACAATATGGCAACAATGACAACTGAAGGACACAGTCACTTACCTTAACCATTGGTGGACTTGTGGCCCGCGAAGAGCTGCGAATTTCTTACCTGAAATGGCATGAAAATAAAATAATTTATATCCTTGTGGAAACGTTTTTATACAATAAAATTATCATTTACCAGAAGAATAATTATATTTTACTGCACATGTATAGCAGCAGAGGTAAAGGTGACCCTTGAGCGTCGAGGTGTTGCTTACCTTGACCTGAAGGACGAGGGCGCTGTGGTTCCTCGTCTTGGGAGGTGAGGTAACACTCACAACACTGCTAGCAACACTCAACACTGCTAGCAACACAAGTTTAACAAGAGGACGTAATATTTCAACACAAGAAACACTGCACGAAGAATTAGAGGCAGCAACACCTGTCTTACAACAGTTAAGGCTGTTATGGCTTCGTCTAATATTTCCTGTACAACACTAAACTATCCGGAGTCAACACCTGGCCTCGTACAGTGGACGCCGAGTTATTGACCTTAACGTGTGCCATAGTGCACACCGCTTTACACACTCCACTTCACTGACCTTACTAAGCAACAGAGCCAATGTTCACAGTTCTCACATCCACTATAAACACAATGGAACTAAGCAACACAACACTCACTAACCATATATAACAACCTCTGCTCTAACGATCAGTCCTCAGGTCGGGGGACCTAAGCCTCGGCCCATCACAAACACACAAACATTAACATTAATATCTCGCCGACTCACTATCGCTGTTTCCTCAAATATAAGTTAATATTATATACAAGAACTTGCTGCGTAGTTAAGTCTAGGTTATGTGTTAAGGTTCTGTTGGCAACCGTTCTCTCACACTTGGCTGTTTAAAGCGGCGGCCGTCCTCTCCAGACGCATTCACCATTTTATAATACATCGTGTATTAAAATTGGTATGTTCTATATTTAATTGAATATTATACATAACAATTGTATGTATAGTTTGGCGTAATGTAGGTTAGGTGTTTAGGTTCTGTTGGTAATTACTTGTATTTATAAGTTCGTGGGTGAAGCATTTATAGAATTGTGGTTCGAACAGAGGACGTGAGTGAAGCACTTGTTCCGGAAGTGTTCGGACGTCATCAGTTGTGAGTCGTGTGTAAACTGCTTTTCATTTATAACAGCGGGTTTGGCGGCTGGATATACGAGCTTGGATCTTTGGATGCGAGAACGGGTTGAATTTGGAAAGGATTGGGTGAAGCATTTACAGGTGCGATTCGAACAGAGAACGTCAGCAACTACTTTTCAAAAAATTTCGAACGTCATCTGGTTTGAGTTTTCGCAGCCCGTCCTCCAAACAAAGACCCAAAAGTGATTCCATCCACCCGCCAACCCCACAGCTCTTTATGAATGAAAAACGTTTACTCACGACTTACAACTGATGACGTCCGAACACTTGCGGAACAGTGCGTTTCTGCCCGAAACGCATTGCGTACTAGTGGCTTTAGGCATTGTATGTACTAGCTCTATCTATAAATCATCCATTAATGTAACATCACTTGTATGTATGTACCTACCTGAATAACATAATTATTTATTTATTTATTTATTTATTTATTTAGTGATCCTGACGACTGGTGTTCGAACCACAACGCTGTAATGCTGCAACCCACTCTACAAATACCAATAATCGCCAACAGAACCTAAACAAATAACCTAAC
>WNGS01006636.1:2534896-2545649 GCA_020271785.1 Procambarus virginalis
CCACCGCACCAATGATCGTCTAAGACGATCATTGGTGCGGTGATCAATGGCTGTCGTAGTGCACCGTAGTTTAGTAGTGGAAAACCTAAACGTAGTGCACGTAGTTTAGTAGTGGAAAAGGCCCCAGATCGGACCGTTTTGCTTTTTTCGACGGTCCCGACTTGGCGCACCCGTTTTTAGTTACAGTGACCTTGCACAGACATCGCTAATGGTCAATGACGTACCAGGTAGCCGATCAGTGTCCTTGCACAGGTACAATCAAGGGGATTAAAATGTCGTGACTTGGGGCATCAGTTTTTAGTTACCTTGCTAGTGGTTGCCTTATCCTATCACTATCTGAATCCGTTCCAGTCACACCTCTATCATGTAACCCCTATTTCTTCTTCATCTTTCTAGAGAATTTGAGCAATACATATTGCTCAAAAACCCTTTCCACTATACCCTGTGGATAAGGCCCCAAATCGGGACCGTTTTGTTTCCCATTTTTCAGCAGGTCTCCCAATCCTACCAGGTCTAGCCAGCTGTCTAAACAGAGTTAACTTGGAACAGGCCAGAGCGTCTATGGCGACATACACGCTCCTTCTCAAAGCCTCATATACGAGAGAAATGGCCAAAATAGAGCTCATCGTAGCCCGCCTCCTAATACGAGGTTGGGATCAGGTAAGAATAGGTACAGCCTTATGGGAAGGTTTCAGACGAAAGACAACTCCGAAACCAGGGACCCTCGAAAGACCATACGATGGAAGTCTGATGATGCGCTCGGGACAGACGTCACACAGGTATGAAAGTTTTTTCTCAAACCTCAGGAAGGTACGCTGCAGAGCCTGACTACAGCAGTGGACAAAGCCCTAGGTCTAGGAGCCATAGAGCAAGTGCAGCCACAGCAACAACAAAAGCAAGCGGCCCAAAAACCTTACGTTCAGTACTCCTGATGAACGATGACGATGATGTCCCTCTGTCCCCTATTCTTGGCAAGCCTGCCCCACAACAACCCCCTTCCCACCCAGAACAGATTCGAACAGGAGGAAGAGCCCGAAGAGACTGAACTTCCAACGGGACACCTCGGCGAACAACAAACAGCAGGCAAGGTAGGAATAACAGAGACAGGTCACGAGGAGGATGGAGAGATTCATCACGAGACAAACCGGGTGGAAACCAGACGAGGAACAACAGGGACAGATCCAGAGACAACCGAGGCCAGTGTAACAGGAACGGGACCGGCGACCACAGAGGCCAGAACAACAGGATCACCCCAGGAGACAACAGAGGCAATAACAGCAGAGACTACCCCTCCTGGAACAACAACAATAACAGGGACAACAGACAGGGAGGTAATAAATTAATAGGGGCCGTAATAATAATTTTTTCAGAAACAGAAACAGAGGCAGAGGCAACAATCGGAACCAGGAGAGCAACAACAGACCCAAGCGCTGGAACAGCACGAACCGAGACCAACAAGGAAGAGACAGAGACAGAGGGTGGAACGGTGGAGATCGGAGAAACTCAGGAAACGACAGGAATTAAGGCAGAAAAGAGGACAATTGAAACAGACAGTTGTCTCTGAGGTACCCCTTACTGAACAGGAGAGGAAACTGTTGGAAAAGGGACTTACGTTCGTGATAGGCCCTCCGGCGCGTAAGAAGAGAGAAGATGCGATAGAGGATCTGTGCAACAACTTGGAAACTAGTATCAACCAAGTTTGGAGCAACCTCCGGCCGGAGCAAGGTAAGTCACAGGGACATTAAGAGAACTAAACTCTCCCTCTCTTTTAGGTACCTCCACCCCAGCAAACCAGTCCAGTGCCCAAACTACAACCTAGTAGGCCTTAAACCGGTAATCCAGCAAATGAAGGTCGACCTCAAGCGTGGTGCGGAACGACGACGCAACTGCAATCTCACAAGGGAGGAGAGGGACGCCCTATCAACGCTGAAAGGACGCACGGATATTGTGATAAAGCCGGCGGACAAGGGAGGTACTGTCGTCGCCTGGAGAAAGGACAACTACAGGAACGAGATGAAGAGGCACCTGGCAGACACTGCAGCCTACAAACAGATACACAACCAGAATGATGCGCTTAGAAACGCCCAAACGAGGAGTAAAAGGATAGTCCTCAAGCTGTTCGAAAACAAGACTGGGGACGGGAAAGGAGGACTCATGCAGGCAGGGGCGAGAGATTTCTTCCTAGCCTTTGAATCCATCATTCCCCACCTCTACCTTTTACCAAAGATCCATAAAGCACTAGAAGAAACAACAGGAACGTGGCAAGGGAGACCGGTTCTAAGCGGCTGCCGGGCCCCAACAAGGCCGGTAGACTGGATCTGCACAGCCCTCCTGAACCCCTTACTACGCCTACTACCGGAAAGAATCAAAGATACGACGGATTTCCTCAAGAAAATTGCAGAAATTAGAGGCCCCGTCCCGAGAGGGCCCGCCTTTTTTCCATGGATGTGGTATCGCTCTACCCGAGCATACCACAGAGAGAAGCTGCAAAGGTAGTAGCATCTTTTTTTACAGATAACAGAGCAAAAATCAGACAGGAACTTCAAGACGCAGGAGTATGGAGGACCCCCTCGAAAGAAACTCTTGAGGAGGCCATCCTCCATGTGATGAGAGACACCCTTTTGCAATTTGAAGGACGGGCATACCGGCAAACCAAGGGTACAGCGATAGGAGCATCCAGTAGTGTGGCAATCGCTGAAATATTTGTGCATGTAGTGTTCGAGAGGAAACGATCCCACAGGAAGGACGGACCGGCAGTATATTTCCGTTACATAGACGACATCTTCGGAATAATGGAGGACGGTTTCCCGCGCCTAGAAGGTTTCTTTTCATGGTCAAATACAGTTCATGAAACCTTAAGTTTACCCTCGAACACAGTGACTCCACGATTAATTTCCTAGATACAACAGTATATATAGACCAGCTAACCAGGAATCTGCATACGAAGGCATACTATAAACCGACTAACCTTCATACGTATCTGAAATTTGACTCGAGCCACCCACTAGCCTTGAAGAAATCGCTACCCTACTCACTTGGACTCAGACTCAAGCGGATTAACAGCAAAGAAGAGACGCTATATCCCCAGCTTGATGACCTATGGGATATGTTCAGGAACAGAGACTACCCAGAGACAATAATACATGCGGCCCAGGAGAAACTCAGAGAAAAAACAAGGGCAGAGCTACTCAGACCTAGAACACAAGAAGTGGAAGACAAGAGATGGATTCTTCCAACCCTTTTCTTCCCAGGCCTTGCAGCACAGCTTAAGATAAAACTCCAGGAAGTATGGACATGGATGAGGGTAACGTACAGTGAACATCCATCCTGGGGTAAAATTCCCACAAAACCCTCCCATGATCGCCTGGAGGCGAGGTAAGTCTATAAAGGACCACCTTGTTAGAGCAGCTGTGCAGGTAGATCATCTCAACCGAACTTGGGGAAAGGACCATCCCCAGGTTACAGTTTAAAGAAATTAAACTTACAGACCCTAACCTAACCTGACACAGGTTTGGTGTGCGACCTGTGTGGAGGCAGAGTATGCAGAGTGGTTAGGAGGGGCCTACGAGTACAAGAACCGACTTGTAAAGGTGTTGTTTACAAACGATGCCACGAAGGAGGATATTCTCGAAAGGAAGAGTCGTCTGCAGTATGTGGAGGGATACAAAAAAGTTTTCCTGCAGAGAAACAGGACGGAGGAGGAGAGAGCCAGGGCAGCAGAGGCAAGGAGGAAGCGCAGGGAGAGAAGAGTAAACCAGGAAATCACAGCCCCAACACAACAGTCCTAGAGACAAGAGAGGAACCCACGACCAGCATCCCAGCAACACCAGAGGGGAGGGCAACACCACCACCCCTTCTGCATAGAAACCCTTCCTTCCCCTCACTCTAACTGCCCCCACCCAAATGCTCACCCAACCCTCCCTCCCTTCCCACCCCATTCTGACCCTGTCACCCTTCCCCATTTCCACTATGTCCTCCCTCCCGCCTTCCCCCCCCCCTTATATCCCCCTCCCCCTTCATCCCATACCCTCCCTACCCCGCCTCCCCCCCTCACCCCGTGTCCTCCATGTCCCCCATATCTCCTTAACCCACACCCTACCTGTCCCCCCTTCCCTTGATCCCCCACCCCCCACCCCAGAATCCTCTGAGACCCTGCAAACTACCTCACAGATCTTTTCACCCAGGGAACAGCTTTCCACATGGGCAGAATGCTCGCCAAGAAAGGGGACAAGAAAATGAACACACGAAAGTGAGCTTCAAGGCAATGTACACTAACATAGATGGGATCACAAATAAAACAAGTGAACTCGGAGAATGGGCACTAGAAGAAAACCCAGACATAATAGCACTCACTGAAACAAAGCTAACGAAAATCAAACGAAGCGATCTTTTTTTGTGTCCTTTTAATGTTCATTTGTGTATACAATCAGATATGTAACTGTATAACCTAACCTTGCATAATAAAGTGTACACCATAATAAAAAGGGGGGTGGTAGGAGAAACGACTCTTATGTATTCAGAGTTAAATGGCAAGTTTTTCCCTGAATGCTCTGTGTGCCCTTCTCTGAGGCTGTGGGTCCCTATAATTGCACCAGAGGTGGTACCCCCTACGTATATATATATATATATATATATATATATATATATATATATATATATATAATATATATATATATAATCCTCCACCTCTGAACCACTTTACGGGGCTATTCATGCCCGTGCCACCTCTTGGGTGGCTTAATCTTTATCAATCATCTGAACCACTCTCACCACACCAACTTGAGCTGAGAATAACCTGCAATACCTCGGCTTAAAGAATTAATAAGCCAACCCACATATCTAATGAAGTGAGAGCGATAATATGTTCGTCTCATACTGGACCTTAACCAAGTCCCAACTAACTAATATATTACAACATCAGTGACATTCCTAATTCATATATATATTTCCGCCTCTCTGGAAGTCATTAAGCAGAATACTTACACAGGCAACAGTGAATTATAATTACGTAAGGGAACCCGAAGTCCCCGAGCATAATTGTACTCAGGGACGAGTAATGGACCATCGGTAAAATATACCATACACGGTTACAAAGAATCTACACGAAATGGACAAAAATGTCCCAGTGAATAATATATTTATGATAATGAATGTGATATTGTATTCTAAATGCAAGAATGCCGTTGTGTGTAATTAGGAAGAGTATTTAGGAAATATTGTGTTTTTTCCTGTGTTCATTCAGGGAAAAATTGTGTTTAATATTATATGTATTAACGAAAAATCTACCCATACCCCCCCTAACCAGATAACAACTCCCCACCTGATAACAACCCCCTCACCAGGTAACGTCCCCCACAAGCAACCCGTCCTCGCAAATTCGTATAGTCAATATTGACTTATTTAATATGTGCATAGGTGACATACTTAACATAATAGTTTCCCTTGAAAAGCTTCATAGAAAACACCGACCTTACCTAACCTACTTAGTATGTTAAGATAAGCATCTTATTGCTTCGTTATTACAATTATTACCTAACCTATACCTATAATAAGTTAAGTAACAATTGTAATTACGAAGCTATACGATGCTTATTTTAACATACTAAGTAGATTAGGTAAGGTCGGTATTTTCTATGAAGCTTTTCAAGGGAAACTATTGTTTAGTATGTCACCTATGAACGTAACTAATAAGTCAATATTGACTAGAATTTGCGAGGACGGTTTGCCACAAGATAGCATATCTTTCCCCGACCCCAGATAGCATTCCTTCCCGACACCTGATAACATATCCCCCCACCTGATAACATCCCCTACCTGATAACATCCCCCACTTGATAACATCCCCCGGCCAGATAACATTCGCCATCAGATAACATCTCCCTACCAGATAACACCCCCCTGCCAAATAACAACCCCCACCAGATAACACCCCATCAGATAACGTCCCCTCTTCCAGATAACATCCCGCCATCAGATAACATCCCCCTACCAGAAAATATCTTCCCCCACCGGATAACACCTTCCCACCAGATACCCCCCACCCCCGACACACAACTTTCCCTCGCTACCAGTTAACACCCCTCCTCCCACCTGGTAACATCCCTCTCCCCTCCACCAGATAATTCCCCCTCCTCCTACCTAACCACCAGATAATATTCCTCCCCCACCAGATAAGACCCCCCCCCCTCCTACACTAGAAAATCTTCCCATACCTATGCACGGAAAAAATATATAGATTGTGATTGGTTGCCAGACAGCAATATGTAAATGTTTCGCATTCTGGAGAAGTGGCCGGAAAGCAGCCCGAGCCGGCTATCCTGGACCAGCTATCACGCCAGCTATCGCGCCCGCTAGCAAGCATTTATATGCAACTAAGAGTAACAATCGAGTTTGCTTAATTGTATAATACTTCTGTATGACTGAAAAAACAGTGATACGAGCAGTATTTTTGGGGGGTGATTATTTGTTAACTTGGACGAGTCATGGCAGCTATCAGCTTAAATTTCACGAGAGCTAATGACCAAGTATGCAGATTCGCATGGCTATATCCGCTTGTATATATTTATATCTATATAAATTAAAATGGAAATGTTCGTTTGTTCAAAATCGCTAATCTTCGAAAGTTCTTCACCGATTGCTTTGAAATTTTCACACAACGTTCCATTAGCATCCGAGCGGGTTTTTATATACATATTGTATCGATATCACGTCTGTGACGGGAAAAAACATGCTTTTTTAAAAAACGGTGTTTTCATGTGTTTTTCAAGTGAGCGAAAACTTCGTAACTGCTATATCGATTGCTTTAAAATTTTGGCACAACGTTGCATATGAATAGGCGAGTGTTTTTATATACCTACTATATACATGCCTCACCTGTGACAGGAAAAATCATGTTTATTTTTTTTTAACAGGGCCGTCTGTAGGATGCAGGAGCAACACACGCTTTAATCTCCAAAAGTTCTTCACCGATTGCTTTGAAATTTTTACACAACTTTTCATTCGCATGCATGCGTGTTTTTATATACCTACTGTGTAGATGCCACACCTGTGACAGGTAAAACCATGACTTTTTTTAAACAGCTCCATCTGTTGCACATAAGACAAGTTATGCAAAATATGTTACGATTCAATTTCAATGTTTCCGATTGCATTGATCATTTTTTTTATTTTTATTTTTACATGCAAGCATGCGTATAAGTTACAATAAAATCAGAAACAGTACAACATAGAACAAAAGTACAAAGCACAAAGCACACATATGTACACGGACAAAGGAACAAATCATGAGAAGACCAGCCAGAAGGGCTGACCGCAAAACAAAAATGCATATACAAACATAGCACAAATATAAACACAGCGGACGACAAACATAGGGGAAAACCCCAGAACAAAATGCACAGAAAACAAACCTACTAACACCTCAAGCACAGACGGAGAGGCACCAACACAAAATGATAAACGTATAAGGATAATAACAATAAAGGAAACAGAGCCGCCATAACAAACGGAGGCAAAACAAAATGGCAAAACAGAACAAAGAGCACAACCCCTTGGTGGGAACACGCCAACAGCCTGAAGGGCACACAATATGACATAAACAAGCGCACACGACATCCACAACCGAACACACAAACGCACAGGAGCCGCACACCCACCCACCAGCCATACAAAGAAAGCCCACAACACAACCAGAGCACGCAGGAACCGGAAACAAAACCCACCCCACCCACTCACACACACACACCCCATCCACAACATGAAATACAGAATACACAGAAATCATTTGCGACGAACAAGATGAGAAGTGTACTTCTCCGGATAAAATCGTAAAGATACTTCCTCTTGTAAGCTTCCCAGACAAAATCTTCAAGGTCGGTAGGGTTTTTGATCCCCCACTTCCGAGGGAGTACCATAAACTCAGGAACATCCAGATCGGGCGGCATCGGCCAACGCCCGAGGTCACTGACGCAAGACGCATAACGAGGCTGGGGAGCGTCATCCACGCCCTTCGAGGAAGCAGACGACACTGGAGAAGCGGACGGGGGCTGCCGAGACTGCCTCGCCGTCGTACGCACAGGAGCAGGGGCCGGACGATGAAAAGGTAGCACCTCCAGGGAGACCGCAGAAGACACGGAAGAGACTGCTGGAGATGGAAGGGCGGCATGACCGCTGCCGAGGAAACGGGAACGAGGAAAGGGCCACAGAACTCCCAGAGCGAGCATCCTTTCTCAACACCATCACCAGGCCACCCCGCTCACCACCAACCGCAGCAGGGGGAACCACCCACGAAGAACCGGAGCCATCCGACGCAGGCAACGCACCGAAGCAGGACCCTCGGACACCAGATCAAAAGGGGAGGCCGAACACCGGCACCGGCATCCTCAGGCAAGTGCACCTACGCCACCCCGTAGTGTGCACCACAACCGGAGCCACCCTACCGTCACCGGAAGGACCACATTCGTCGAAGTCGCCAACGTCAGCCCACGCAGAAGAAGAACGCCGGGAACGCTTAGGCTCGGGCCGCACATCATCAGACCGGGAGGCAGACTCAGCGACACACACAACACTAGCCAGGCGAACCGACGCACGCCGCAGTATGGCAGCATCCTCAACCACATGGGCACCAGGCCAGCACAGGAGAAGCGCCGGATCCACCTCAGCTCCCAGCACAGCCGGAACAGACGGCGAGGGTGAGGGACTGGGACAGACGCAGCAGAGGAAGGACTGGACGATGGTCCGAGCAGACGGCAGTCGGAAGAGGCGCAGGGACACCAGCCGGAGCAGGCTGAGCACCAGGAGGACACAACCTCCGGAGGAGAGGCGACAACAACAGGGGGCGCAATAGGCGGAGGAACAGCTGACACAGAGGGCACCTTCCCAGCTGAAGAGACGTCCACATCCACCGAATCGTCCCCCACAGGAAGCGGCGGAAAATCCTCCTCACTGAAGAGATTCACTGGCGCAACGGCAGGCGCAGAACAGTCAGCACCCTGATGGCCCAAAGGCCACAACGATAACACGTCCGCGGCTGGCGGGCGTAAAAACACCGAACGTTGTACCGCTTAAGGCACACAGAGGATGGAATATCTGCCCGGAGTCTCATGTCCAGGGTGCGAATGTTAGTCCTTACACCCTTAAGTGGACTGGAAGACACCACGTTCACCCGCACACTAACCACTGCGCCAAACCGATCAAAATACCGCCGTAGCAGACCCTCCAAGCACAAGGGAGCCCCATGCACACTGACGTAAGTGAGGTCACCACTGCGATCAAAGAGGGTCACAGTGCCCGCACCATCCGGCAGGGTAATGTCTGCCCCTCGTATCGCCGGAGAAAATCGCGATACGCCAGCTCCTCCGTGAATTTCACTATCGCCCGACAGGCCGTTACAACTTGACCCCATAAATCGCTAACACAGGGACAGATAGCAAACCACAAGCCAGCGCAATCTCCGGGTAACCGCCCGCACAGAGAATTCGAGTCCCACAGACTGAGCCCGGACGACAGGAGGGAGAGGGACCCCCCATCGTAACTCCACGCCAGAACAGGCGGGCAGAGACACACCTGCCCTCAACCGGCCAAACTGGTAAACAAGCACCAAACTGCCGGAGCGCCGAAGCAACACGTCTGTCCCTTACCGAAGCTAGGGCCAGATTCCTGATTGCATTGATAAATTTAATTTCATAGATTTTGATTTATTTTAATTTTGATTTAATTATTTTATGTGACATTGCACTGGAATTGAGCTGTGTTGTTTTCCATACCGTTCATTTCGTGGGTATAGTTTATTTGTTTCTTTTTTCATTGTTTTTCATTCGTTTTTCTAACTCTTCTTATTTTTCAGTGCAATTGATGGTGAAATTGAGCTGTATCGATTGATCCTGCGTTTGAATTGAATTATTTCGTTAGTATTTTTTGTTTTGTTTGTTTTAATTAAACACATGAAAATGTACAACACGTTTATTTCATAGCTGCAAATGTTCAACAAACAGCTATGATCCACCGGCTATAACGTTAACTGTGTTTCTTCATGTTATGTCATAGTGACGCGTTTGCCAAAACATTGCTGTATTCGGAAGTGCCTACGTATTACACATGGAATGCCCAGTAGAAAAATCATTTGAGCGACATAAACGAGGAGAGCAAGTTGACGTACAGCCTGACATATTCAAATAAACTACGATGGGCATTCTGTAAACAAGAGAGAGAGTCGACGGACAGGCTGACATATTCAATAAACTACGATAGGCAGTCTGTAAACCATGCATCCCTATCAGGATGAATGCTTCTGTCTTCACATTCTGTAGGTAAACGTGCCCGGTCTCACCGTCTTTCCACCAATTGAGATTTGTTGTTGTTTGTGTTTTTTATAGATTCAGCTACTCGGAACAAGTTCCAAGTAGCGGGCTATAGTGTGCCCGTAACTTACCTGGCACAGGAGCTGGGCAAGAAGCACGGCTATGGTTAGCCTCGTGGACAGAGATGTCTCCCGTAATCCCGTGAGGGCCAGTCTTTTATATTATATACTCGCATTTTTGGTGAGGTTATATGTTACAACAGTTTTGGATGAGGTGAACAAACTTTCAACACAAGACAGAACACGAAACAATGGGTATAATTGGATAAATTAAAGGGAAGAATGGAAGTAACTGCAGAGGGCCTATTGGTCCATATTTCTTGATGCTTTTATATTGGTGCTGAGTCTTGAAGTGGGTAGAATATAGTTGTGCATTAATTGGCTGTTATTGCTGGT
>WNGS01006636.1:2558271-2568429 GCA_020271785.1 Procambarus virginalis
TTTTTTAATCATTTTAACCAATATTTGAACAATGCACATTATTATCATTTTATACATTATTTTGCATAAGCATAATATTTTTTATATAATTTTATAGAACTCAATATTATCAAAAGGGGCGAGTTGTGAATTTCAATAAAATTATGGCGTTCACTAAAGGGTTTCCGTGATATGAAATATTCTGTTACGAGGTTTATTACGCCAAATAAAACATTTAAAAACTGATTTAGCGTTTTTTGTTTTGCTAATTAATCATTATAAAGCGTCCAAGGAGAGTAACTAAATAATTAGACAACTTGGTAACGTGTAATGACTACCGAGCCACTTTGACAGGACGGTATAGCGACGTTCTCGCTTCATGCAGGTCGCGTTCAATTCCCTACCGTCCAAGTGGTCGGTCACCATTCCTTTCCCTGTCCCATCCCAAATCCTTATCCTGACCCATTCCAAGTGCTATAACGTCGTAATGGTTTGGCACTTTCCCTTATAATTATACAAAATTATACAAGAAAACCAGTAACTCAAATTCTTTAACAATTTTTTTTTTTTTTTTTTTTGAGATCAATACAAGAGTGTTACATTCTTGTACAGCCACTATACGCGTAGCGTTTCGGGCAGGTCCCTGGAATACGATCCCCAGCCGCGAAAGACGTTTTTTCATCCAAGTACACATTTTACTGTTGCGTTAAACAGAGGCTACAGTTAAGGAATTTGCGACCAGTAAATCCTCCCCGGCCAGGATACGACCCATGACATAGTGCTCGCGGAACGCCAGGCGAGTGGTCTTACCACTACGCCACGGAGACTGTGATATATACTGTGATAAATATATACTAGCAAACTTGTTCTAGTGTTTAAATAGTTAAAAAAGTTATATTCTGGGAACCTTAAAGTATATTTAAGATTGTCATTATAGATTAAGATTGTTTCCTAACCTAACTGAACCTATCTTAACTGCACTGAACCTAAACTAACTGAACACAACCTAACTTAACTGAGCTAAACCTCTACCTAACTTAACTGCACTAAGCCTATGAACCAATTCTATGAACAAATCCACAAGGGCCGTGATGAGGGTTCGAACCTGGTCTACCTCTTCGCCCTTACTTCAATACACATCCTTCATCACGGCATTTGTGGATCTGTTCACTTTGATGTATCAGGCTATTGTCATTTCTGTGTGTACTGAAGTAAGGGCGAGAAGGGAGAACAGGTCGTTGACAGAGCCCGGGTGCATGGGGGGGGAATTGTGTAAAACTGATTGGAATTGTATCTCGGAGAGGCTGTGGGATCGGTGTGAGGGCAGTAGCACTCCGGTTGCAATTCTTTTGACCATGTCGTGACGCAATCGCCTAAGGCGCGCCGTCTGGGATTCGAACCCTGAGGTATGAACCCTCATCACGGCCCTTGTGGATTTGTTCATTTGAAGTATCACGCTATTGTGATTTCTGTGTGTAGTGAGCCAGTTCTAATCTAACAAGGCTGTGGATCTAGCCCGTCCTCTCGAGCGTTCACAACGTCTATATACTGATGTATACTAAATTGCTCAAGTCTAACCTAGCCGAGGTGGAAACGGGACATCACGTCAATTTTGCTAAACGATATTTTTTTTAGATATATACGATTTTTAGTATATCAGATTTTGGCCTTAGGGATTATACGCCAAAATGCAATGTACTATTCGAGAGAACGGGTATCTACCCGTTCTAGGGCGGGTATCAACCCGTCCTAGGGCGGGTACAAGGACAAAGAGAGCCACCCACAGAATGTGGCGGTGAAGGAAGTGCGGCTCTATGATAGCATACACTTTGATAAATTATTAGGTGAAATACCGGTAGGCTTTTTGGGTTAAGTTTTGCTACATTCTAGCGGAAATTCCACCATGGTAGGCCCCAGGTGCCACCCTGGTGAATGTGCCTCTCTGGTTGATGTTCTTTCCTGACGGGTGGATCTTCCCGAGTTAATATTTATTGTAGAATGATCTTCCCATTTTTTTTCTTCAGGGATATTCCTGCGCGGGCCATAAGTCTCTGGCTGGTCCACTAAGTGTTGCTTGTTTCTGTTTTTACTTGGACGGAGTATGAGGATTTATACCTCGTATGGTCGCTTCAGTAAGATTTTGTCCCATGTGTTTAACAACTTCTTTTGGTCTGTTGAATCTAAGTTGAAATATTACTTGGTTTGTAACTGTGCACTGTGTTAGATAATGTTCCAGTGGTCTGTCGGGCATTTCTCTCCTTGGTAGATGTTATTTCCTGACTGTTCTTTCTTGGTGGATGTTCTTTTGGGATACTCTTTCCTGGTGGATGTTCTTTAACAAATACTCTTTCCTGGTGGATGTTCTTTAACAAATACTCTTTCCTGGTGGATGTTCTTTAACAAATACTCTTTCCTGTGGATGTTCTTTAGCAAATACTCTTTCCTGGTGGATGTTCTTTAGCAAATACTCTTTCCTGGTGGATGTTTTTTCAATGGTGTATGGTCTTGTCTGGTGAATGTTCTTCTTTGGCCGATGTTCCTCCGTGGTGGATATTCTTCCCTGGTGGATATTTTATTTTGTTTATATTTTTATTTCTGGATGTTCTTCCCTGGTGAATGCTTTCTCCTCTGGTGGATGTTCATCCATAGTGGATGTTCTTCCCTGGGATATGTTCTTCCCTGTCTTGAAATGTGTTCTTCCTTGTGGTGTGTTCCTCCTTGTGTTGTGTTCCTCCTTGTGTTGTGTTCCTCCTTGTGATGTGTTCCTCCTTGTGATGTGTTCTTCCTTGTGATGTGTTCCTCCTTGTGATGTGTTCCTCCTTGTGGTGTGTTCCTCCTTGTGGTGTGTTCCTCCTTGTGATGTGTTCCTCCTTGTGGTGTGTTCCTCCTTGTGATGTGTTCCTCCTTGTGATGTGTTCCTCCTTGTGATGTGTTCCTCCTTGTGATGTGTTCTTCCTTGTGGTGTGTTCCTCCTTGTGATGTGTTCTTCCTTGTGATGTGTTCCTCCTTGTGTTGTGTTCCTCCTTGTGATGTGTTCCTCCAGAATTTATGGTCCAACATGGTGTTCGTGTCTATCCAGAGGATGTTTCTCCGAGGCGACCACTGGTGAGGTAATTCCAAGCAGAGAATGACCCTTGGTGGAGGGTGACCCTTGGTGGAGGGTGACCCTTGGTGGAGGATGACCCTTGGTGGAGGATGACCCTTGGTGGAGGATGACCCTTGGTGGAGGATGACCCTTGGGTGGAGGGTGACCCTTGGTGGAGGATGACCCTTGGTGGAGGGGGAACCTTGGTGGAGGAGACCCTTGGTGGAGGATGACCCTTGGTGGAGGATGACCCTTGGTGGAGGGTGACCCTTGGTGGAGGATGACCCTTGGTGGAGGGTGAACCTTGGTGGAGGATGACCCTTGGTGGAGGGTGAACCTTGGTGGAGGATGACCCTTGGTGGAGGTGGACCTTGGTGGAGGATGACCTTGGTGGAGGGTGGACCTTGGTGGAGGGTGACCCTTGGGGAGGGTGACCCTTGGTGGAGGGTGACCCTTGGTGGAGGGTGACCCTTGGTGGAGGGTGGACCTTGGTGGAGGGTGACCCTTGGTGGAGGGTGACCCTTGGTGGAGGGTGGACCTTGGTGGAGGATAACCCTTGGTAGACTGTGAACTTTGGTGGAGGATGACCCTTGGAGGAGGATGACCCTTGGTGGAGGGTGACCCTTGGTGAGGATGACCCTTGGAGGAGGATGACCCTTGGTGGAGGGTGACCCTTGGTGGAGGGTGACCCTTGGTGGAGGATGACCCTTGGAGGAGGATGACCCTTGGTGGAGGGTGACCCTTGGTGGAGGGTGAACTTTGGTGGAGGATGACCCTTGGTGGAGGGTGACCTTTGGTGGAGGATGACCCTTGGTGGAGGGTGACCCTTGGTGGAGGATGACCCTTGGTGGAGGGTGACCCTTGTGGAGGGTGAACCTTAGTGGGTGATCCTTGGTGGAGGGTGACCCTTGGTGGAGGGTGACCTTGGTGGAGGGTGACCCTTGGTGGAGGGTGACCCTTGGTGGAGGGTGGACCTTGGTGGAGGGTGACCCTTGGTGGAGGGTGACCCTTGGTGGAGGGTGGACCTTGGTGGAGGGTGACCCTTGGTGGAGGGTGACCCTTGGTGGAGGGTGATCCTTGGTGGAGGGTGACCCTTGGTGGAGGGTGGCCCTTGGTGGAGGGTGACCCTTGGTGGAGGGTGACCCTTGGTGGAGGATGACCCTTGGTGGAGGGTGACCCCATGCAAAGAACGACCCAGACGGAGGATGACCCCCAAGCGCAGAGAGATGCCAGTGCGGACCCCTGGCGTAGGGTGACCCCAGGCAAAAGGCGACCGTAGGCGGAGGCCGAGGGGTCGCCGGCGTAGCGGTCACGTCCCATTGTGCTGTCCACCCACACCTTATGGGGACCAGCTGCTGGGAATTATTCCATTAGGTCCAACTCTCCGGCATTGTCTCGGGGCCTCCTCTCGCCATCGCTCTAATTTATTATGCCAATTTCCTTAGTTTTTGCAATTATATCTATTTTTCTCGAGTGATTTTCATATTTATTACTGCAATTTTATGCGTTTTTCGAATTATATATATATGTATGCGCTCTCTAGTTGTGTTGATTATACACTATTAAGATTCCTGAGGCTTACCTCTACCCGAGTGTTTAAGTCATGCGGGCTTAACGAGCTGGGTGTGTTGGCCTCTGGCTGCCTTGCAAATAAAGGATTAGTTTGTTTTATGTCTGTGGTATGCAACAAGCTACAGTTTTACTCGGAAGCAGAAGCATTCTCTCTAATATCCAAGTGTCTGTCCCCTCTCTTTCTCTCTCTCTCTCTCTCTCTCTCTCTCTCTCTCTCTCTCTCTCTCCTCTCTCTCTCTCTCTCTCTCTCTCTCCTCCCACACACACACACACACCACACACACAGGCTGCAGAAGCAAGGAGACGCAAAAAAAGGGTTGGGGATGTGGGAGCCACAGAACTCGGCTCAGTATCTCCCAGTAACCTCCAAAGGGAGTGGGAATCCCTCCACCAGCAGGCCAGTACCCGCAAGGAGAACTGTAACAGAAGCCTCCCACCATCCAACCCACAGCCATCCCCACCAATCACCTGCACCTACCCAGACAGTAAAGTCCCCCTCTTCAGACCATGCCCCCCCCCATGCTCCCCGACCGTAGCCCCCCCCATGTTCTCCCCATGCCCTTCTTCTTCCCCAAATCCTCCCCCACCCCCAGGCCCTCCCTGTTCCTGCACCCATACCCTCTCTTGTTTTTCCAGCCCATAACCTTCCAAGTTCCCTACCCCAAGATCTCCCTGCCTACCCCACCCTCTCCCTCCCTGAACCCCCTCCCCAGGCTCCCCTTCCCTCCCCTGGTTGATGTACCTGGTTGCCTGGTTGATGGGGTTCTGGGAGTTCTTCTACTCCCCAAGCCCGGCCCGAGGCCAGGCTTGACTTGTGAGAGTTGGGTCCACTAGGCTGTTGCTTGGAGCGGCCCGCAGGCCCACATACCCACCACAGCCCGGCTGGTCCGGAACTCCTTGGAGGAATAAATCTAGTTTCCTCTTGAAGATGTCCACGGTTGTTCCGGCAATATTTCTTATGCTTGCTGGGAGGACGTTGAACAACCGCGGACCTCTGATGTTTATACAGTGTTCTCTGATTGTGCCTATGGCACCCCTGCTCTTCACTGGTTCTATTCTGCATTTTCTTCCATATCGTTCACTCCAGTACGTTGTTATTTTACTGTGTAGATTTGGGACCTGGCCCTCCAGTATCTTCCAGGTGTATATTATTTGATATCTCTCTCGTCTTCTTTCTAGTGAGTACATTGGAGAGCTTTGAGACGATCCCAATAATTTAGGTGCTTTATCGCGTCTATGCGTGCCGTATATGTTCTCTGTATTCCCTCTATTTCAGCAATCTCTCCTGCTCTGAAGGGGGAAGTGAGTACTGAACAGTACTCAAGACGGGACAGCACAAGTGACTTGAAGAGTACAAGCATTGTGATGGGATCCCTGGATTTGAAAGTTCTCGTAATCCATCCTATCATTTTTCTGGCTGTCGCAATATTTGCTTGGTTATGCTCCTAAACGTTAGGTCGTCAGACATCATTATTCCCAAATCCTTTACATGCTGTTTTCCTACTATGGGCACATTTGATTGTGTTTTGTACCCTGTATTATGTTTAAGGTCCTCATTTTTACCGTACCTGAGTACCTGGAATTTGTCACTGTTAAACATCATTTATTTCTGATGCCCAGTCGAAAACTTTATTAATATCAGCTTGAAGTTTTTCAATGTCTTCAGCCGAGGTAATTTTCATACTGATTTTTGTGTCATCTGCAAAGGATGATACGAAGCTGTGACTTGTATTTTTGTCTATATCTGATATGAGAATAAGGAAAAGCAGCGGTGCAAGGACTGTACCCTGAGGTACAGAGCTTTTAACTGCACTTGGACTAGATTTTATATGGTTGACCGTTACTCGCTGAGTCCTGTTTGACAGAAAACTGAGTATCCAGCGTCCTACTTTACCGGTTATTCCCATTGACTTCATTTTGTGTGCTATCACGCCATGGTCACATTTATCGAAAGCCTTTGCGAAGTCCGTGTATATCACATCAGCATTCTGTTTTTCTTCTAATGCCTCAGTGACTTTATCGTAGTGCTCAAGTAGCTGTGAGAGGCACGATCTTCCCGCTCGAAATCCATGTTGGCCTGGGTTGTGAAGGTCATTGGTCTCCATGAAATTGGTGACCTGACTCCTAATCACTCTCTCAAATACTTTTATTATGTGCGATGTTAGTGCAACTGGTCTATAATTCTTTGCCAATGCTTTGCTCCCTCCCTTGTGTAGAGGGGCTATGTCTGCTACTTTAAGTGCATCTGGTATCTCCCCCGTGTCCAAGCTCTTCCTCCACACTATACTGAGTGCCTGTGCTACCGGCACTTTGCATTTCTTTATAAATATTGAATTCCATGAGTCTGGACCTGGGGCCGAGTGCATGGGCATGTTTTCAATTTCTCTTTCAAAATTTAGTGCGCTCGTGTTGATATCAGTTATATTTACAGGGGTTTGGATATCCCGCATAAAGAAATTATCTGGATCTTCTACTTTCATGTTGTTTATTGGAGTGCTAAACATGTCCTCATACTGCTTTTTTAGGATTTCACTAATTTCTTTGTCATCCTCCGTGTATGAACCTTCACTTGTACGAATAGGTCCAATACTGGCAGTAGTTTTTGCTTTTGATTTCGCATATGTGAAGAAATATTTTGGATTTTTCTTTATTTCCTGAATTGCTTTCTGTTCTAACTGCCTTTCTTCAGTTTCATATGAGTGTTTCAATTTCCGCTCGATTTCTTCAATCTCCCTATTTAAATTATTCCTTCTTTGACGGGAAATTCGTGTCTGCATAAGCAGTTCCGTTATTCTTTTCCTGCGTTTATAGTGTCTTCTGCGTTCTCTTTCTACGTTGGATCTCTTTCTGGCTTTCCTCAAAGGAACATGTTTCAGACAGACTTGATACGCTTCCGAAGTCAGTTTTTCTATTCCTTCTGTAGGACTTGTATTACTTAAAACAGTTTCCCATGGAATGTTTTTCACTCCATCCCAACTCTTCTCTCACAGTAAGTTATCTTGATCATGAACAACCTTGGCAGCCCGAGCCACACCTTGACCAGCTAGGCAGCCGGAGTCACACCTTGACCAGCTAGGCAGCCGGAGTCACACCTTGACCAGCTAGGCAGCCGGAGTCACACCTTGACCAGCTAGGCAGCCGAGTCACACCTTGACCAGCTAGGCAGCCCGAGTCACACCTTGACCAGCTAGGCAGCCCGAGTCACACCTTGACCAGCTAGGCAGCCCGAGTCACACCTTGACCAGCTAGGCAGCCCGAGTCACACCTTGACCAGCTAGGCAGCCCGAGTCACACCTTGACCAGCTAGGCAGCCCGAGTCACACCTTGACCAGCTAGGCAGCCCGAGTCACACCTTGACCAGCTAGGCAGCCCGAGTCACACCTTGACCAGCTAGGCAGCCCGAGTCACACCTTGACCAGCTAGGCAGCCCGAGTCACACCTTGACCAGCTAGGCAGCCCGAGTCACACCTTGACCAGCTAGGCAGCCCGAGCCACACCTTGACCAGCTAGGCAGCCCGAGCCACACCTTGACCAGCTAGGCAGCCCGAGCCACACCTTGACCAGCTAGGCAGCCGGAGCCACACCTTGACCAGCTAGGCAGCCGGAGTCACACCTTGACCAGCTAGGCAGCCGGAGTCACACCTTGACCAGCTAGGCAGCCGGAGTCACACCTTGACCAGCTAGGCAGCCCGAGTCACACCTTGACCAGCTAGGCTGCCCGAGCCACACCTTGACCAGCTAGGCAGCCGGAGTCACACCTTGACCAGCTAGGCAGCCGGAGTCACACCTTGACCAGCTAGGCAGCCCGAGTCACACCTTGACCAGCTAGGCTGCCCGAGTCACACCTTGACCAGCTAGGCTGCCCGAGCCACACCTTGACCAGCTAGGCTGCCCGAGTCACACCTTGACCAGCTAGGCTGCCCGAGTCACACCTTGACCAGCTAGGCTGCCCGAGTCACACCTTGACCAGCTAGGCTGCCCGAGTCACACCTTGACCAGCTAGGCTGCCCGAGTCACACCTTGACCAGCTAGGCTGCCCGAGTCACACCTTGACCAGCTAGGCTGCCCGAGTCACACCTTGACCAGCTAGGCTGCCCGAGTCACACCTTGACCAGCTAGGCTGCCCGAGTCACACCTTGACCAGCTAGGCTGCCCGAGTCACACCTTGACCAGCTAGGCTGCCCGAGTCACACCTTGACCAGCTAGGCAGCCCGAGTCACACCTTGACCAGCTAGGCAGCCCGAGTCACACCTTGACCAGCTAGGCAGCCCGAGTCACACCTTGACCAGCTAGGCAGCCCGAGCCACACCTTGACCAGCTAGGCAGCCCGAGCCACACCTTGACCATCCTAGGCTGCCCGAGTCAGGTTGCCTGGGGCGGCCCCGCACGGCCACTATCTGGCAGGAACTTGTCTAATTGCTTCTTGAAAAATCCACGTTTGTTCTGGCAAAATTTTTTATTGTTGCTGGGAAGGTATTGAACAGCTGTGGGTCTCTAAACACCATTGTGGTGGATCATCACAAGGCATCCCATTGTTACTTTACCCCCTAAGCACGTGCTCTCACAGCTCATTACTCTCTCTGACAGTTCCCTCACTCATTCTGGACTTCACTCATACCGGTAGAGCGACGGTATCGGTTCATACAGGTCGGCGTTCAATCCCCGACCGTCCAAGTAGTTGGGCACCATTCCTTCCCCCCCCCCCCCACGTCCCATCCAAAATCCTTATCCCTTCCTAATGCCATATAGTCGTAATGGATTGGCGCTTTCCCTGCTAATACCTTCCCTTCCCTCACGCATTCTCTGGTGTGGTAACTGAACAGTATTGTAAACATCACCTTCCCACATGTCCTGAGTTACCACACACTCTTCCTCACGTGCGGGGAGGGGGGGGGGGTTAAGCCCTGAGAGAAGCATAAGCGCTGGAGTCTCACCTGTGGCTGGAGGTGAGGAAGCGGAGCAGCAAGCACAGCCCAGCTGGGTCACGACTGAGTCGCTGTCGACCATGTGAGGCTCCGGACGCCCTCGTCTCACCAGTCCCCCTCACCAGTAAACATTAAAGAAAATAAATAGCCGTAACCCCTACTGGTCTGACAAGAGGAAATTGGTTCCTTCACATCAATGTTTGCAGATGAAACCAATGAGAAGCGTCAAGTCAGGTATAGATTGTGATGCCTTGCAAGCAGATTTGGAAACACTTAAAATTGGTCGGAAAAAGCTTGCAATAATTTAACCGAGCTAAATGCAAAGTTATGAGGACTGCAACAGGAGTGCGAAGGCCAGTGCAACAGTAGAGAATGATGGGAAAATAATTCTTCAATCAGATAAAAAGGAAGACCTGGGAGTGGACATAACCCCAAATCTGATGCCAGCAGCCCTCATTAGCAGAACAACAATACTGGCCAACATCCAGGTATCCTTCAGAAACTTGGACAAAGGTGCTTTTTGGGCCTTATATACACCAAAGGTACGGGTTCCATGCATCCCCAGTATAAAACCCTTACCTGAAAAAGGACAAGGAG
>WNGS01006636.1:2600823-2611405 GCA_020271785.1 Procambarus virginalis
GGGTCTTCGAGGCAGCCTGCCGTGTGGTCTGGGTCTTCGAGGCAGCCTGCCATGTGGGCTGGGGTCTTCGAGGCAGCCTGCCATGTGGTCTGGGGTCTTCGAGGCAGCCTGCCATGTGGGCTGGGGTCTTCGAGGCAGCAGGCCATGTGGGCTGGGGTCTTCGAGGCAGCCTGCCATGTGGTCCGGGGTCTTCGAGGCAGCCTGCCATGTGGGCTGGGGTCTTCTAGGCAGCCTGCCATGTGGGCTGGGGTCTTCGAGGCAGCCTACCATGTGGTCTGGGGTCTTCGAGGCAGCCTGCCATGTGGTCTGGGGTCTTCGAGGCAGCCTGCCATGTGGTCTGGGGTCTTCGAGGCAGCCTGCCATGTGGGCTGGGGTCTTCGAGGCAGCAGGCCATGTGGGCTAGGGTCTTCGAGGCAGCCTGCCATGTGGTCTGGGGTCTTCGAGGCAGCCTGCCATGTGGTCCGGGGTCTTCAAGGCAGCAGGTCGTCAGTGTTATCTGAGAGTGGGCGAGGCGAGGCAGAGACCCTCGGGGAAGAAGGCAGGGATCGTTTACCGCAAAACTTAGAACATTAAAACAAAGACGAAGCGTCCAGACAGCGTCTCGCAATGATAATGTGTCGCAAATTTCCAAGTATATGAAGCTCAGGTATTGTGGCGCAGTTTACAGCCTGTCTTCCCTCAGTGGTGGGTCAGGCGAGGCGCTCTTACTGTCAGGCGAGGTGCTCTTACTGAGTCAGGCGAGGTGCTCTTACTGAGTCAGGCGAGGCGCTCTTACTGAGTCAGGCGAGGTGCTCTTACTGAGTCAGGCGAGGTGCTCTTACTGAGTCAGGCGAGGTGCTCTTACTGGGTCAGGCGAGGTGCTCTTACTGGGTCAGGCGAGGTGCTCTTACTGAGTCAGGCGAGGTGCTCTTACTGAGTCAGGCGAGGCGCTCTTACTGAGTCAGGCGAGGTGCTCTTACTGACTCAGGCGAGGTGCTCTTACTGAGTCAGGCGAGGTGCTCTTACTGACTCAGGCGAGGTGCTCTTACTGAGTCAGGCGAGGTGCTCTTACTGAGTCAGGCGAGGCGCTCTTACTGAGTCAGGCGAGGTGCTCTTACTGAGTCAGGCGAGGTGCTCTTACTGGGTCAGGCGAGGTGCTCTTACTGGGTCAGGCGAGGTGCTCTTACTGAGTCAGGCGAGGTGCTCTTACTGACTCAGGCGAGGTGCTCTTACTGAGTCAGGCGAGGTGCTCTTACTGAGTCAGGCGAGGTGCTCTTACTGACTCAGGCGAGGTGCTCTTACTGAGTCAGGCGAGGTGCTCTTACTGAGTCAGGCGAGGTGCTCTTACTGACTCAGGCGAGGTGCTCTTACTGGGTCAGGCGAGGTGCTCTTACTGGGTCAGGCGAGGTGCTCTTACTGAGTCAGGCGAGGCGCTCTTACTGAGTCAGGCGAGGTGCTCTTACTGACTCAGGCGAGGTGCTCTTACTGGGTCAGGCGAGGTGCTCTTACTGAGTCAGGCGAGGTGCTCTTACTGAGTCAGGCGAGGCGCTCTTACTGGGTCAGGCGAGGCGCTCTTACTGAGTCAGGCGAGGTGCTCTTACTGAGTTAGGCGAGGTGCTCTTACTGAGTCAGGCGAGGTGCTCTTAATGACTCAGGCGAGGTGCTCTTACTGGGTCAGGCGAGGCGCTCTTACTGAGTCAGGCGAGGCGCTCTTACTGAGTCAGGAGAGGTGCTCTTACTGAGTCAGGCGAGGCGCTCTTACTGAGTCAGGCGAGGTGCTCTTACTGACTCAGGCGAGGTGCTCTTACTGACTCAGGCGAGGTGCTCTTACTGAGTCAGGCGAGGTGCTCTTACTGGGTCAGGCGAGGCGCTCTTACTGACTCAGGCGAGGTGCTCTTACTGACTCAGGCGAGGTGCTCTTACTGGGTCAGGCGAGGCGCTCTTACTGAGTCAGGCGAGGTGCTCTTACTGACTCAGGCGAGGTGCTCTTACTGACTCAGGCGAGGTGCTCTTACTGGGTCAGGCGAGGCGCTCTTACTGAGTCAGGCGAGGTGCTCTTACTGACTCAGGCGAGGTGCTCTTACTGAGTCAGGCGAGGTGCTCTTACTGAGTCAGGCGAGGTGCTCTTACTGAGTCAGGCGAGGTGCTCTTACTGAGTCAGGCGAGGCGCTCTTACTGGGTCAGGCGAGGTGCTCTTACTGACTCAGGCGAGGTGCTCTTACTGAGTCAGGCGAGGTGCTCTTACTGAGTCAGGCGAGGTGCTCTTACTGAGTCAGGCGAGGTGCTCTTACTGAGTCAGGCGAGGCGCTCTTACTGGGTCAGGCGAGGTGCTCTTACTGACTCAGGCGAGGTGCTCTTACTGAGTCAGGCGAGGTGCTCTTACTGAGTCAGGCGAGGTGCTCTTACTGAGTCAGGCGAGGTGCTCTTACTGAGTCAGGCGAGGCGCTCTTACTGGGTCAGGCGAGGTGCTCTTACTGACTCAGGCGAGGTGCTCTTACTGAGTCAGGCGAGGTGCTCTTACTGACTCAGGCGAGGTGCTCTTACTGACTCAGGCGAGGTGCTCTTACTGAGTCAGGCGAGGTGCTCTTACTGACTCAGGCGAGGTGCTCTTACTGACTCAGGCGAGGTGCTCTTACTGACTCAGGCGAGGTGCTCTTACTGACTCAGGCGAGGTGCTCTTACTGAGTCAGGCGAGGCACTCTTACTGAGTCAGGCGAGGCGCTCTTACTGGGTCAGGCGAGGTGCTCTTACTGGGTCAGGCGAGGTGCTCTTACTGACTCAGGCGAGGTGCTCTTACTGACTCAGGCGAGGTGCTCTTACTGACTCAGGCGAGGTGCTCTTACTGAGTCAGGCGAGGCACTCTTACTGAGTCAGGCGAGGCGCTCTTACTGGGTCAGGCGAGGTGCTCTTACTGGGTCAGGCGAGGTGCTCTTACTGACTCAGGCGAGGTGCTCTTACTGACTCAGGCGAGGTGCTCTTACTTCAGAGCATGGATTAACCCCTTCTTAGGTTGCCTAAATCTTGTTGTAAGCTTCTGTACTTTTAATTTTTTAGTTTTAAGCTACACAAGGCTTCAATATGCGCACCGACTGTGACACAGTCCACGTCAAGTGGGTAGTCCAGCTCCTGCCACGCACCCTCCAGCATGTCTTGTGCAACAATCTTCAGTGTTGGTGGAGCTCCTCCAGGCGTGTAGGAAGAGTGGGGGGGGGGGAGGGGGACATGGACCAGTCCCTTCACACAGCTCCAGAGAAAGAAAAGCTAAAATGTCATGTCAGGTGAACGTGGCATCCATTTCAACAGCACAGTGTCATCACCACCAGCACGCCCGATACAATTTCCTGGCAGATTCACATTGAGATAAGCCCGCGCAGTGAGGTGGAGCCCCGTTCTGTTGAAAAATGAAGTGTTCATGTCCATTTACAATGAGTTCATCAATTAGCCAGTTCTGAAGGATATGCAGATAAACATCGCCGGTCACATTTCCCTTAAACACAAACGAGCCATGAAGATAATTCTTGAAGATGGCGCAGAACATATTCACTTTTGGTGGGTCGCTCGTGTGGCCCACTGTGGCCCGGGGATTGTCTTCGCCCCAAGTGCGAACATTATCATTGTTAACTTTGCCATTTATATGAAATATGGCCTCATCACTGAAAAGTAAACATAGTTCAAACTCAACTTCCTCAAGTTTCTCATGCTTATCAACACAGAATTGCTTGCCTTTTTGCTTGTCATCTGTCTTTTAAGCCTGAACGGGCAGCAGCTTGTAGGGTGTCATTAGCAAGCATTTCTTTGCGACACGCCAAACCGTTGTTGGCGGACTCTGGGTTTCCAGACTTGCTCTTCCTATGGACTTTCTGCGGCTTAGCAAAAATGCTTCCGGAACCGCTCGACCATCTCCTCCGGTGGTCGACCAGATCCATTTGTCCCGCACACACAGCCTAAGAGTTCAGCCTACGTCTTTGAACTCTCTCTGCCTTGTCCAAATCTGTATTGCAGTTGGTTTATTTTTAGCGAATTGTGGCATTTATATACTCGCAAAGAAAAAAAAAATTAAACATAAAATTTTGAGTTGTTTCCGCACATGCTGTTGAAATTTAAGATCATTTGAACGAGAATTGCTCAAGTTATTAGATTACGAAATTATATGATTTTTTTCTGAAACACCCTGTATATATTTAATACAACATATATAAGTTGTGTGCGTGGAGCAGCAGGCAGCAGTTATGGGGTGCACGAGCAGCAGGCAGCAGTTATGGGGTGCACGAGCAGCAGGCAGCAGTTATGTGGGTGCTGGAGCAGCAGGCAACAGTTGTGTTGGTGCTGGAGCAGCAGGCAACAGTTGTTGTGTGGGTGCTGGAGCAGCAGGCAACAGTTGTGTGGGTGCTGGAGCAGCAGGCAACAGTTGTGTGGGTGCTGGAGCAGCAGGCAACAGTTGTGTTGGTGCTGGAGCAGCAGGCAACAGTTGTTGTGTGGGTGCTGGAGCAGCAGGCAACAGTTGTGTGGGTGCTGGAGCAGCAGGCAACAGTTGTGTTGGTGCTGGAGCAGCAGGCAACAGTTGTTGTGTGGGTGCTGGAGCAGCAGGCAACAGTTGTGTGGGTGCTGGAGCAGCAGGCAACAGTTGTGTGGGTGCTGGAGCAGCAGGCAACAGTTGTGTGGGTGCTGGAGCAGCAGGCAACAGTTGTGTGGGTGCTGGAGCAGCAGGCAACAGTTGTGTTGGTGCTGGAGCAGCAGGCAACAGTTGTTGTGTGGGTGCTGGAGCAGCAGGCAACAGTTGTGTGGGTGCTGGAGCAGCAGGCAACAGTTGTGTGGGTGCTGGAGCAGCAGGCAACAGTTGTGTGGGTGCTGGAGCAGCAGGCAACAGTTGTGTGGGTGCTGGAGCAGCAGGCAACAGTTGTGTGGGTGCTGGAGCAGCAGGCAACAGTTGTGTGGGTGCTGGAGCAGCAGGCAACAGTTGTGTGGGTGCTGGAGCAGCAGGCAACAGTTGTTGTGTGGGTGCTGGAGCAGCAGGCAACAGTTGTGTGGGTGCTGGAGCAGCAGGCAACAGTTGTGTGGGTGCTGGAGCAGCAGGCAACAGTTGTGTTGGTGCTGGAGCAGCAGGCAACAGTTGTGTGGGTGCTGGAGCAGCAGGCAACAGTTGTGTTGGTGCTGGAGCAGCAGGCAACAGTTGTGTGGGTGCTGGAGCAGCAGGCAACAGTTGTTGTGTGGGTGCTGGAGCAGCAGGCAACAGTTGTTGTGTGGGTGCTGGAGCAGCAGGCAACAGTTGTTGTGTGGGTGCTGGAGCAGCAGGCAACAGTTGTGTGGGTGCTGGAGCAGCAGGCAACAGTTGTGTGGGTGCTGGAGCAGCAGGCAACAGTTGTGTGGGTGCTGGAGCAGCAGGCAACAGTTGTGTGGGTGCTGGAGCAGCAGGCAACAGTTGTGTTGGTGCTGGAGCAGCAGGCAACAGTTGTGTGGGTGCTGGAGCAGCAGGCAACAGTTGTGTGGGTGCTGGAGCAGCAGGCAACAGTTGTGTGGGTGCTGGAGCAGCAGGCAGCAGTTGTTGTGTTGGTGCTGGAGCAGCAGGCAACAGTTGTGTGGGTGCTGGAGCAGCAGGCAGCAGTTATGGGGTGCACGAGCAGCAGGCAACAGTTGTTGTGTGGGTGCTGGAGCAGCAGGCAACAGTTGTTGTGTGGGTGCTGGAGCAGCAGGCAACAGTTGTTGTGTGGGTGCTGGAGCAGCAGGCAACAGTTGTGTTGGTGCTGGAGCAGCAGGCAACAGTTGTGTGGGTGCTGGAGCAGCAGGCAACAGTTGTGTGGGTGCTGGAGCAGCAGGCAACAGTTGTAGGGGGTTCTCAAGGAGCGATAAATGTAACTATAAATAATTATGGAAGATGAGCGTTAGCGCGACCTTAGTACGACAATTTGAATGCATAATGAGGCTCCGGGTTCAGTAATTGGAATAGTTTACTTGGCAGCTGGCCGACGGGCGAGGCTGATAGCTTAATTATACAACACCACCAAGTAAGAATGCTCGCATGATGTATGGCTCACATATATCGTAGTTGTCCGGTAGCTTAATGCTCATCCGGCAGCTTAATGCTCATCCGGCAGCTTAATGCTCATCCGGCAGCTTAATGCTCATCCGGTAGCTTAATGCTCATCCGGCAGCTTAATGCTCATCCGGCAGCTTAATGCTCATCCGGCAGCTTAATGCTCATCCGGCAGCTTATCCATTTGTGGGCCTATTGGTGGGTATGAATAGGAGCTGCATCGTATGGGCCAATAGGCCTTCTGCACTTCTTATGCGGCTCATATTTGTGTCCACCTAATTCCCATTCATTTGTCATTGTACCTCACCTCACTCCACCACTCTCTCCTGCCTATATATGTCCAATACTTGACCTGTAAATCACTCCTTCTGAAGATGTATTAATATACGAAAGTACTTAAAGAAATTCCTGTTTCAATTCTTCCTCCTTGGTCTGACACTCACATTTTTAATCGCGTGTTTATTTTTCGGGATTTACACACACACACACACACACACACACACACACACACACACACACACACACACACACACACACACACACACACACCAGAAGTGACTCGGACCCATACTGCCAGGAGCACTTTGCAACTGGTGTACAGGGCACCTAATCCACTCGACCATCGCGACCGGACAAAAGCTGATGGTAGCCGAGGCTATTTGCCCATCAGCCCGCCAGCACTCTGATGGTAATCTTGGGCATAGCATTTTATCAAATCGCCTCATTCTTTGGGGCACACGTGAGGAACACAAATGAGAACAAGCCTGAATGGTCCCCAGGCATACTTGGGGACCTGTACACCAGTTGCAAAATGCTCCTGTCAGTATGGGATATATATATATATATATATATATATATATATATATATATATATATATATATATATATATATATATATATATATATATATATATATATATATATATGCGGAAAAACCACAAAGAAATGGAGAAAGGGACAACACCAGACTGAGTCTGGTGTTGACAAAGGCCTTGAAAAGCCGAAACGTTCGCCCCCCTTTCTTCATTTCTTTGTGGTTTTTCCGCATACAAATGATCAGTGTTTGGTGATCGTCAATTGCATATATATATATATATATATATATATATATATATATATATATATATATATATATATATATATATATATATATGTGTGTGTGTTATTAAATATGACCGAAAAAGTAAGATTAATAATTCTAACACGAATTTTCTCAATTTTCCTTATGTTTCTTTTTACTGATGACGGTAAATTAAAAATCAATTCTCCATAATTCATTCTTTATTTCTAGTCTGACGCGACACTTGAGCGCGTTTCGTAAAACTTATTACATTTTCAAAGACTTTTAGTTTATCTACACAACTTATGCTTTTATGATGATGATGATGATGATAAGGATTAAGCCACCCAAGCGGTGGCACGGGCATGAATAGCCCGTAAGTGGTACAATTTTTTTTTGTTTTTCACCGTAATTCTTTCATTATTCTGACATTGCATTTAATCATCGAGCTGTTATCGCGGGGGAGGATACTGCTTCACAGTCTTTATGAGGGCGTCCAGCTGCTGGACACCTTTGTTGACCAGGAGAGTGGCTCTGTTGATGGCTTCAGGGTGGCCACAGCAAGATTCAGGAACTCTTAAAGCTCTTCTAAGGTCGTTGGTTGCTTCACATTCTAGAAGATAGTGAAGTAATGGCTTTTCTGTGACAGTTTGGCAGAAGATGCACTCTCTCTGTCGGGGTTCACCAATCTCCCAGTTGCATCTGTAACCTAGACGTAGTCTATATAACCTAACTGCTATTTCCCTGTGGATTCCTTTTGGGATATTTAATCTTTCTAATTTAGTTGCCTGAAGATACCATGTTGCAGAGGGCGAGCCTTCAGCTATTCTCTGGTGTAGGTAGGCTTTGTTGAGGTGTGAGAGTTTTTTGGTGATGATGTTTTTAATGTTCTCTAGGCTGGGTTGAATTGTTTTATCTATAACTGGATGACGAGTTGCCAGTTTAGCAATTTCATCAGCTTTCTCATTTAATGGGATTCCAATATGGGATGGGATCCAGTTCAAGGTTATGTCGAGTCCTTTGCCTTTAGCGACTGCTCCAAGATACAAAATGGTGGTAATTATCTCCACGTTATCTTTCCACTGTTTTTGTCCTAGTATTTGAAGTGCAGCTTTTGAGTCTGTGTGTATGATGGCATTTTGAGTGTTTTGTGCAATCACATATGCGAATGCCTGTTGTATGGCAAACAGCTCAGTTTGGGTTGATGATACTAGTCCTCCCAGTCTCCAATATGCCTGTATGCTGGCCGTGCAAAGAGCAGCGCCAGCACTTTCATATTCTGTGTCCACCGATCCGTCTGTGAAAATGTGGGTGGCTCCTGCTACTGCTATGCTTTTATGAAACAAACATTGGCTCTTATACCTGCATTTGGGTGAGGTGATGTAATACATAAGTGGGGTGAAACACAGAACATGGAAAACGGGGTATAGATTTGTAGAAGTAGAAGTCGGGTCCCAATAGAACTGCAGAAGGCCTATTGGCCCATATTTCTTGATGTTTCTATATTGGAGCGGAGTCTTGGAGTGGGTAGAATATAGTTGTACGTTAATTGGCTGTTGATTGCTGGTGTTGACTTCTTGATGTGTAGTGTAGAAGGGTGGTGTTGAGGGTGAAGATGAAGGGTGGTGTTGAGGGTGAAGGTGAAGGGTGGTGTTGAGGGTGAAGGTGAAGGGTGGTGTTGAAGGTGAGGGTGGAACAAGTGACTGGGCGGAGGCGGTGGTTGACATGGGCGGGAGGCCAGGCGGTGTTCAACTTGGGTCAACAGATCTAAGGAAATTGAGTTTGGAAACAAAAGTAAGAAGGTAACTTTAGAGTTAGTTGGCTGGAGATGAACTGTGCTCAGCTCTGTGTTGATCATTACACTCTTGTGCACAGCATCCTGCTGCTGCTGAGCATCCTTGGTGCTGGAGCCCCACGGTCACCATTACGTGCACGTGTATAGTGAGCACCACGTGCACCCCCAGCACGTGTATAGTGAGCACCACGTGCACCCCAGCACGTGTATAGTGAGCACCACGTGCACCCCCAGCACGTGTATAGTGAGCACCACGTGCACCCCCAGCACGTGTATAGTGAGCACCACGTGCACCCTCAGCACGTGTATAGTGAGCACCACGTGCACCCCCAGCACGTGTATAGTGAGCACCACGTGCACCCTCAGCACGTGTATAGTGAGCACCACGTGCACCACGTGCACCCCAGCACGTGTATAGTGAGCACCACGTGCACCCTCAGCACGTGTATAGTGAGCACCACGTGCACCCTCAGCACGTGTATAGTGAGCACCACGTGCACCCTCAGCACGTGTATAGTGAGCACCACGTGCACCCCCAGCACGTGTATAGTGACCCCCCCCCCCCCGGTCGGCCGAGCGGACAGCACACTGGACTTGTGATCCTGTGGTCCCGGGTTCGATCCCGGGCGCCGGCGAGAAACAATGGGCAGAGTTTACGTCTCCGTGGTGCAGTGGTAAGAGACTCGCCTGGCATTCCGCGAGCGCTTTGTCATGGGTTCGTATCCTGGCCGGGGAGGATTTACTGGGCGCAAATCCTTAACTGTAGCCTCTGTTTAACTCAACAGTAAAATGTGTACTTGGTTAGTCAGCTGTCATGGGCTGCTTCCTGGGGGTGGAGACTTGATGGAGGACCGGGCCGCGGGGACACTAAAGCCCTGAATCATCATCTCAAGATAGCCATGGGAGACCCAGCACTCAGACCAACCATGCTGGAAGCCAAGGAACAATCCAGTTGGACAGCCCCATTGTTGACAAAGAAGCCACAGCTTTGGTGGAGGCAGCAATAACCCCAGTGATAGTGCACGCCTCACAGCTGTGCAGGCTCCCTATGCAGGGGACTTCCTTTTGGCAGTTACTATGTCTGTGACAGGCACACGTCTTGATCTGCAGCAGCTCCTTATTGCAGTCACTCTCCGCCATGCTGCCCCTATCCACACTGTTCATAGGTGTATTTGCAGTGAGGCAGATGCAGACGAATATGGATTGCATGGCCTGCACTGTGGAAAATCAGGCAGTTGGCACTCTAGACACGACGAAGTCAATGACATCATTAAAAGGAGCCGTGCCTCTGCCCAGTGTCCAGCAGAAAGAGAGCCCCGCAATCTACTGAACCGTAACTCAGTTAGCTTAGTCGGCCGACCAGACGGATTCACACTGTTCCCTTGGAAGGGTGGCAGACAGTTGGTGTGGGACTATACTTGCATATCCACCCTGGCAGCCACATACATCAAACTCTCTGTCGGCCAAGCAGAAGCCACGGTGACACACAGAGAAAAAGTCAAGTCAACCAAGTACAGTACAGGAAAATAGATCACGGGTACAACTTCGTTCCAATAGGATCTGAGACCCCTAGGCCCATGGGGAGAGAGCGCAAGTAGGTTTCGTAAGGATTTGGTTCCAGGCTCATTAACACTACCAGAAACCCTAGAGCGGCAAGTTTTCTCTTCCAGCGCCTCAGTGTAGCGATCCAGAGGGGGAATGTTCGCTGCGTCCTCGG
>WNGS01006636.1:2622689-2645951 GCA_020271785.1 Procambarus virginalis
ATAAGCTGCCGGATGAGCATTAAGCTGCCGGATGAGCATTAAGCTGCCGGATGAGTATTAAGCTGCCGGATGAGTATTTAAGCTGCCGGATGAGCATTAAGCTACCGGACAACTACGATATATGTGAGCCATACATCATGCGAGCATTCTTACTTGATGGTGTTGTATAATTAAGCTATCAGCCTCGCCCGTCGGCCAGCAGCCAAGTAAACTATTCCAATTACTGAACCCGGAGCCTCATTATGTATTCAAATTGTCGTACTAAGGTCGCGCTAACGCTCATCTTCCATAATTATTTATAGTTACATTTATCGCTCCTTGAGAACCCCCTACAACTGTTGCCTGCTGCTCCAGCACCCACACAACTGTTTGCTGCTCCAGCACCACACAACTGTTGCCTGCTGCTCCAGCACCCACACAAACTGTTGCCTGCTGCTCCAGCACCCACACAACTGTTGCCTGCTGCTCCAGCACCCACACAACAACTGTTGCCTGCTGCTCCAGCACCCACACAACTGCTGCCTGCTGCTGTGCACCCACACAACAACTGTTGCCTGCTGCTCCAGCACCCACACAACTGCTGCCTGCTGCTCCAGCACCCACACAACAACTGTTGCCTGCTGCTCCAGCACCCAACACAACTGTTGCCTGCTGCTCCAGCACCCACCCACACAACTGTTGCCTGCTGCTCCAGCACCCACACAACTGTTGCCTGCTGCTCCAGCACCCACACAACTGTTGCCTGCTGCTCCAGCACCAACACAACAACGTTGCCTGCTGCTCCAGCACCCACACAATGTTGCTGCTGCTCCAGCACCAACACAACTGTTGCCTGCTGCTCCAGCACCCACACAACAACTGTTGCCTGCTGCTCCAGCACCCACACAACTGTTGCCTGCTGCTCCAGCACCAACAACAACTGTTGCCTGCTGCTCCAGCACCCACACAACTGTTGCCTGCTGCTCCAGCACCCACACAACTGTTGCCTGCTGCTCCAGCACCAACACACAACTGTTGCCTGCTGCTCCAGCACCCACACAAACTGTTGCCTGCTGCTCCAGCACCACACAACTGTTGCCTGCTGCTCCAGCACCCACACAACTGTTGCCTGCTGCTCCAGCACCACACAAACTGTTGCCTGCTGCTCCAGCACCACACACAACTGTGCCTGCTGCTCCAGCACCCACACAACTGTTGCCTGCTGCTCCAGCACCCACACAACAAACTGTTGCCTGCTGCTCCAGCACCAACACACACTGTTGCCTGCTGCTCCAGCACCCACACAACTGCTGCCTGCTGCTCGTGCACCCCATAACTGCTGCCTGCTGCTCATGCACCCCATAACTGCTGCCTGCTGCTCGTGCACCCCATAACTGCTGCCTGCTGCTCCAGCACCCCACAAAACTGCTGCCTGCTGCTCGTGCACCCCCACAACAACTGTTGCCTGCTGCTCCAGCACCCACACAACAACTGTTGCCTGCTGCTCCAGCACCCACACAAACTGTTGCCTGCTGCTCCAGCACCCCACAAACTGTTGCCTGCTGCTCCAGCACCCACACAACTGTTGCCGCTGCTCCAGCACCCCAACAAAACTGTGCCTGCTGCTCCAGCACCCACACAACTGTTGCCTGCCTCCAGCACCCACACAACTGTTGCCTGCTGCTCCAGCACCCACACAACTGTTGCCTGCTGCTCCAGCACCACATAACTGCTGCCTGCTGCTCGTGCACCCCATAACTGCTGCCTGCTGCTCGTGCACCCCATAACTGCTGCCTGCTGCTCCACGCACACAACTTATATATGTGTATTAAATATATACAGGGTGTTTCAGAAAAAAATCATATAATTTCGTAATCTAATAACTTGAGCAATTCTCGTTCAAATGATCTTAAATTTCAACAGCATGTGCGGAAACAACTCAAAATTTTATGTTTAATTTTTTTTCTTTGCGAGTATATAAATGCCACAATTCGCTAAAATAAACCAACTGCAATACAGATTTGGACAAGGCAGAGAGAGTTCAAAGACGTAGGCTGAACTCTTAGGCTGTGTGCGGGGCAAATGGATCTGGTCGACCACCGGAGGAGATGGTCGAGCGGTTCCAGAAGCATTTTTGCTAAGCCGCAGAAAGTCCATAGGAAGAGCAAGTCTGGAAACCCAGAGTCCGCCAACAACGGTTTGGCGTGTCGCAAAGAAATGCTTGCTAATGACACCCTACAAGCTGCTGCCGTTCAGGCTTAAAAGACAGATGACAAGCAAAAAGGCAAGCAATTCTGTGTTGATAAGCATGAGAAACTTGAGGAAGTTGAGTTTGAACTATGTTTACTTTTCAGTGATGAGGCCATATTTCATATAAATGGCAAAGTTAACAATGATAATGTTCGCACTTGGGGCGAAGACAATCCCCGGGCCACAGTGGGCCACACGAGCGACCCACCAAAAGTGAATATGTTCTGCGCCATCTTCAAGAATATCTTCATGGCTCGTTTGTGTTTAAGGGAAATGTGACCGGCGATGTTTATCTGCATATCCTTCAGAACTGGCTAATTGATGAACTCATTGTAAATGGACATGAAACACTTCATTTTTCAACAGAACGGGGCTCCACCTCACTGCGCGGGCTTATCTCAATGTGAATCTGCCAGGAAATTGTATCGGGCGTGCTGGTGGTGATGACACTGTGCTGTTGAAATGGATGCCACGTTCACCTGACATGACATTTTAGCTTTTCTTTCTCTGGAGCTGTGTGAAGGGACTGGTCCATGTCCCCCTCCCCCCACTCTTCCTACACGCCTGGAGGAGCTCCACCAACACTGAAGATTGTTGCACAAGACATGCTGGAGGGTGCGTGGCAGGAGCTGGACTACCCACTTGACGTGGACTGTGTCACAGTCGGTGCGCATATTGAAGCCTTGTGTAGCTTAAAACTAAAAAATTAAAAGTACAGAAGCTTACAACAAGATTTAGGCAACCTAAGAAGGGGTTAATCCATGCTCTGAAGTAAGAGCACCTCGCCTGAGTCAGTAAGAGCACCTCGCCTGACCCAGTAAGAGCACCTCGCCTGACCAGTAAGAGCACCTCGCCTGACTCAGTAAGAGCACCTCGCCTGAGTCAGTAAGAGCACCTCGCCTGACCCAGTAAGAGCACCTCGCCTGAGTCAGTAAGAGCACTCGTCTGACTCAGTAAGAGCACCTCGCCTGACTCAGTAAGAGCACCTCGCCTGAGTCAGTAAGAGCACCTCGCCTGAGTCAGTAAGAGCACCTCGCCTGAGTCAGTAAGAGCACCTCGCCTGACTCAGTAAGAGCACCTCGCCTGACCCAGTAAGAGCACCTCGCCTGAGTCAGTAAGAGCACCTCGCCTGACCCAGTAAGAGCACCTCGCCTGACCAGTAAGAGCACCTCGCCTGAGTCAGTAAGAGCACCTCGCCTGACTCAGTAAGAGCACCTCGCCTGACCAGTACGAGCACCTCGCCTGAGTCAGTAAGAGCACCTCGCCTGACTCAGTAAGAGCACCTCGCCTTGAGTCAGTAAGAGCACCTCGCTGAGTCAGTAAGAGCGCCTCGCCTGACTCCGTAAGAGCACCTCGCCTGACCCAGTAGAGAGCACCTCGCCTGACTCAGTAAGAGCACCTCGCCTGACTCAGTAAGAGCGCCTCGCCTGAGTCAGTAAGAGCACCTCGCCTGACTCAGTAAGAGCACCTCGCCTGACTCAGTAAGAGCACCTCGCCTGACTCAGTAAGCGCCTCGCCTGAGTCAGTAAGAGCGCCTCGCCTGAGTCAGTAAGAGCACCTCGCTGACTCAGTAAGAGCGCCTCGCCTGAGTCAGTAAGAGCACCTCGTCTGACTCAGTAAGAGCACTCGCCTGACTCAATAAGAGCACCTCGCCTGACTCAGTAAGAGCGCCTCGCCTGAGTCAGTAAGAGCGCCTCGCCTGACTCAGTAAGAGCACCTCGCCTGACTCAGTAAGAGCGCCTCGCCTGAGTCAGTAAGAGCGCCTCGCCTGACTCAGTAAGAGCACCTCGCCTGACCAGTAAAAGCGCCTCGCCTGACTCAGCAAGAGCACCTCGCCTGACTCAGTAAGAGCGCCTCGCCTGACCCACCACTGAGGGAAGATAGGCTGTAAACTGCGCCACAATACCTGAGCTTCATATACTTGGAAATTTGCGACACATTATCATTGCGAGACGCTGTCTGGACGCTTCGTCTTTGTTTTAATGTTCTAAGTTTTGCGGTAAACGATCCCTGCCTCCTCCCCGAGGGTCTCTGCCTCGCCTCGCCCACTCTCAGATAACACTGACGACCTGCTGCTCGAAGACCCCAGCCCCACATGGCAGGCTGCCTCGAAGACCCCAGACCACATGGCCTGCTGCCTCGAAGACCCCAGACCACATGGCCTGCTGCCTCGAAGACCTAGAAGCGGTGGGACGGGTGAGATGTGTGGTGGGAGGGGAGAGAGTGTGGTGGGAGGGGAGAGATGTGTGGTGGGAGGGGTGAGATGGCGGTGGGAGGGGTGAGATGTGCAGCAGGTAATCTCGCATCATCTGAGATCATGTTACTTATACATTTTATAACTTGTCGTTAAAATTCGAGAAATCTCCTTTAGTTAAGCAGGCTACTTGTAATTATTTTATATATTTTAATAAGGTTATATCGTGCTGAAGACGAAGTGGTTTGTGGGCGGTCGCCGTGCAATAGTCACCTCGTCTTCATAGGTATTGTCGGCGAGGAGAGTTCGTTTGCCAGCTCAATGCTGGGAGTCCCGCCCAGGGAACTTGGCGTGATTGTTGTTGACTCGGCTCTTTATTGGCTGTCTCCTCACAGCAACTGTTTATTTACTTGACGCAAGACATCGAGCGTTTCCATGGCCTGCGTTTGTATACTGATACAAGGCTGCACTCTTCCACTGGCACCAAGCGCACCTAAACACTTCATATCGACTTTGCTAACACAATTTAACTAAATAACGTTTTAATTTATATATTGTATTATATTATAAATATATATATATATATAAATATATATATATATATATATATATATATATATATATATATATATATATATATATATATATATATATATATATGTCGTACCTAGTAGCCAGAACGCACTTCTCGGCCTACTATGCAAGGCCCGATTTGCCTAATAAGCCATGTTTTCATGAATTAATGTTTTTTCGAGTACCTAACCTACCTAACCTAACCTAACCTAACTTTTTTCGGCTACCTAACCAAACCTAACTATAAAGATAGGTTGGTTAGGTTAGGTAGGGTTGGTTAGGTTCGGTCATATATCTACGTTATTTTAACTCCAATAAATAAAATTGACCTCATACATAATGAAATGGATAGCTTTATCATTTCATAAGAAAAAAATTAGAAAAAATATATTAATTCAGGAAAACTTGGCTTATTAGGCAAATCGGGGCCTTCATAGTAGGCTGAGAAGTGTGTTCTGGCTACTAGGTACAACATTATATATATATATATATATATTATATATATATATATATATATATATATATATATATATATATATATATATATATATATGTGACAAGCAGGCTTGTACCCTGCATGTAATCAATACTGTAACTTTTTTTGTGTAATGACATTTTCAAATAAAGTTAGATAAATATACACATACCAAAAGAATAGGGGTGGTAGGAGAAGAAAATATCAAAGTGTTCAGTGAGGATCCACAAGGTCTTCTCTGAGTACTGTTTATTTTTCTCCGAGGCTATGGGTCCCTACACTTGCACCAGAGGTGGTACCCCTTCTAGGTTAAAAAAAAAAAAAAAAAAAAAAAAAAAAAATATATATATATATAATATATATATATATATATATATATATATATATATATATATATATATATATATATATATATATATATATATATAACTGAAAACTCACACATCAGAAGTGACTCGAACCCATACTGCCAGGAGCACTCTGCTGGCGTACAGGATCCCTTAACCGCTCGACCACACACGACCGGACAAAAGAGGATGGTAGCCGAGGCTATTTCCATCCCCCGCCAGCTCTCGGTTGGTAATCTTGGGCATGGTATTTTATCAAATCACCTCATTCTTTGGGGCACACGTGAGGAACACAAATGCGAACAAGCCTGAATGGTCCCCAGGACTATATGCAACTGAAAACTCACACCCCAGAAGTGACTTGAACCCATACTGCTAGGAGCACTCTGCTGGCGTACAGGATCCCTTAACTGCTCGACCAACACGACCGGACAAAAGAGGATGGTAGCTGAGGCTATTTCCATCCCCCCCCGCCGGCACTCGGTTGGTAATCTTGGGCATGGTATTTTATCAAATCACCTCATTCTTTGGGGCACACGTGAGGAACACAAATGCGACCAAGCCTGAATGATCCCCAGGACTATATGCAACTGAAAACTCACACCCCAGAAGTGACTCGAACCCATACTGCCAAGAGCACTCTGCTGGCGTACAGGATCCCTTAACCGCTCGACCAACACGACCGGACAAAAGAGAATAGTAGCCGAGGCTATTTCCATCCCTCCACCGGCACTCGGTTGGTAATCTTGGGCATGGTATTTTATCAAATCACCTTATTCTTTGGGCCACACGTGAGGAACACAAATAGTCCTGGGGACCATTCAGGCTTGTTCGCATTTGTGTTCCTCACATGAGCCCCAAAGAATGAGGTCATCAAGACAACGAAGAGTTGAGGTAGAGGCAGACGAGTAAGCAGGACAGTAATAATCGAGTTTAGACAGCACGAGAAAGGAATGTAAAGACGAGCATGTGCCTATCAGTTTCCCAGGAAGTATGGGATAAGACCTTAAATAAGTTAAGGGCCTTAGAGTTTTCAACTCTGAGGTAAGAGATATGGAGCGACTAAGACAAATGAGTGTCAACGATTAACCCAGAAGTTTAGCAGAATCTTTATACAAAAGAGGACTACCATAAAGCGACAAAAGGATTTCGAAGAATGACCTGGTTTTGAGTAAACATCATAGCACAAGTCTTACTTGTAGAGAACTTAAAGCCACAATTGGTGGCTTAGAACAACAAGGCATCCCATTGCAAGTTGAAGCCACTGTTGGAAGAAAGGCAAGTCATCACCCAGACAGCAGAGAGTAAGATCGTCAACATAGAGACTAGAGAGGAAGCTTTGGAGGAAAAGAGGGAGATTACCACGAAGGGCAAAAGAATGGATTTGGGGAAGAATATGTTATCTCCAGGTGGTGTCATATGCCTTTTTCAGGTGTAAAAGGACAGCAACAACGGAGGTCTTTGCAGTAAAAGCAGTACGAATAAGGACCTTCAAGTTCACTAGGACATCAGTCGTGCTGCAACACTTGCGAAAGCCATATTGAGAAGGGGAGAGGTGGTGATAGCACTCCAAGAACCACATGAGACGGACATTAACCATACGTTCAGAGAGTTTGCAAATGCAACTCGTTAGAGCAATGAGGTTAAAGTCTTCAGGGATAGTCCCTAGAGAACCTGGCTTCCAAATAGGAAGAACAACAGCCTCACGCCAGTCCTCAAGGACTGACGGCGACTCCCAGATACGGTTATAAATATTTAGTAAATACTGAAACGTGCATGGAGGGAGATGGCATTGCATCTCATAATGAATGTCATCTGAGCCCGCTGCCATAGAACCACAGAGAGGTCAGGACAGACTAGAGTTCTGAGAGAGAGAAGGGATCATTATAGGGAAGCTGGAGATGTGTGTGAAAATCTATGGGAGAAGATTGAAGAAGGGGCTTATGAGCAAGAAAAGGAGGAGGAAGATGAGAACCGGAGCTAACAGTCTGTAAGTGTGAACCCAGTTTGGCCACAACCGACACCATATCTGCCACAATAGAACCACGAAGGTGAAGAACCGGCGAGAAATCTGGAACAAACTTACCCACTATCATACTGACTTCTTCCAGATCAGGGGGCAGAGAAGTGTTAATTGTAATGGCGGAGACATGAAATTTCCAACTCTCACGCTTAGCTGTATGGATGGCCCTATGGGCCACCGCACTCGCCTTCCGAAACAAAATAAAAAAATCAGGCATCTGTCAGCATCAGTGTTCTTCCAGGCTGCATGCTTACAGTGGACAGTCCAAGCACAGTCTGCATTCCACCTTGGAACGCACTTTCACGTGCCCTAGGTGGTAGAGCAAGGAACAGAGCAGAGGGCAGCAGCGAAAACGGTGTCATGGAAAATGAGGAGTGTTCGAGAAAGAGGCAAAACAAAGAGGTCGGAAAGAGTAGTGCGTAAGGTGAATAGATTCCAGTCAGCCTTGGCAAACTGCCACCTAGGGAAGGAGAGGGGAGGGTGAAGAGAGAAGGTGACAAGGATGGGGAAATGGTCACTGTTATAGAGGTCATCAAGAATATGCCAGGTGAAATCTAAATAAAGAGAAGGTGAGCAGAGAGGGAGATCAAGACAGGAAAGGGTGCAAGTGCAGGAGTCAACATGAGTGGGTTCACCAGAATTCAGAAAAGACAGAAGAGAGGACAAATCGTTCTAGCAAAGATACGGGCCGCAGAACACTGAATATGTGATTGAAAAGGTAGGGGGAACGAAGTTAACATCATGACGGATCAAGAGAGCAGAATAGTTATGGGCCCCAGCAAATGCTGGGGGGGGGGGAAAGAAAGGAATAAACACAGAAGTGAACAGGACGAGCACCAAGCATCTGCTCCTGGAGACAGACACAAAATGGTGAAAGCTGCATAATCAGAAGTTGGAATTCATTGAAGTTAGTATAAAAATCACGAATATTCCATTGTAGAATAGACATTGTCAAAAAGAGATAACAAGGGAGAAACAAAGGCAAAGAAGAACACAGTAGACTAAGTAAGATCAGGATTAGTGAAATCGGGGTTATGGGGCATAGGCAAATCTAGCACAGATGATGGAGGCAAGGGAATGGGAGGAAGAACCAAAGTCAGACTGACAAAGTCTGGAGCAGGAGGAGGCATTGGAGAGGGACGGTCAAAGAAATCAAGGGGAGGAAGTATAGAAACAGGGAAGTGCACTGAATCAAGAGCAGCATTGGAGAGAGAATCAAGGACCAAGGGACCCTCCATAACTGGGACAGGCGACTCCACCTTTGAAATGGGAGGGGATGCAGGGATAGAGGAGGAGAAGGACGGTAAGGAATATAGCAATGTCTTCTTACCCGCCGGCAGGAAGAAAAAGAGAAGCCAGGTTTACGTTTCTGATGTAGAGAGACAGGTATACCAGCAGCAATGTACTGGGCGATAGCTTCTAGTCTCAACAGGAGCGGTCCACATGATGATTGCCGGGTGGAGAATGGATAATGGCTTGGACAGACAGGCATTGTTGAAGGCCAAAAGACAGGGGAGGGCTGAAAAGAAGGATTGGGGCAAGAAGGGAAAGAGGGAAGACGAGATGAGAAAACTGGGAAGGAAGGAAACATCATAGGGAAACATCCACCTCACCCAGAACGCAAATGAGGAGGTAAGGTTGTGGTGGTGGTGTAGGGGTCCAAGGTCTGGAAACGGTTGAGAAAGTGGGAGAGGGAGAGGAGTAGTGGAATGTAACACATAAACATAAAAATGCCATAGAAAGAGGGAAAGCGGCAAACCTGGCATCTCACATCAGGAAAAGATAAACGACCGCGATATTTCAAATTTGTAGTGCATACATGCATGGGAGAAGGCAGGGTGGGCGTCACTGCAATTGATGCATTGAGCTTGGAAAGAAGAGCACTCCATCTTAGAATGACCCGAATCTTCACACAAAAGGTGCACTTATGCACCTGAAGGGACCATGCCCAAAATTCCAGCACCTATTGCAGAGGTGAGGTGAGAGAATGTACTCCTGAACGGAGCATCTGGCACCAGCAAGAATTATGGAAGATGGAAAGGACCTACTATCAAAGTCATTTTTACTACAGTATGCAAAGAGGCTGACGATGACGACCACGAAGGGGTCAAGTGAACATATCAATCTGGAGGATAGAATGGCTCTGGGCCTCAAGGATATATTTAATATCTTTGTGGCAGTCTTTCAGTTGCCTATCACTAGTCACAACGTGGTGCAGGAAAAGAACTGTGCAAATGCTGGCATTTAACCAGGCATTTTTGGAAATTCGAACAAGGGGTCTCTCCAGTACAGGACAACGAAGACAAGCAGTCAGCCGTTTCCTGAGAGGGAGCAGCAATGACACGTGTACCAATACAGGTGGGGTTAAAAGTGACAAATTTATCCACCGAATCAACTAGGTGTTTATGGAGGAATAAATCATCAGGACGTATAAGATCAACATGACTAAGATCAAAATACTTAGTCCACTTAGCAGGACCAAACAAATCTTTGAATGTATTAGATCGGGAAGGAAACATGCACGTGCGGAGGTGATGGCACCGAGCACCCCTAGTAAGGGGGGGGGGGGGTAAAAGGTGCAGTTGCTATGATAGAAGGAGCTACTCCAGGTGATGAAGTGGTCACCACTGGGGGCTTGAGGCTCAGCCCTGCAACAGAGGTGTATATACAGTACTGTACAGTAACAATTTGTAAGGAAGTCTGGAAAAGATTGCTTTGTAAGGGCACTCGCTGGAAGAGATTCAGTCATTCTGGAAGAGATTCAGTCAATCAGGAAGAGATTCAGCTATTCTTAAAAATTTCTATGGAAAATGCCACCATGGAAACCCCTAACACTGTTCATCTATGCTACTTGTATCAGATGCATTATCACTGAACTCAGAAAACGATTCATCTAGATATACAAGAATGTAACAACTCTTGTATATATCTCAAAAAAAAAAAAAAATATCATCTATAAAAATTGGAGATTACATGGGTGGGCAAGGGAGGTGCTTAGAGCTACAATTGGATACGCTAACTGTATCGTCCGCATCTGTGCTGTATCACTTGCATCCGACCTTTGTGTTAGGTCTTTATTATGCCTAGCTTGATCAATTATCATGTCCCTCATATTCTTCAAACAATAAGGTGTGAATTTCACCGACATAAGAGCAATCTTTAAACACTGCGTCAGAGAGGAGTTTGGGAGCCAGAGGCGCGTGCGCCACCCATGGTCGCTCACTTAGTACTAACCCAGCCAGCAGCTGTAGGGCATTCTGGGAACTTTTTCCAAGATGGCTGCCTCTCTCTGGAGGTCCCAAGAGTCCATTTCTTACACAACCTACCGCGCGCGCATTTTGAATGGGTACGAAATATTCAAAAGATGTTTATCGGTTGGCACAGTTTCCAACTGACCAAGTTTTCTCGGTTGGCGAAGCACAGAGGTTAAGCCAGATCCAGTAACATAAATTTCTTTCAAATATTAGATTTACATCAAATTATATATTTTTGGGTTATATATTTAGTTTAGCAACATTATTATGATAACAAGAGCTATAAAAAAATACTCATTTAGAACTGATTTATTAATTTTATTATTTCGAAGCTGTAGGTCACTGAACTGTGGTGACGAAATTGAATGAAAAACGCATGTGTGAACATGGATTAAACCCGTCCACTCGCGCTGGAGTTGGTGTGCCAATAACATGAATAATTTCTCAAATAGCAGATGTCTATCATATTACAGTAAATTTTTGGCTTTATTTAGTTTAGTTCAATTAGGATAATAAAGAGCTATTAAAACACCGGTTTTAGAAGTGATTTATTAATCTGAAACTTTCAAAGTCATAGGTCACTTAACTATGATGACACATACGAAAGTGAGCGAAATCTCACTGTAAAGTGAGGTTTACAGTACAGTATTCCCTTATCTGTCCACCCTCACTCATCCTTTTTCATCACAGAAAATGTATACAATGGGGGCCTCGACTTACAATGCTAATCCGTTCCCAGAGACGGATCGTAAGTCGAAGCGATTTTTCCCATAAGAAATAAAGGGAATTGAATTAATCCGTTCCCCACCCTCCAAAATATTAACATACAAATACATTTTATACTGAATACAATGTTTTTTTCTAACTACAATACATACCAAAGTGTCTCTTACCTTTATGGAGGGCTCTTGATGGCGTATGGAAGATGGTGATGAGGGGAGAGTTAGAGAGTTGTTCCTGTTTGGAAGGGGAGTCCCCTTCCATTATCACATCAGGCAGTGATGTTTTCTCTGGAGTACTCTCCCTCCTATGTTTTGCCTGAATACCACTAGGACCTGGTTGTGGTTCAGTGCTTGTTTGTCTCACTACAAATTTGTCAAGAGACATTTGTTTTTCCCTTCATTTTAACATTTGTCTGTAATGATGCATCACAGTGTCATTGAATAGGTTAAGCCAACGGCCTACTGCAGCTTGATTTGGGCGAGTAGTTTCAGCAAATGTTTGCAATTCTTCCCATGCTGCACACATTTTCTTAATTGTTCAGGAAGAGACATTCTGTACTCTTGTTTCTGCTCTATGGTCATTCTTACATGGGTTTTCATATGTTGAACCTTACCACTGACTTTCCTGGGACTCATGGCATGATATATAATAATTACTTTAATGTTCAAAATGCAAAAAATCACCACAAAAGCGGAATTTCTTATAGGCGCGATCGTCACTAAGCGGGCGGCTGTAGTAAACTGAGGCAGGTCGGCCGCGTGACTGGGAACCACGCGCTCGGTCGACCCTAACGTGTACCAACAAATATCGGAAGTCGACGACACCATCGGATGTCGAATCGCATTTTTCGATGAAATTTGCATCGTAACTCGAAATTATCGTAAGTAGGGGCTATCGTAAGTAGGGGCAATCGTATGTCGAGGTGCCACTGTATAAGAAGATTTCAACACATTAGCTAGCTATTCACACTTCAGTCTTTAAATTAATCTACAAAGATACATGTGCCACAAATCAGTGAACGAAAATCATGGAAACAGTCGTTCACTTGTGTGGACCACTCTGGGTGGTGTTTGGTTCATGTAATTACCTAAGTGTAATTACCTAAGTGTAGTTACAGGATGAGAGCTATGCTCGTGGTGTCCCGTCTTCCCAGCACTCTTTGTGATTCACTTGTCGTGTGATTCACTTGCGTGATCCAACTTGTCATATAAAGGAATTATTAATTGTAACTTGTGATAGAATGGGAAAGTTTCCCACCAGTCTGTGAATTCTGTCCCAACATCGTAAGCAAATTCGCACATCCCCTGTTTCAGCGAACCAGAGTAGGCCAAACCGGGTGAGTAAATTTGGCCTGAAAAGTGTGCGACCTAGCCGGAGATGCGGTGAATCGGGGTGCGTTGAATCGAAGTTGTATTGTACATTTATATAAAAAAAAAGTTCTGCTGATAAAGAGAACAGCTCCTATTAGCTGGAACTGAGGGATAATGCAGTGATAAAGAAGAAGAATAGTAGTAAGGAGGGTCCACAAAGTGGATATGCAGCTGGTGCCTTTCTAGCATTACTGAGTAATACATACTAAGACAAATAATAAAGACTATGTTATTATGCTCTATTTTGTTATATATCATATAAATTTATTGCCCAATGTCAATATCTGTTAGTTTTACCAATGTCCAACTAATTTTTTTTTGGGGGGGGGATATTTTTTTATTTTTCTCCTTTATTTATTATTGGATTTTGCTGTAGCTTCTACATCTTAGGGAATGCACACCCGTCATTATGTATGTGACGGGTGAACAAAATTGGTCAACAAGTTAATCAGTTACAGGTAGCAGAAATTGTTACTTTTATTTATTTTTTTAATAAAAATTTACAGATTTCAAACTATTCTCTTCGTCTCTTTAGGTTGTATTGAAAATGGGGCCCAGATGTGGGTCTTATCACTTATTTAAAGTATACTTATAATCCTTATTAACCCATTATCCTTATCCCCATATATGTTTTTTAGGGGACTATTTTTTCTTAACTTTATTTCAACACATATTGGCCTACACCTTTCACATATTCGAGTATGAATGCCAAGCAATATTTAGTAAAACTTACAAGACATGACATAAATTCTAAATACTATATATTGTCGAGAAGTTTACCTTCATTTTTCCTCGATGAACAGGATTTTCAACGTTGAGACAAGCTGTTAAATTCAGTTTCTGAACATTATCACCATTTTTACATATTATGTACAAAGTTCTTAGTTCTAAGGCTTCTTCAATTGCATTTATTCATAAACCTATAACTTTGGGAGTTATAAATTTGTGTCTAAATTTTACACATATTTTCAAGGCCACAGTGACTATTTTTTTTTACAGTAACTATACTCTCAAACTCAATTTTAAATTGAGGAAAAATGAACGTTATATGCCATTCTAAGCCCATGATGAATAAAATAAAACCTAGTGAAATATTAAATTTGTCAGCTTAATTTGAAACTGTGTGTGAAACTTTAATTATTTTAAAAATAATTTTTTTCCTGTTCATGTTATGATATTGAACCATGATTAAAAGTTGGAGAATTTACCATATAGATTATGCATAAAAATTTTGAGTGTGTTTGAGGAAGGTTGAGAAATTAGTCTCCCAGCCCCTTAACACCTAGTAACATTGTAGTGAATGTCTACCAATCGATAATTTGACTGATAGACAATATAATTAAATAAGCACTCCCAGCTTATGTAGGAAACAATTTGTGGGAATTTAATATCATACAGTCCACTTTAAATTCATACAGTCCGCTATCAAAATAAATGTAAGAAATAAATTGATATATAAATTAAATATAAATCATAAATTAGAATTCATTAAATAAATTAATAATTGTATTAAAATAAATCTATAAATCCCACGAGTCAGTTTTCTCTACAAAAGATGAGACTTTAACTAGATAACTAGTTCTTTAAATGAAGGAAATCCTTATGAAATCTTTGCTAAGTAAAATATAGCTTTTGTATGATGAAAAGTTCTTCACCCTGGAATAGAGGGTAATATCCTGCCAACAGGAGGCAGATAGTACAAATGACCATCTGTTTGTAGCAAAATCAACAGACATTTTTCAAGCTCCCAAATAGTGAGTGCAGGCTCGGTAGTCGATCCATAATGAGCCACACCAAAGACATGTGGGCATGCCAGGGCCTGAAGGTTAGGACCAAGCAGGGCACCCAAGCACTAGGAATGCTCACTAGAACAAATGACACTGAGCACAACCTTCAGGATAAATACACACCTATGAAGGCCATCAGAGGCATGGTGTATGTACAAGCACATGAACCCTAGTGCACCCCTTAATCAATAAACTCCAACCTCAGAGCCTGACACAGGAGTCAATGACCTTTGCATTAACTCTGGGCAAGGCACCTTACACAACAGGCCTGCCTCTATGGGATGAACTCCCAAACCCACTAGGGAAGGCACTCTGTCAGGACAGGGCTATCATTAAATAAGTGCTTAGGGAAGGGCTCAACAAAAACACATGCACCTCAAAGTGAACAGTTTCGAAAGTCCACAAAACAATTGAGGCATGTAAACACATGCACCTGAAGCACACTAAATCTTGGAATGATACACAAACCAAATGGGGCCCCACAGGACAGAGTCCAAAGGATGGGCAACACTTCAGCCACAACAGGGGCTATGGCTGAATGGACAGCGCTTGGGACTCGTAATCCTAAGGACTGGGACCGAGGTTCGATTCCCAGCCATGGCAGAAACAAATGGGCAGTTTCTTTCACTTTGATGCCCCTGTTACCTAGCAGTAAATAGGTACCTGGGAGTTAGACAACTGTTACGGGCTGCTTTCTGGGTATGTGCGAAAAAAAAAGTAAAATAAAAAATTAATCGTTAATTTATTGACATTTGAGAGAGGCGGGCCAAAAGAGCAGAGCTCAACCCCTGCCAGCACAACTAGGTGAATTCTATTTAGAAAAAGCTGAGAATTGCTATAGCTGATGACCCAAGGAGCATACAACTGGTCATCAGCGAAAGGACAAAAGTGTGTCCATATGAGACCTGGCAGCTCCCAATGGTGCTGCCACCTAATGCTGGTCAGCTGTAATGAGAGGGGTTCAGCTCACTACTGATCAGTGGTGGCTCGTGGAAAAATAGAATGGTGGGACTGCATCACTGTAAGCTGCACACAACAGTACTGCATAATAATAATAATAATAATAATAATAATAATAATAATAATAATAATAATAATAATAATAATAAAAGAAATAATTACAAAAATAACTAAAGAAAGAAATAATTAAACAAAAGACCTTGATAAATATACTTCACACATACTGTAGTCTCGTAGGAGTCATCATTGTCATGTTGGTGGAGGTATGAGCTGCACAGAATGCAGTTCAACATTACCAAATGTAGCACTAATAAGTCCTACACTATTTTACAGCATGAAACCTCTATTTTTATCGTGTTTTAATGAAAATGTTCAAAATTCAGTTATAAATATATTGAAAATAACATATAAAGATTTTCTGTTATGACACATTTGTTTGTTGTTTATTATTGTAGTGTGAGGTTGATGGAGTCATACACCTGGCAGCGAGTGTCTGGGGGAACTGCAGCTCAGCAGCTCCTACGGGCGACCTGCCACTGTTACTGAGCGTATTGTTTGCAGGATTGTTTGCTGCTTCACTTTTTATTTCTTTGTGATTCATGGAATTGTCTGTATTACTTTGCTTACTTTTAGGATGTTTCCTTGGTGAGGGTGATTATAACAATCCCCCTGCTCCCTGCAACTCTGTGAGGGAGCCAGAGTCTGGCTCTGGTCACCACTAGGCTATTGAGGGCTCCTAGGGCTGATATGTGTGCAACGATCTGAGTGCTAGTGTCAGGGAGTTTTTTCAAGACTTTATAACTTAATTTTATGATGAAGGCGTATATGTCCAATTTTGGCTGGACTCTGGAACAGTAACTTCTTGAACATAATAAAAAGTATGGCGGGAGTGATAAGTGAACAGGTGCATGAGGACTGTCTTGTGTGGCTGGGCCTAAGGTCTGAAAAGTTGGTGCTGGTATGGTAGATGCTGCTGAACTGCTTCCACTATGAGATACAGATGTGACAATGTGTGTGTGTGTTTGATGAGGATTTTGACCGGTTGTTCTAGGAAGCTGTGACACTGCTAGAGTTGGAACCATGCTGGTTGTTAAGCACTGCAGTGCCACCGGAGGTCTCAACTGACGAACATGCTGACTTCCAATACTCTGTGCACTTCTTGGTTTATTGGTTACCACAGATCCAGTTTCATTCCTTTCTGATATCACTAAATGTTCTGTAGACTCTGGTACACCCTGAGCTGGTGATGCTGATGAAGACAATGGATCTACCATAGAATCTTGTATGATAAAGGCAGTGGTAGCAGGTGCTTCAGCTATCCCCTCTGGTAATGTGTGATGCTGGTTAGCCATATACTGGTTTAGGATGACCTGAAGAGACTGATACAATTCTTGAAGGCCACCTACCTCATGAAGAGAATAAGTAAGGCTACGAAGAGTATCCAGTTGTACTCGCACCATTTCTGCAAGACTGGCAGCCTCTCCTGATCGATCTCTTGGTAAAACATCAGTCGATATGCACTCTCGTCCTTCCAGGTCTCCAAGACTGCCTCTATCTGGCTCATCTGTGCAAAATGTTTGTACTGCTTCCTGTAAGGTTGAGGCTTGCAAGGGCGCACTATTAGACATCACATTATCACAACACCCTGTTTCATTCTCTCCAAATCTAGTTCTTTTTTGCTTTCTTTTCTTTCTCTGGCTCATTTCAAAGGAGACTTGTTCACTGGAGACTTTCCGTTTGGCTGATATCCCCATTTTCTTACAAAGGGTATAAACAAGATTAGCTATATCCTTTAGACGAGGATAATATGCCCTATCATCAGGCTGTGGAACCACCATGTCTCCAACATGCTGCATTTCCACATGACTGTCTAGAATACCCTTTATTGATTTTGGAGCAGTAACCCCTTCACTTATAAGTTCTTTAATCTTATTAGTTATAGATGGATGGATGCTACGTGATCTGCCTTGCAGTGGGTGATTGTGAACTACACTTAATGGCAAAGTTATGTGGTAAAGTTCTTCCTTTTCCAAAGTTAGTCCCTGGCTCATGTCTCTTCGGAGTGCCTTTAGCATTACTTTTCTTTCTGTTGCCATTGCATTAAAGGGAACTGCATACCCTGGGTACCTGTATAACACAATAATGAGAATAAAAATTACATGGTATAAGCAAATGTAGAAATCAAACCAAATATTGTTGCATTTTCCATAAGTTATTGTACCTCTTCATGGTGCCCATTAGTTAGCTAAAGACCATATCAGTTAAAAGAAAGGCAGCATAAAACCAGCATTCAATGTAATGAAACACCAGTTTCTGGGTGAGCCCCAGAGGTTCTCTGAAGCTAGCTTACTGATCAAGTGCCATACTACTTGGAGTCATCAGTTGTAGAGTTCATGTATGCCTACTGGGGACCATGGGCCAGAACCTGGCCCCCTCCGAGAGGCGCCGGAGCAATGGCCCATGAACACTTTATATTTAAAGTTTGTCATATTGTCATCCACCATAAAAGGCAGCCAGAAAGGTAGGCGAATCAAAACAAACTACTGCATGGTTAAAAAATGTGACCTATGCCCTCTAAATTTTAAAGGGTCTCCTCCACCAAGAAACAAACAACTAAAACTTTGTCCAACTAGCCCCTTACTTGTTAGCTGCCACCCATTCCCCCCTCATTGGAGGGAAGGGAGCCGGCCTGGGTGAGTCAGGCTGCCACCCATCCCCCCCTCATTGGAGGGAAGGGAGCTGGCCTGGGTGAGTCAGGCTGCCACCCATCCCCCCTCATTGGAGGGAAGGGAGCTGGCCTGGGTGAGTCAGGCTGCCACCCATCCCCCCCTCATTGGAGGGAAGGGAGCTGGCCTGGGTGAGTCAGGCTGCCACCCATCCCCCCCTCATTGGAGGGAAGGGAGCTGGCCTGGGTGAGTCAGGCTGCCACCCATCCCCCCCTCATTGGAGGGAAGGGAGCTGGCCTGGGTGAGTCAGGCTGCCACCCATCCCCCCCTCATTGGAGGGAAGGGAGCTGGCCTGGGTGAGTCAGGCTGCCACCCATCCCCCCTCATTGGAGGGAAGGGAGCTGGCCTGGGTGAGTCAGGCTGCCACCCATCCCCCCTCATTGGAGGGAAGGGAGCTGGCCTGGGTGAGTCAGGCTGCCACCCATCCCCCCTCATTGGAGGGAAGGGAGCTGGCCTGGGTGAGTCAGGCTGCCACCCATCCCCCCCTCATTGGAGGGAAGGGAGCTGGCCTGGGTGAGTCAGGCTGCCACCCATCCCCCCCCTCATTGGAGGGAAGGGAGCTGGCCTGGGTGAGTCAGGCTGCCACCCATCCCCCCCTCATTGGAGGGAAGGGAGCTGGCCTGGGTGAGTCAGGCTGCCACCCATCCCCCCCCTCATTGGAGGGAAGGGAGCTGGCCTGGGTGAGTCAGGCTGCCACCCATCCCCCCCTCATTGGAGGGAAGGGAGCTGGCCTGGGTGAGTCAGGCTGCCACCCATCCCCCCCTCATTGGAGGGAAGGGAGCTGGCCTGGGTGAGTCAGGCTGCCACCCATCCCCCCCTCATTGGAGGGAAGGGAGCTGGCCTGGGTGAGTCAGGCTGCCACCCATCCCCCCCTCATTGGAGGGAAGGGAGCTGGCCTGGGTGAGTCAGGCTGCCACCCATCCCCCCCTCATTGGAGGGAAGGGAGCTGGCCTGGGTGAGTCAGGCTGCCACCCATCCCCCCCTCATTGGAGGGAAGGGAGCTGGCCTGGGTGAGTCAGGCTGCCACCCATCCCCCCCCTCATTGGAGGGAAGGGAGCTGGCCTGGGTGAGTCAGGCTGCCACCCATCCCCCCCTCATTGGAGGGAAGGGAGCTGGCCTGGGTGAGTCAGGCTGCCACCCATCCCCCCCTCATTGGAGGGAAGGGAGCTGGCCTGGGTGAGTCAGGCTGCCACCCATCCCCCCCTCATTGGAGGGAAGGGAGCTGGCCTGGGTGAGTCAGGCTGCCACCCATCCCCCCCTCATTGGAGGGAAGGGAGCTGGCCTGGGTGAGTCAGGCTGCCACCCATCCCCCCCTCATTGGAGGGAAGGGAGCTGGCCTGGGTGAGTCAGGCTGCCACCCATCCCCCCCTCATTGGAGGGAAGGGAGCTGGCCTGGGTGAGTCAGGCTGCCACCCATCCCCCCCTCATTGGAGGGAAGGGAGCTGGCCTGGGTGAGTCAGGCTGCCACCCATCCCCCCCTCATTGGAGGGAAGGGAGCTGGCCTGGGTGAGTCAGGCTGCCACCCATCCCCCCCTCATTGGAGGGAAGGGAGCTGGCCTGGGTGAGTCAGGCTGCCACCCATCCCCCCCTCATTGGAGGGAAGGGAGCTGGCCTGGGTGAGTCAGGCTGCCACCCATCCCCCCCTCATTGGAGGGAAGGGAGCTGGCCTGGGTGAGTCAGGCTGCCACCCATCCCCCCCTCATTGGAGGGAAGGGAGCTGGCCTGGGTGAGTCAGGCTGCCACCCATCCCCCCCCTCATTGGAGGGAAGGGAGCTGGCCTGGGTGAGTCAGGCTGCCACCCATCCCCCCCCTCATTGGAGGGAAGGGAGCTGGCCTGGGTGAGTCAGGCTGCCACCCATCCCCCCCCCTCATTGGAGGGAAGGGAGCTGGCCTGGGTGAGTCAGGCTGCCACCCATCCCCCCCTCATTGGAGGGAAGGGAGCTGGCCTGGGTGAGTCAGGCTGCCACCCATCCCCCCCTCATTGGAGGGAAGGGAGCTGGCCTGGGTGAGTCAGGCTGCCACCCATCCCCCCCTCATTGGAGGGAAGGGAGCTGGCCTGGGTGAGTCAGGCTGCCACCCATCCCCCCCTCATTGGAGGGAAGGGAGCTGGCCTGGGTGAGTCAGGCTGCCACCCATCCCCCCCCTCATTGGAGGGAAGGGAGCTGGCCTGGGTGAGTCAGGCTGCCACCCATCCCCCCCTCATTGGAGGGAAGGGAGCTGGCCTGGGTGAGTCAGGCTGCCACCCATCCCCCCCTCATTGGAGGGAAGGGAGCTGGCCTGGGTGAGTCAGGCTGCCACCCATCCCCCCCTCATTGGAGGGAAGGGAGCTGGCCTGGGTGAGTCAGGCTGCCACCCATCCCCCCCTCATTGGAGGGAAGGGAGCTGGCCTGGGTGAGTCAGGCTGCCACCCATCCCCCCCTCATTGGAGGGAAGGGAGCTGGCCTGGGTGAGTCAGGCTGCCACCCATCCCCCCCTCATTGGAGGGAAGGGAGCTGGCCTGGGTGAGTCAGGCTGCCACCCATCCCCCCCTCATTGGAGGGAAGGGAGCTGGCCTGGGTGAGTCAGGCTGCCACCCATCCCCCCCTCATTGGAGGGAAGGGAGCTGGCCTGGGTGAGTCAGGCTGCCACCCATCCCCCCCTCATTGGAGGGAAGGGAGCTGGCCTGGGTGAGTCAGGCTGCCACCCATCCCCCCCTCATTGGAGGGAAGGGAGCTGGCCTGGGTGAGTCAGGCTGCCACCCATCCCCCCCTCATTGGAGGGAAGGGAGCTGGCCTGGGTGAGTCAGGCTGCCACCCATCCCCCCCTCATTGGAGGGAAGGGAGCTGGCCTGGGTGAGTCAGGCTGCCACCCATCCCCCCCTCATTGGAGGGAAGGGAGCTGGCCTGGGTGAGTCAGGCTGCCACCCATCCCCCCCTCATTGGAGGGAAGGGAGCTGGCCTGGGTGAGTCAGGCTGCCACCCATCCCCCCCCTCATTGGAGGGAAGGGAGCTGGCCTGGGTGAGTCAGGCTGCCACCCATCCCCCCCTCATTGGAGGGAAGGGAGCTGGCCTGGGTGAGTCAGGCTGCCACCCATCCCCCCCTCATTGGAGGGAAGGGAGCTGGCCTGGGTGAGTCAGGCTGCCACCCATCCCCCCCTCATTGGAGGGAAGGGAGCTGGCCTGGGTGAGTCAGGCTGCCACCCATCCCCCCCTCATTGGAGGGAAGGGAGCTGGCCTGGGTGAGTCAGGCTGCCACCCATCCCCCCCTCATTGGAGGGAAGGGAGCTGGCCTGGGTGAGTCAGGCTGCCACCCATCCCCCCCTCATTGGAGGGAAGGGAGCTGGCCTGGGTGAGTCAGGCTGCCACCCATCCCCCCCTCATTGGAGGGAAGGGAGCTGGCCTGGGTGAGTCAGGCTGCCACCCATCCCCCCCTCATTGGAGGGAAGGGAGCTGGCCTGGGTGAGTCAGGCTGCCACCCATCCCCCCCTCATTGGAGGGAAGGGAGCTGGCCTGGGTGAGTCAGGCTGCCACCCATCCCCCCCTCATTGGAGGGAAGGGAGCTGGCCTGGGTGAGTCAGGCTGCCACCCATCCCCCCCTCATTGGAGGGAAGGGAGCTGGCCTGGGTGAGTCAGGCTGCCACCCATCCCCCCCTCATTGGAGGGAAGGGAGCTGGCCTGGGTGAGTCAGGCTGCCACCCATCCCCCCCTCATTGGAGGGAAGGGAGCTGGCCTGGGTGAGTCAGGCTGCCACCCATCCCCCCCTCATTGGAGGGAAGGGAGCTGGCCTGGGTGAGTCAGGCTGCCACCCATCCCCCCCTCATTGGAGGGAAGGGAGCTGGCCTGGGTGAGTCAGGCTGCCACCCATCCCCCCCTCATTGGAGGGAAGGGAGCTGGCCTGGGTGAGTCAGGCTGCCACCCATCCCCCCCTCATTGGAGGGAAGGGAGCTGGCCTGGGTGAGTCAGGCTGCCACCCATCCCCCCCTCATTGGAGGGAAGGGAGCTGGCCTGGGTGAGTCAGGCTGCCACCCATCCCCCCCTCATTGGAGGGAAGGGAGCTGGCCTGGGTGAGTCAGGCTGCCACCCATCCCCCCCTCATTGGAGGGAAGGGAGCTGGCCTGGGTGAGTCAGGCTGCCACCCATCCCCCCCTCATTGGAGGGAAGGGAGCTGGCCTGGGTGAGTCAGGCTGCCACCCATCCCCCCTCATTGGAGGGAAGGGAGCTGGCCTGGGTGAGTCAGGCTGCCACCCATCCCCCTCATTGGAGGGAAGGGAGCTGGCCTGGGTGAGTCAGGCTGCCACCCATCCCCCCTCATTGGAGGGAAGGGAGCTGGCCTGGGTGAGTCAGGCTGCCACCCATCCCCCCCTCATTGGAGGGAAGGGAGCTGGCCTGGGTGAGTCAGGCTGCCACCCATCCCCCTCATTGGAGGGAAGGGAGCTGGCCTGGGTGAGTCAGGCTGCCACCCATCCCCCCCTCATTGGAGGGAAGGGAGCTGGCCTGGGTGAGTCAGGCTGCCACCCATCCCCCCCTCATTGGAGGGAAGGGAGCTGGCCTGGGTGAGTCAGGCTGCCACCCATCCCCCCCCTCATTGGAGGGAAGGGAGCTGGCCTGGGTGAGTCAGGCTGC
>WNGS01006636.1:2645981-2656245 GCA_020271785.1 Procambarus virginalis
CCCCCCCTCATTGGAGGGAAGGGAGCTGGCCTGGGTGAGTCAGGCTGCCACCCATCCCCCCCCTCATTGGAGGGAAGGGAGCTGGCCTGGGTGAGTCAGGCTGCCACCACCCCCCCCCTCATTGGAGGGAAGGGAGCTGGCCTGGGTGAGTCAGCTGCCACCCATCCCCCCCCTCATTGGAGGGAAGGGAGCTGGCCTGGGTGAGTCAGGCTGCCACCCATCCCCCCTCATTGGAGGGAAGGGAGCTGGCCTGGGTGAGTCAGGCTGCCACCCATCCCCCCCCTCATTGGAGGGAAGGGAGCTGGCCTGGGTGAGTCAGGCTGCCACCCATCCCCCCCCTCATTGGAGGGAAGGGAGCTGGCCTGGGTGAGTCAGGCTGCCACCCATCCCCCCCTCATTGGAGGGAAGGGAGCTGGCCTGGGTGAGTCAGGCTGCCACCCATCCCCCCCTCATTGGAGGGAAGGGAGCTGGCCTGGGTGAGTCAGGCTGCCACCCATCCCCCCCTCATTGGAGGGAAGGGAGCTGGCCTGGGTGAGTCAGGCTGCCACCCATCCCCCCCCCTCATTGGAGGGAAGGGAGCTGGCCTGGGTGAGTCAGGCTGCCACCCATCCCCCCCCTCATTGGAGGGAAGGGAGCTGGCCTGGGTGAGTCAGGCTGCCACCCATCCACCCCCCTCATTGGAGGGAAGGGAGCTGGCCTGGGTGAGTCAGGCTGCCACCCATCCCCCCCCTCATTGGAGGGAAGGGAGCTGGCCTGGGTGAGTCAGGCTGCCACCCATCCCCCCCTCATTGGAGGGAAGGGAGCTGGCCTGGGTGAGTCAGGCTGCCACCCATCCCCCCCTCATTGGAGGAAGGGAGCTGGCCTGGGTGAGTCAGGCTGCCACCCATCCCCCCTCATTGGAGGGAAGGGAGCTGGCCTGGGTGAGTCAGGCTGCCACCCATCCCCCCCTCATTGGAGGGAAGGGAGCTGGCCTGGGTGAGTCAGGCTGCCACCATCCCCCCTCATTGGAGGGAAGGGAGCTGGCCTGGGTGAGTCAGGCTGCCACCCATCCCCCCCTCATTGGAGGGAAGGGAGCTGGCCTGGGTGAGTCAGGCTGCCACCCATCCCCCCCTCATTGGAGGGAAGGGAGCTGGCCTGGGTGAGTCAGGCTGCCACCCATCCCCCCCTCATTGGAGGGAAGGGAGCTGGCCTGGGTGAGTCAGGCTGCCACCCATCCCCCCTCATTGGAGGGAAGGGAGCTGGCCTGGGTGAGTCAGGCTGCCACCCATCCCCCCTCATTGGAGGGAAGGGAGCTGGCCTGGGTGAGTCAGGCTGCCACCCATCCCCCCTCATTGGAGGGAAGGGAGCTGGCCTGGGTGAGTCAGGCTGCCACCCATCTCCCCCTCATTGGAGGGAAGGGAGCTGGCCTGGGTGAGTCAGGCTGCCACCCATCCCCCCCTCATTGGAGGGAAGGGAGCTGGCCTGGGTGAGTCAGGCTGCCACCCATCCCCCCCCTCATTGGAGGGAAGGGAGCTGGCCTGGGTGAGTCAGGCTGCCACCCATCCCCCCCCCCTCATTGGAGGGAAGGGAGCTGGCCTGGGTGAGTCAGGCTGCCACCCATCCCCCCCTCATTGGAGGGAAGGGAGCTGGCCTGGATGAGTCAGGCTGCCACCCATCCCCCCCTCATTGCAGGGAAGGGAGCTGGCCTGGGTGAGTCAGGCTGCCACCCATCCCCCCCTCATTGGAGGGAAGGGAGCTGGCCTGGGTGAGTCAGGCTGCCACCCATCCCCCCTCATTGGAGGGAAGGGAGCTGGCCTGGGTGAGTCAGGCTGCCACCCATCCCCCCCCCCTCATTGGAGGGAAGGGAGCTGGCCTGGGTGAGTCAGGCTGCCACCCATCCCCCCCCCCCTCATTGGAGGGAAGGGAGCTGGCCTGGGTGAGTCAGGCGGCCACCCATCCCCCCCTCATTGGAGGGAAGGGAGCTGGCCTGGGTGAGTCAGGCTGCCACCAACTAGGTCTTGAATGATAAAAGCTCCTAAAACTCACTGACCAGAGGGAGAGAAGGAGGGTGTCGGATAGCCCCGGGTCTCACACAGAAACATTCACATTTCATTACGTTCAATGCTGGTTTTCAGTGGAGGAGCCCCATTGGCTCTCTGAAGCTAACTACCAACACAGAAGGAAAAAACCAGCGTTAAATGTAATGAAACGCCATTTTCTGGATGAGCCCTGGAGGCTCCCTGGAGTTATCGAGTTAATATGTGATATATTAGACCAGGGCATTCATTAGTCTATGGAGTTCAGCCTACAGTGGCCCACAAGCCAGAGCCTGGCCCCCTCAGAGAGGTGCAGGGAGCAATGGCCCTAGAAAACCCCCGTGGTTGGGGGTTTTCCTTATCTGCCATCGACCAGGGTTAGGCACCCAGAAAGGTAGGCATAACAAAACAAAACCACATGGTAATAAAATGGCAACTAAAAAACAAAAAGAGAGAAAGAACTCCCTCCAATCCAAAGGAAAAAAGCAAACATCACACTCCACCACCGCGTCGCTCATCCACGCAGCCCTCCCCTCCCCGCGCCAGCTACCTAGCACTCCAGATCCCTCGGAACATTAACCAAATAATGGGTGGCCAGGATCCTGTTCGACCTTTAAAATCCCTGAGCCTGAATATCAGCCCAAGACATGTTGCGAAATACAGCAGCCAATGCGGCAAACTTCCTAAAGTCATGGGCATGAGGATAGACCACAGGCTGGCTAGACTTAATAACCCTGTAGAAGACCTGGGAGACCCGAGCCCTGGAGAGCAAGAAGCTCACCGACCCGACCCCCAGAGGCCAATGCCAACAGAAACAGAGCCTTGAAAAAAACAATCTTGAACCAAAGGGGCCACCACAAACAGAGGACAGGAAAGATAGGAGAGCACCCTGTCCAAGGACCATGAAGGCTCAGACTCTCATGACCAGGCTGGAGGTGAAACAAAGCATGAGAAAGCTTATGGAACAGGGTAGAAGTGACATCTACCCCATACGCAAGCTAGAGTGCCTCCACCAGTGCTGCATGATAGGAAGTGACAGTATTAGGCATTAAATGATGGTCCTGAAAAAGTTAAGACAGAAAGGACAAGATGACCCAAGCAGAAATAGAAGACAACCTACAAAGAGAGATAAAATGGGGGAAGAATGCCAGGAAACTTCATACTGTCGTCGAGACGAAGCTCTCAAGTGGGACACCATCAACGAAGCCACCTGATCACCATACAAATGGTGATAAACTCACGTCAAAAAGACCAGGCATAAAGACCGGAGGAGAAGACCGAAGCATCTGTATACTGAAGTGGTCTGACCTGCTGGAAGAGGTGGAGCAGCGGAAAACGCCCCAGGTCCGCACACTAAGCAAGCAGCGTCTGGAACCAAGGCTGGGCCTGCCACCAAGGGGCCATGAGGACTACTCTCCCTTGGTAGGACTCCAATCAAGCCAGAACCCGAAGAAACTGCTGGACCGGGAAAAAGAGGTACAGGTAACCCCACCTTGACCAGTGATGCCGAAAGGTATCCACCATGACAGCCTCACAGTCGGGGAAGGGCGCCACATAGATCAAGAGACGCTGAGACCACGCCGACACGAAGAGATCCATGTCCGGGAGTCAGTACGTCCGGCAGAGCCAACTGAAGGAGTCGGCGTCGACAGTCCATTCCGTGGACAGGGGAATGAACCGAGACAGGCCATCTGCCAGGATGTTGGACATTCCTCGGATATGAACCCCACGGAGAGCCAAACTCTGAGAAGCCAGCAGACAAGCAACTCAAAGTAACCGGCCCCAAAGAGGCAAGGACCAAAAGGAAAGAAGCCGGAAAGAAGCGAGACAGGCCATCTGCCAGGATATTGGATACTTCTTGAACTTGAATAGAGGGGTTGAGCTAAACCCCGAGAACTCCAAAAAACTCCAGCTCCAAGCCCTTCGGGCGGTGCCCCCTTCCTCCCCTCGGTTGACACAATGAACCACAGGGAAAAAGAGTCTGAATGGAGTTGGACCAAGGAGCCCTGAGGAATCTGAACTCTCTGCGGCACCTGCCACAAACTCCCACGTGGTGCTGAGCCCAACGAAGAGAGGGGGCCCCAATGCTCCCGTGCCAGACTGGTGAGCACTGGTCACAAGGCTCCAACTGAGCACCGAAGCATCTGTGAAAACATTGAGCAAGGGAAGGGGAAGACGCCATGGCACCGAACCCCAAAAAGAAAGCCAGTGATGCAGCATCTGTCGCAGGGACACCAGGTGACGGACCCAGTGATCGCAAGAGTGCCAAAAGGGGCTGCCTCAAAGATACAGGAACAGCCTCCAGAGCCAACCTTGCCCAATGGGTAAACCAGAAGGGCAAAGTTCAAGCTCTTGCTGATTCATCTGGGATCCCTTCAGCAGCAGCTGATGGCAGGACTGCAGCCAGAGCAAGGCCGCAGGGGAAAAGAGAAAGTGATGCAGTCCCAGAATTCCAAACAAGACCCAACCAAGTCTGAACCTGGGATGGAACACACTGAAACTTCTTCCAATTCCCCAGGAACTTGAACTTGGAGAGTTAGGAAACAGCCAGATCCCTGGCTAGCAGACAAGCAGACTGGCTGGGATCCCAAACCAACCAGTCATCGAGGTAGGCCAAGACCCGAAGTCCCAGCAGGCAAAGATGGGCCACCATGACCGGATTCAAGTCTGTAAAAATGCGAGGTGCCAGATTCAGTCCAAGAGGAAGACAACGAAAGCGGTAAACTTGTCGCCCCAGCACAAAACCTAACCAATCCCTGAACCCCAGATGAAGAGGGACATACCAATAAGTGTCCTTGAGGTCCAGGGCTCAAAAATGGGCGGACCTGGGACAACGTGGTCATCCAAAAGGAGGGGCAAGGAATCAATCGGTTCAGATGAGACAGGTCTAAAATGTATCAGAGATCTGCACAGTCCTATTTCAAGACTAGAAAAAGGCTGGAACCACCGAAGAGATGAGGTCGCGTCAAACACGCCTAAGCAAGCCCACTCCAAGACAACCTGATGGATGGATGGAGACAAGGCATACCCCAGCAGACCCGACCTTACTGAATGAGGAAAGGCCACCCACCGCCACTGAAGCCCATGAGACATGACCCAAAAAACCGATGAATCATGGGACCAGGAATGGACAAACAGAGCCAGCCCCCACCCCCATCACCCCATCAAAGGACAACCCGCTAAAGAGCCAACATAAACCCCAAGGGCCAGACCTCCTTGCAGAGCAAGCACAGTGCTGACCAGATGAAGCAGACTGCACCGGGGTCTGCTCCACCGACCCTGAAGCTGACACCACTGACCTACCCCGACCCAAAGCAACCTGAGCCCTGGTCCAACCCTTTCAAAAAAGCTGAGACCGACCCCCCCCTCTCGGGCACACGACAAATCAGAAATAAAACAGCAACCTATGGAAGCAGCCAACAAATACTGAACACTGTCTGCCGGGAACAACAAAGGTGAAGCGGAAAGAAGAGCCAGAGCCCAAACCGAATCCAAAGACAGAGCCAGCACAGCCTGCTGACACATGAGACTAGAGGTCAAAACATGAAAACCACCTCCCAGAGGATTGGTGCATACCGCTTCAGTAAGGCAGACTGAGACCAAGATGCCCACAGCAGGCATCCCACTAAGCGACCCCACATCTTCTGAAAGCCAATCCGAAGGAAGCTCCAGAAGGAAAAGGTACCACACGACAGAGGCCAAGGGCACCCAAGTCCAAAGGTTATCAGCCACCAAGACAGCCGAAAAAAGGGGATCTGAGCATGTAACTGTAACTCTTGAGCTAAGCCCTGACCCTGCTCAGAAACCCTCAGACGCTTCAAAACCAGAAACAGAGATGGGAGGAGAAGGGCGAACCACACCCACCTGGGAAGGACGAAGGGGTGTGTACCAAACCATGGTCAAAACGACTAACACCCCCAAATCCAAGAACCTAAAAACCAAGTAGGCTTTTAGGTTCAGGGCTTCCAAACAGGCACACAACCTGGCATGTTGCAACACAGAAAAATGCCAATGCAATGCGGTCGCTGCCTGATACCTCGGAATATCTAATGAGGAATGGGTAATCGGGAGTACGCGAGGAGAACAAATCCCGTAAGACTCCGGTCATAGATGTCACCAACCCATCAAACAGCATGGCGGAGGCAGAACGGATGAGCGTCACCCTGAGGCAAGGGCTATGAACAACCCTCAAATTCGCACAAGGCAAGAGCGGGCTTGGAAGAGGTACCATTGTACAACTGAACTCGCAAGGTATTTCCAGGGCCTGTAGGGTGAATGCGCTCTACAGGAAGCCCAGGCACTTCGGCTAGCTACACTGGTAACCCCTGTCAGTGCAAGCAACCAGACCACTAGAAACTGCCAGAAAGCCCCAGAGACAACAGAGGAGTCCTACCATACACACCCTAGGTGGGCCTAATAAGGCAAAAGGCAGAACTCCACTGCCAAAAGAAGCGAACTAAAGCTCCAGCAAATGAAAGAGTGAAAGAAAAAACTCAAGACCTTACAACAGCCAACAAGAAGTCTGGGAGAAAACGTCAGCCTGCCCTAGCTAGCTGAAGAGCCGGCATCATCAGCAAAAGTGCGCCCCACCAGCCAACAACATTCCCCTACCCATGATAAGATGGAAGACCTAAAGGCCCCCCAACGCACCCTAAGTGCAAAGACCACCACAAGCAAGGAAGTCCTCTAAAGGGGAGCAATTCCTGAATGCACTAGGGAAGAAAACTCTGACAACACAAGGGCAGTACAGTACTTACGGAGCACCTAGGGAAGGTGACCCTAGGCGCATGCAGCTCCAGTACTCTAAACTCCTGGCCAACACACTTCCCTGTAAGCACAGCCTCACAAGGCAAAAAGCCAACAAAATGGGAAATTGTCCAAAGTGAACCAATGACCTCTGGGCACATCAGTCAAGAACTGGCTAGTGGCGGCCCGGCTCTCCCTCCCCAATAAAGTGGGGGTGGAGCTAACGAGCGGATGGCTTGTTGGACGAAGTCTTGGTTGTCTGTTTCTTGGTGGAGGAATTCTTTTTGATACTTAAGAGGACATAGGTTGCCTTTTTCAACCAGGAAGTAGTCTGTTTTGATTCACCTACCTTTCTGGGTGCCTTCCCTGGTTGATGGCAAGATGACAAACTTTAAATGTAAAATGTTCATGGGCCATTGCTTCCTGAGCCTCCCTGAGGGGAGCCAGTTCTGGCTCATGGTCCCCGGTAGACATACAAGAACTCTGCACTGACAACTCCAAGTAATATGGCACTTAATCAATAAGCTAGCTTCAGGGAACCGACGGGGCTCCCCCATAAAAGACCTATACTGTACAGCATAATGCTGTGATTGTCTCTCACTACAAAATGCAAATGAATGCAAATTATTAAATAACAGAGGAATAAGGATTCTTAACAAAGTTAGAGAGGTATGTGGTAGGGTACTGATTAACCAGGTGAAAAATATTATGTACTTACTTGACAATTACTTTAACATTAATCCTGGCAGTGCACGAGGTAAAAGTAACATCTTTGTATCGTTTCTTGGGTTGACTATCATTTATCACTCCTCCTCTTAATCTGTCTTTGTGTGCTTGTCTTGCTACTGTGTCTTCGGAGGCTTCAGAAATTCTTTTTTCGTGCTCAAAGTTCCCTTCTGTTTTATCTGTCATTCTGTTTTCAGCCATTTTCTCTGCATCTTTCCTCTAAAAAAAAAAATTACTTTTGGAATGAAAAAGATTTTATGTTTGGAGAAGAACAATTGTAATGAACTGATTGTTGATATTTTGTCCCAGTGCCAAGCAATGCAACTTGTTACCAATTCCTTAACAAGTGACTCATTAGAGATGCTATCATTAGCTAAGAAAAATAAAGTATTCAATGTAATGAAGCTCCTCTTTCTAATAGAGCCCCAGTGACTCCCTGAAGCTATCTTGCTGAAATTGTTCTATGCTGATGGGTCACATCAGCCATGGGAGTTCTATTTGGCCTACCGGGGACTAGAGCCAGTAGCTCACCCTTTCAAAGAGGTGCAGAGAATGAATGACAATTTGCCACTCCATCCAGAAAGTCAGCAAAGCTTTACACACAACTGGAGGATTCACAAAAAAATGAAGGCTCAGAAATTCCAAATAACTGCAAATGATTCATAAGGAACCGGAGCTCAAACTAGCTCGAAACTAATTGGTACCAATGCCAACAACCAAGCGGCTCAGCCCCTGCCATCTCCCCTATGTCAGTTCTGGAGCTGATGAACAACCCACTGATAAACAGATGAACCAAGAAGGAAGGGAGGGAGGGAATCAGGAAGCCACCAGGGCTCTACCAGAAAGAGGTGTTTAATTACATTTAATGCTGGATTTCTGGGGAAGTTCTTCATTGGTTCCCTGAAGCTAACTAATTGCAGAGAATTAAAAATGAGACTTACTAGGGAGGAGAGGTAGCAGGCACTAGGACAAAAAACCAGTGTTGAATGTAATGAAATGCCATTTTCTGGGTGAGACCCGGAGGCTCCCGGAGCTTACTAGGCTGATATGCTAATGTCAGACTTTGGCATCAGTCATGTGTATGGAGTTCTGTGGGCCTACCGGTGCCACGAACCAGAACCTGGCCCCCTCAAATCAGGCAAGGGGAGCAATGGCCTATAGAAACTTCTGTGTGGTTGGGGCATTCTATGTCTGCCATTGACCGGGTCAGGCACCCAGAAAGGTAAGCATCCCCCCAAAAACCAGCGTTGAATGTAATGAAACGCCATTTTCTGGGTGAGCCCCGGAGGCTCCCTGGAGCTTATCGGGCTAATGTATGTTATGTTAGACCGGGACACTAGCTATGGAGTTCAGACCTACCAGGGACCAGCGCCAGAACCTGGCCCCTTCAGAGAGGTTTCAGGGAGCAATGGCCCTGGAAAACCCCATATGGTTGGGGGTTTTCCTTATCTGCCATCGACCGGGGTTAGGCACCCAGAAAGGTAGGCGTAACAAAACAAACCCCACATGGTAGAAAACTACAACAAACCGAACAGAGAGGTAGAAAAACTCCCTACAATCACAAGGAAAACAATCAAACAATCACTTTACTGCCGCGCCGGTTGTCCGCGCAGCCCTCCCCTCCCCGGGAGGGGGAGGGGGGGGGGCCCCGGACCTCACCGCGCCGGCTGCCGTCAGTTCGGAAACTAGGCTTCAACAAACGCGAAAATCCGCCGACCGGACGGGAGGGAGGGTAGCCAGGGAGCCTCCGGGGCTCACCCAGAAAATGGCGTTTCATTACATTCAACGCTGGTTTTCTGTGGGGAGCCCCTACGGCTCCCTGGAGCTAATTACCCAAAGAGAAGGAAAAAAAAGGGGACGTACCCGGGAGGCGGCGGCCACAAACTCCTCAACGCGAAGTCGAGACAACTGGCTGCAACCTGCGACCCAAAGCAACACAAGAACGCCGAGGAGCACGGACGTTCACCAAATAACGGGCGGCCAGGACCCTGTTCGATTCCAAAAACCACGCGCCCGAATATGTGCCCAAGACATATTACCAACACAGCAGCCAAAGCCGCAACTTCCTAACGGCAAGGGCACGAGGATAGACCGCAGGCTGGCTAGATTTAATAACCCTGCAGACAACCTGGGAGACCCGAACCCTGGAACAGGGAACGAGGGAAACTGGATCAACCCAAAGCGCATCCCCAGCCATACCGGCCGAAGCGCGCAAGCAACGGCGAAGTGCCGCAACTGGACACAACACATGATGCACCCCCGGCCGAACCAACCAAGCATCAATGACCCACGGACCCCTCCGGAAAGCAGCCGTCTCGTTCTTCGCCAGAAAAGAAGGCGAAGGCTGCAAACGGACAAACCTACCCCCAGGACCAAAAGAGCAGAAACCCCTGCGCCGGAGGAGGGCATGAAGCTCCCCTACCCGGCCCCCAGAGGCCAACGCCAACAAAAACAAAGCCTGGGAAAATAATCAGGAACCGAAGGGGCCACCACAAACCGAGGAGAGGAAAGATAGAAGAGCACCCGTCCAAGGACCAGGACGGCTCAGGAGGCGCATGAGCAGGCCGGAGGTGAAACATAGCACAGGAAAGCTTACTAAACGGGGCGGATGTAACGTCGACCCCGAAAGCTAGCTCGAGCAGCTCCGCCAGCGCCGCACGAGACGAGGCGACAGTATCAGGCATCAATCGACCGTCCTGAACAAGCCAAGAAAGAAAGGACAAAACCTGATCCGAAAGAAAGACAACCTACAAAGAGCCAGAAAATGGCGAAAAGAA
>WNGS01006636.1:2656345-2678364 GCA_020271785.1 Procambarus virginalis
CTTAGGTAATTACCATACCCACCTTTCCCCTTTACTTTTGTATTCAGGTGTGTGGTCATGGGTCGCATGTAAATGGGGTAGTAGGCAGCGGGTCGAGACATTGGGTGCCTAGTAGCCTTGGCCTTTTGCAAACGAGTGGTTGCTAGCAACTAACAAGCATGTGCATGTTCATGTCAGGGTTGCCAATTCAGGCTCTGCAGTTATGTATTTTGTTGTGTCCTGCCTTTCTGGTGGTTTTTTCCTTCAGAATACCGTGGTAGTCTAGTACCCCTAGATTCCCCTTTTACCATTGACGGGGCCAGATTCTGGTACTGGCTTCTGGTAGGCACTTGTGAATCTTAGAGCTTGGTGTGATAACCTAGATTTGAACATACCAGGTTTGTAGTTTGGAAAGCCCAAAGGGACCCACCAGAAAGAGGCATTTCATTACATTCAATGCTCTATTTTTTTACATTTAAATTAATTTCCATAAAACTCACCTTAATTTTGTAATTCATTCCAAATGCACATTGAGGTCATCAGAGGAGAGAATGGTAAAAGGTACCCCATCAAACTTGATTCGCTGATGGTTCCACATTATACGGCTAGCCTGTGACCTTGCAAGATGGCGCTGCTGTAAACTACTTGGATGACTGAAAAGAAGGAGATAAAGAGCATGTTCAAGATAACTTCTAGTTTGCCATATGCACATTTAAATTTAATCTCAAGAAATAAATTTTTTATACACCATATATAAGCACATTTGTCTTATATATGACAAATATATATTTGTCTTATACATGTCTTATATGTCTCGTGTGTTTTTTGTTACAAATGGTGATGGTCGGTCCCTGTCTCGTGTGTTTTGTGTTACCTCAGTGACCCTGCACAGGCATGTTAAAGGGGATTAAAAAGCCGGTCATTGGCCCCAGGGTTTTCACAAATTTTCATTCATGCCCGGTGACAGATGAAAAATGACAGATGAAAAAGTCTTACATCTTCAGTACTACATACTGTACAGTCAAATCACATTAAAATAGTTTGAGCAAGTCTATCAGGATTACAAATTGTCAGGAATTCAGTGCCAAAACATATTTAAATATTCAACAGAATATTTAAAAAAAACAGCAATGAATGTAATGAAATGCCAATTTCTGGGTGACTCCCTGAAGCTACTATTACTGATAGTGTACCATCCACTAGGTCGCATGAGCTGCAGAGTTCTATTGGCCTACTTGGGACCAGTGCCAGGACTTGCCCCCCCCCACCCCCACCTCACAGATGCAGGGAACAGTGGCATTTATTTATTTATTTATGCCACCAACAGGGAAGCAACCAGAAAATCAGCGAAACAAAACAAACCACTGCTGCCTTCAACAGAGACCGAAGCCTTGAGAACCACTGAAAGAACTCTCACAACTATGTAAACAAATGATCAAAATCTCTTGAAACTAGTGCAAGCTCGTTCGCCCCACCTCCCCCACTCATTTAGTGGGGTGGGGAGGCAACTCTTGGTCAGCCGGTGTCTCCACCCTCAATTCTATGGTAGATGTAACCAACCCCATAACAAATTTGAGGGAGGGAGGGAGGGTGTCAGGGAGCCACGGGGGATCACCCAAAAATTTGTGTTTCATTCAAATAAGTTTATTGAAACAATAAAGTACATCTCAAAAGGATATAGTTGCTTAGGCTATTGTTACCCTCCAATGTGCATTTCATTACATTTAATGCTGGTTTTCTGGTGAATGCCCCTTGTGGCTCCCTGAAATTAACTTCCCATGGAGAAGGAAAGAAACAAGCACCTACTAGTGAGGGAGAGAGCACAACAGGAATCAAAACAAATAGGAGACACCTGGTAGAGAGATATGACCCAAAGTTGCAAAAGAGCACTGAGGCTATGGAACATTAACATGATCCTGGACTGCCAGAACTCTGTCCGATCTCCGCACATGAATAGCAGCCCCTGATATGTTCGTGAACACTGCTGAGGGAGTGGCAGACTTCCAAACATCATGAGCATGAAGGAAGACCCCAGGTTGGTGAGACATAACAACACTATGGACGACCTGAGAGAGGCGAGCCTTGGAACAGGAGGGGCCAAGGCAAAACTATCAATCCACTAGGTATCAACCGAGGCAGAATCAGTGGTGCGAATGTAACAGAGGAGAGCCACCACTGGACACAGCACATGCACCTCCGGTGAAATCAATCAAGCATCAATGGCCAAAGGACCCCTCCAGATGCCAACCAACAAGGTCTCCACCAGAAAACAGGAGCCAGCTGCAAACAACCACCCACCAGGATGAAATGAATAATATCCCTGTCTGTGGGAAAAAACTCCATATCACCTATAAATTGTTAATGCAACAGGTAGAAATAAATTGCTGCCTGTTGTGTTAATTCCATTATAAATAAACACATTAGTAAGTCATAAAAGAGACGGAAAATTATGACTTTACTTAAGAAACCGGGGTAATTCGTGTCGTCATCAACGCATCACAAATCTATTTAGCTAATATTGCATTAAAATCATCAGTCTCAGGACTGAAACCAAAATAAAAATATATCTACTAATTAATTGTATGGTCAATAAAGATTTGACATCAAATACATTCCTCCTTTCTGAATCTCAATGAAAACGAGTTGAGTATGAGGCCAAAGCAAGGGGGGCGAAGGAGGAGGAGGTGGAGAGCCATCATTGCTGTTGTTGGTGAAACTTGAGTTGCGACAGAGCGTGCCTCCCACAACACACAAATTACTCCAACATGTCCCAGAAAGCAGCATGACTTATATTAGTCACTATTTGTTGCCAAGACTTGACAGAACTAAGGAAAGTACAGAGTTTGGCTTTTCTAATACTGTAGTACATAATTTTTGTACATAATTAGACCTTGCAAAATGAAGCTTGACATAATATTTGTAATCACTATAGCATGACTATAGACATAATTTCATTACAGTGTGTGACAAACTGAATTATGACCCCACCCCTAAAAAAAAGCGTTGAATAATGAAACGCTATTTTCTGGGTGAGACCCGGAGGCTCCCCAGAGCTATCCAGGCTAATATGTATATCATTAGACTTGGCATCAGTCAGTGTGGATGGAGTTCTAGGCCTACGGGGACTACGAGCCAGAACCTGGCCCTCCCTCGAAGAGGCATGAGGAGCAATGGTCTATTGACCTGCGCATGTGATTTTTAGCATTCTATGTCTGCCATCGATTGGGCCAGGCATCCAGAAAGGTAAACGCCTCAAAAAAAAACCTATTCTGGTTAAAACTACGAAAATAAACAAACGAGTGGACTTTTCTTCGTTTTAACCAGAATAGGGGTTATTTTGAGGTGCTTACCTTTCTGGGTGCCTGGTCCAGTCAATGGCAGACATAGAATGCACCAAATCACATGTACATTTCTATACCTGCTTGATGGGGTTCTGGGAGTTCTTCTACTCTCCAAGCCCGGCCCGAGGCCAGGCTTGACTTGAGAGTGTTTGGTCCATCAGGCTGTTGCTTGGAGCGCAGGCCCACATACCCACCCAACCCAGCTGGTCTGCCACTCCTTGAGAAAACTATCTAGTTTTCTCTTGAAGATGTCCATGGTTGTTCCGGCAATATTTCTTATGCTCACCAGGAGATGTTGAGCAACCGCAGACCTCTGATGTTTATACAGTCTTCTCTGATTATGCCTATGGCACCCCTGCTCTTCACTGGTTCTATTCTGCCTTTTCTTCCATACCGTTCAGTATGTTGTTATTTTACTGTGTAGATTTGGGACCTGGCCCTCTAGTATTTTCCATGTGTATATTATTTGATATCTCTCGTGTCGTCTTTCTACCGAGTACATTTGGAAGGCTTTGAGATGATCCAAATACTGTAATTGAGGACCCAGGACTTTGGTCCCCGGTTCCCAGGGGACCTAGCCCTACCCAACTGCTTCGAAAACCCAGAATGAAGGCTCTGAACACAAAGGAGGGCCATAATGAGTTGACAAGCCATAGCCACCAACAACAGGAACTGGGCTACAACTTCTTCAGGAAAGATGAGAGGGAAACAAAAGGAGAGGCAGACAAGAGAGCAAGACCCATGCTAAATCAAGAACATTGAAAAGCTTTGACAAGATACCTTTTATATAATCACAGAGAACACTACGAGAGTGTCCTTCAAGAGTTTGATGAAGTATTTCACTGGAAGATGCCACACCCACCACCCACTTATTATCTAACACTTGAACAGAAGTAAGGTGCTGAGCCCACACTGGAAGATCCTGGGCCACTTGCTCATTTGCTATGGTCTCCTGACAAATAATAAAAAATGGTTAACACAAGATTGGAATATTAAAATACATTCAACATTAAATTTTTAAAGCACAAAATATTTTTCTTTAATCTAAAATTTCAAAAATTAAAATGTAACATTCAAAACTCAGACTAATAACCATTTTTATGATAATTAGTTAAAGGTAGAGTATGATAAGATTTTAACATTACATTAGAAAGTTACAATGGATTTTATAACAAAATGAGATGTAACATGAATAATGGCAGCCCATGGCAGGCGTCACCATATATGCAAGATGACAGAAGAGAAATCATGAGCACAAATTACAATTCTACAAATGTGAAACGCTATAAGAATTTGTTATTACAGTATTTAACAAGAAATTAAAGCATAATACAAGATCAGCCAATTTCCAATTTACCTTTTTCTTCATAATTTATACTTTATAAAAAATCAGATACTGTACTATGTTTTCCCACTGTTCTATTTATACTATATTACTGACTAATTCATCCTTACTCACTTAGCAGTACTGTAGTTGGGCAAGGGCTAAAACCACAGCAAACTACATCAAACCAAAAATTCTTATTTTATACTTCAATCATTTTATTATCTTTTTAAAACTTGCCTGAAATGCTTTGTGTTATAGAAGCTTTGCAAAAAAAACACTGAATGCAATGAAATGCCAATTTCTGCATGAGCCCAAGAGGCTCCCTGAAGCTATTACACTGATTCAGTGCCATACTACTACTAGGTGCCATCAGTTGCAGAGTTCTTATTTGCCCACTGAGGACCATGAATCAGAACCTGGCCCCCCTCAGAGAGGCACAGAGAGTAGTAGCACTATGAAAACCCTCAAATTTTAAACAATTCACATCTCCCACCACCAAAGAAAGCACCCAGAAAGTAAGCAAAACAAAACAGACCACTGCACGGTTAGAAACGAGACCACAGCCTCAAAAATGCCAAAAGAACTCCCTCAACAATATACATAAACTATCAAAATTTTTTTAAACTAGCAAGCACTAGAACGCACCACTTCCCCCCTCATTTGTGAGGAGGAAGAAGGCGGGCTGGGCCAGCCGGCTGCCTTCACCACTAGTTGTTATGATGATGGAAACACCCCATTGCCCTTGGGAAGGGAGGGTGACAAGGAGCCTCCAGGGTCCACCTAGAAATTGACATTTTATTTCCTTTAACTCTGGTTTTCTAAGTCGAGCCCCTTGAGGCTCCCTGAAGAAGAAAAAAAAAAAGAGGAAAAAAAGGGCACACACCAAGGAGGAGGAAGCACTACAGGTAAAAAAGACAAAAAGAGACCAACAGTCGCAAATCACGACCCAAAACCACACAATGCCACAGAAGGCCGGAAACATCCACAGGACACCATGCTGCTGGGACCCTGTGCAACCACCAAAATCCCTGGGCCTGAAAAAAGGCCAAAGAATGAGAAGCAAGGAGCACCAAAAGATTGGACTACAGAAGCACAACAAGGGCATGAGGGTAGACCACAGGCTGGCTAAAGCATAAATCACCTTGAACAACCTGAGAAACGCGAGCCCTGACCAGACACAGCACACAATGCACCCCAGCAGAAACAACTAAGTGTTCCACCACCAGAAACAACCACCAGAAAGCCCCCCACCAAAAGCCAACCAACACCTTCCCAGCCAGAAAAGGAGGAGCCGGCAGCCCTCCCACAAGACGCTCACAAGGGCCAAAAAAACTAAAGCCCCCAGTACCAAAGATGCCCAAGAACCACCCACATCAGGCAACCGGAAGCTAGAGAAAACACTTGCCAAGACAAACAAGTGCCCCAGGATCAAAGGGGCCACCAGAAATGGAGTGGACAAAAGAAAAGAAAGAACCCGGTCAAAGGACCGGGTTCCTTGACTGGATTCCTGAGCCTCAGGCGATGCAGGAGCAAGCCGGAGGTGAAGCAATAAGCAAGAAAGCATACGAAATGGGCAGAAAAGAAGCAACCCCGAATGTAAGCCAGAGAGGCTCTGCCAATGCTGCAAGAATAGAGAAGGCGACATTACATTTGTCAATTACATTTATAAAACAGTTTTCTTAAGTGTAAACCCTGTTCTGAAACTCTTCCTGGACAGATGTAATAGAACATATAATTACCACACCAGACATAAATATCTCTTTGATATCCCCAGAGTCAAACTTAATCTGTGTAAACACTCTATGCAAATAAAGGGACCTAGTCTATGGAACTCACTCCCTAATGAATTGAAAAGCTGTCCAACGTTTGCCTTATTCAAAAATAAAACCAAAAAGTACCTAATTTCATCTTCATAGTTTTCTACCTATTGCTTTATCTCGTATCTAGTGCTACCCAATCCCTCAATATTTGTATCTAAGCCATATTACTTTACCATTGTAATCTTAGATATCATCTGATATCATGGTTGTTGTATTGAGCGCATATTCTACTGCATTATTCCTTGAAATGATTCTCATCTTGTGCTTCAGTGAACCAATGTATAACCCTGAAATGTTATCCTATTGTACCTAGTAATCCTTGTTTTCTTTATTGTGTATTGTTATTATTGTGTATTATTCTAATCTGCTTTTGTGTCAAAATTTCAAAGAGCGACAAAGAGCGAAAAGAGGATAAGGGGAGACAAGGACAAAAGGGGACAAGGACAAATGGAGACAAGGACTCCAAAAAGAACTCCACAACTGATGGCACTTAGTAGTTTAGCACTATATCAGCATAGTAGCTTCAGGCGAACTACAAGGGGGCTCTCCCCAGAAATCATATATTGTGAAGCAAACAATAAAACAAAGAACAAATACACAAGCAAATGACCCTGGTAAGACGAACAGTGTCCAGGAGGGAGAGCACTCTTGATGCTTGCTTCACTGTTCATCTTATGGGGGACCATTTGCTTCTGTATTGAAAATGAAATAAGTTTATTGAGGTAAAATACACACAAAGGGATGAGGTAGCTCAAGCTATTTTCACCCCATTCAGTACGTCGTGGTAATACATACATAGACACACATCACAACCAATAAACGTATTACCGAACATTTTGAGAGATAAACATATACATTTCCTCCTTTACACAAGTATGCTTGTGTATTTGTTCTTTGTTTCAGTGTTTGCTTCACAATATATGATTTCTGGGGAGAGCCCCCTTGGACTTGAAGAGGATGGCAGGAATGAGGAGTGTAATGATGGCTTTGCTATCAGGCAAATGACTAAGGTATCTATCTGAGGGCTTGACAAGTTAGTCATGTAGCCACATGACACCGTGCAGGTGTAATTAACAAGTGTATTGCTTTACGACTGGGTGTTACACTTAGTTTGTGGTCTTGTTTCCTCATTTTCCAGGATTTGTTTACCTTGCTGTTTGTTTATTTTGACCTATCCACCTTTCTGGAGGCTTTTATTGATTAGGATGATCTCATATTCCCCTGCTCTTTGTGCAACTGTAGAGGGGGATTAGGTTTTGACCTCTGGCCCTGGTAGGATTATATTGACTTTCAAGAGCTGGGTGTGGACAAAATTGGGTGGAGCTATTCAGGGGCCAGAGTCACGAAGCAGTTACGCCAGCACTTACGAACCTGTACATCTTTTTTCAATCTTTGGTGGCTTTGTTTACAATTATAACAGTTAATGAGCTCCGAAGCACAAGGAGGCTGTTTATAACAAAAACAACAGTTGATTGGGAAGTTTTCATGTTTGTAAACTGTTTAATAAATGTAACCAAAGCCGTCAAAGATTGAGGAAAGATGTACACATTCGTACGTACAGTACTTGCATAACTGCTTCGTGAATCTGGCCCCAGGTCGCTATCATCAAGGAACTTCCATAGGAGCCCTCCAAGAAAAATCCTGATACAATTTAATTCCTTTTCTAATTTATGAAACTGAGCAGTACCATACCTATATTTCAACTACAGAAACTTCAAATATGTTCCATTTATATATATTCATGTGCCACAATTATCCCACCTGCCTCAACCATTAGGGTAATGAACAGTTACTGTGACATCACACACTTTATACAACATCGTTTATAAGCCATTCCAACAATAACAAGAAAATATTATTAAATCATTTTCAGCACCCCTATTTCCTGCATACTTTATACTGTACTGTACTTTATTCAAATCCATTAATACATATGTATTGCTTTTTCTTTAATTCTAAAAATATCTGATCTATACACCTTACTTATCGTACCGAATCACCTTCTGTGGTTGATTGTTCAATAAATCCCTGAACTATATGTTTAACTGATCTCTAACCCTGTCCATGGAGGACAGAAGAAAATGTATATATGCTGGTTAGCATTGTAAATGTGTGGCCACGTCTGTGGTAGAAAATAATAATAAAAAAAAAACCTTACTTATCAAATTCTTCATTAAACCTAATAATATGCAGCACAAATAAATTATGCATGCTTGTGGCTGAACAAACATTTAATGATGTACTTACCATGGGGTTCTCTATCTTATTTAAATGTTTATTTCTGGAGAGAAAATGAAGGTGCCTAGTTTTTTTCATTCCAATTTTTCCAATGTTGTCAACATCATGAATATTCTTCCATTTAAGTCTTGCTTTCTTGGCAGATTTCCTCCTTGGCCGACCAAAGTTTTCTGCTTCACTTTCATCTTCTAACTTTAGATCATCTTGAGATGCCTTGATAACTAAAGGACATTCTGGCTTTGCTAGACTTGCATGAAAGTTCCATCTTGATTCAAAATTTGACTGATTTTGAATCTTACTTCCAAAATTAAATTTAGTATTTACATTTAATTTAATCTTTTTATCTTCAGGCTTCCTGGATAGATTTTTCCTGATATCATCATCAAAAATGGATCTTTCTGTAGTCCCTTTTACATAAGAGATGCTTCCATGAAGTATTCTGGAGTTATTCGTTGAGTCACTCGTGTGAGCTCGCTCAGGCTCGTGTTCTTGAGTGACCTGTACCAGGAGTTGTTCATCTACTAAATATGGCTCAGCAGGGGCCTGAGCTGAAGGATGCTCTTGAACTACCATGTTGCCTTCCAGATTCATCACCATACATCCAGCCATATCTTCTCTAATGACAATGGTATTTGAATCAACACCACTATTTGTGTTAATTGTAGCTAATACATTATCAGTCTCATGAGCAGACCCTTCAGAATTGTTTGATGAATGATTCAGAATCCTTTGAAGACAACCACCTTTACTTGGGACCTTACATTCAGAGGAAAGCCCCAATGGTTCACATTTAGCTTTCATTACTACTAAATTGTCTACTTGGCTTGAAATTGAGGTCACAAGACAATTACTAGCTGTTACTAATGCTGGTACTAGTGACTCAGTATTGTTAAACCCCTCTGCTAGTGAAGTAGATTGCACAGGAATATGAACAGGCCTTCTGGCTATAGACTTGGATATTTTGACTTTAGGAAAAGACAGCTGTTCAAATGTCAAAGGTACAGGCTGTCCATGGGCCAGAGCTGTATTTGCAGCAGCTGTATTTTTTTGAAGGGTGGAAGTTGTTATAGGCTCTGCCATTACTACAACAACTCAAGTGACATGAGTTAAAGATGGCTACAGCACTGTATTCATATGAGGTCCCTCAGTCAAGAATATTTTATTAACATATTCATAGATCAGCATACAAGAATCTTGTATTCTTGACCATACTAAATAAATATAGTATATCTCAGGAGATAAACATGAAGCTGGCATTGATTTAATATACTGTAATTGGTCATCACTTATCTCAGTTGTTTGTATACAACTCCCATCCAAGCCATCTGATGTAAAGGAGGAGGAGAATTACTGGTAGTGACAGAGGCACCACCAGTATATAATACACAACTCCAAACTCTGAAAAGAAAAAACAGCATTGATTGTAATTAAAAGCCTATTTCTGGTAGAGACCCAGTAGCTCCCTGAAGCAACCTCACTGAGATGGCTTTTCACTACTAGGTGATATTAGTCTTGGGAGTCTTGTTTGGCCTACTAGGAACCAGAGCCAGAATCTGGCCTCCCTCACAAAGCCCCAAAGAACTGGAGATTGTTAAGATCACCCACACTGGGAAAGCATCCAGATAATCAGCAAAGCAATAAAGACAACTGCAAGGTTCATAGAAAACAAATCACTGAAACAGCCAAACAACTCCACAAAAAATTCATTCATAACAAATGGTTCACTTGAAGCTAGTTTTAATTCCCTGGTGCAATTGCCCATCAACAGATGGCATCCCAGTCAGAGATCTCAGCTACCAGCCAGCTCCAGGTCAGTCTTGAGCTGATGAACTATGAACTGACAAACCTGTTAGAGGGAATCAGGGAGCCACAGGGGCATTTCCATTTTCTACCAGAAAAAGGCATTTCATTACAGTATATTCAATGGCGGCTTTTTGGGGTGAGCCCCTTGATGGCTTTCTGAAGCTAACTATTCACACAGAAAAATGAAGAAAGGCAACCAAACAGATCACTAAGACACAAAAAGTTCCACTAAACCCCAAGCTCAAAAAGCAACCCATGACACATCACAGAAAACAGCAACCACAGCTGTGAATATGTGAACCTCGTGAGCCCCAGGGTAGACCACAGGCTAGCTAGCTTTTATGACACTAGCATACAACCTGAGAAATATGAGCCTCCAAGCATGGGGATAAGGAACCAGGGTCAACCAGCAAAGAGTCCACTGAGGTGGAACAGATGGCATGCAGGAAGCAGTGAAGAGTCACCACCAGACACGAACAAATTATGCATCCTGGCATCAACCAAGCATCAATCATCAAAGGATCCTTCTGGAAGCCAACCAGCTCATTCTTCACCAGGAAAGGAGAAGGCTGCAAGAAACACAACATCTTTTCAAGAGACCACGATGGCTCAGGAACAGCATGAGCCGAGCGGAGGTGAAAGATGCCCAAGACAATTTTGGGAACTGCATTAAAGCTGTATCGATGATGAACAGTAGCAATACTGACAGGGCTGATTTTGGAGCCAGCTACTGGCCCTGGGGTTCCAGGCTGCTTGATGGCAGCCATTGATGATAATAGATTAGAGACAGTTTCAAGTAAACCAATTGTTTGGATTGAATTGCTGGTGGCTGTTTCATTGCTTTATTTTCTATGAACTTTCAAGTTGTCTGTAAAGCTTCACTGACTTTCTGGGTGCTTTCCTGGTGAAAATGACAATAATAACCTCCAGCTCCTTGCACCTCTGTGAGGAGGCCAGGTTCTGGCTATGGTCCCTGGTAGGTTAAACAGTACTCCTGCGACAGATGTGACCCAGTAGTAGGGAGCCATCTCAATGAGATAGCTTCAGGGAGCCACCAAGGGGCTACCCCTAGAAGAAGCCGAAAATCAAATTTAACTCTTAAAGTGCGTTTATCATCATACATTGATTTACGGGGCATTGTGGTTATCATATTTTGATTAACACTATTAATATGATGCTAATATGGATCAAATAACTATATGGATGTAGTTGAGTTTACCTTGACACAAAACATCCTGCTACAGTTTCATGATTTCCTTGTTGTGAGAGAGAAGATAACACTCATCCACAACTACTATTCAAATATTTAGTTGCACAGCCAGACTACATATAGTCATTAATTTTTATCTTTTATATTACTTGCTTATTTTATAATGCTGAAAAAAATTACACTGTATGCTATACAATAATATACAGTAATTTGTCATACATTAGAGAGGTGCATTAAGGGACCGGGAATCGGCCGAGAATCGCAAAAATATTTGAATTATGTGAAAATTACTAATAAATGTTAAACAAATCTCCAACTTATTGACTTCAGCGTCGTGAAAGTTTCATCCCAATATTTTCAGAAATAGATTTTTGACGATGTTTAAAAAAAAGTTTTGTTGATAAGGAGAACAGCTCCTATTAACTGGGACTGAGGGATAATGCAGTAATAAAGAGGTGCAAGCACCTGTCCAACGCACAAAGGAGAAGAATAGTAGTATGAAGTGTCCACAAAGTGGATATGCAGTTGATGCCTTTATAACATTGCTGAGTAATACATAATAACACAAATAATAATGAGTAAGTATGTTATTATGCTCTATTTTGTTATATATCATATACTGCAAATACGTTGCCCATTGTTAATATCTGTTACTTTCACCAATATCCAAATTTTTTTGTATTGTTTATTATCTGATTTTGTTGTAATCTTTATATCCTGAAGAGTGCATACCCTTCCTTAATTATGTGAAGATAGAATGAAATTGGTCAACAAATAAATCAGCCACAACTGCCAGAACTTGGGACTTTGAATTTTTTGGGGGTGATTTTTTCACAGATTTCAAACTCTATTTCTTTGTCTCTTTAGGTTGTTTTGATGATTAGGGACCAGATTAGGGCTTTATCACTTATTTAAAGTATACATATATATCCCCTAAATCAATATAATTTTTTTTTTTGGGGGGAGGGGAATTTTTTCTTGACCTTATTTCAACACACATTGATCTACAACTTTTATATATTCGAGTACGAATGCCAAACAATGTTTATTACATCATACAAGTAAATTAATGAATTAGAACTACCATAATTATTGCTGATAACTTGAATTTCAATATCTATAATTAGAATTTCAACTTTGAAGTGAGCATCAAAAATCCAGTTTCTGGCCAATTCTCGCCATTTTTACATATACGTAGTGGGTACAGCTGTCTGTTCTACAATCCTATTTGATTGTTTTTCATAAACCCTAAATGTTGGGAGTTACAAATTTTTTTGTCTAAATTTGATGACTATCTCAAATGCCATATTGAATTTTTTTTTTACAGTAAACTATACTAAATACTATAATAATAATAAATACAAATGAAGATCATATACTCTTCTGAGAGCATCAAAATAATACTAAATGAAAAATTTGTGATATCTTATATTTTTTATACTCATTTGAAAATCTGAGATTTTCAATATTAAATTTTATAATTATTTTTAATTTTCTTGTTTTTCAAGTTACGCTGGTGATTATTTAGACAAAGTTGGAGCATTTCAGGTGTTCTCATTGATAAGCTGAATTTCCAGGACCACATACAAAATATAGCTGAATGGTATCTAAAACAGTTGGCATTCTTTCTAAAACCAGATATTATGTACCTCGCCCTCCCCTGGTAACACTTTATTACCCTCCCATCTATCCTTATCTCAATTTTGGTATCTGTGCTTGGGGTTCTACTACCCAAAATCATCTACGACCTCCAATTACTCAACATAAATCAACTATTAGAAGAATAACAAACTCAAGCCCCAGACAGCACTTGGCCCCCCTTACTTAAATCTTTGAATATGTTAGATATTAAGTCACGGCACATCCTCTCAACTCATGTATACTCTGTATATATATATATATATATATATATATATATACACATACATACAGTGGTACCTCGGAATGCGAGTGTCCCTGTATGCGAGTTTTTCGGAAGACGAGCAGGATTTCCTCGAAAATTATGTCTCGGAACGCGAGGGTTACCTCGGGACGCGAGTTTGTTGATACGCGTACAGGCCGCCTAGCGCGTGGTCGATCGGCGATCGTCGCCCCTCCGCCCCTCAGTTTACCATTGTCTCGTGCCCAGTGAATATCCCACATCAATTCTTCACCTGGATTTTCAGTGTTTTGTTGGATTTTGGTCATTTGACTATACAGTTTGTTATTATATATCTCACCATGGGTCTCAAGAAAGCCATTGATAAGGTTCAACCTAAGAAAATAGCTGTGAGTAGAGGCAGTAGAGGATGTCCCTCCTTGATTACGAAAATGTGTGAAGTATGGGAAGAACTGCAAAGTTTTGTTGAAAAAACTCACCCAGATAAAGCTGTAGCAGGCCGTTGCATTGACCTTTTAAATGATAATGTGATGTCTTACTACAGACAAGTGTTAAAATGTAGGGAAAAACAAGTGTCTTTAGAGAAATTCTTAGTAAGACAAGCAAGTCCTAGTGGTATGCAGGCAAAATGTGCCAGTGTGTGCATACCAGTGAAGTCCTCACTGCCTGATGTGATAATGGAAAGGGACTCCCCTTCCAAACAGTAACTCCTCTCCTCCTCCCCCCTCCTCACCATCTTCCATACGCCTACAGCATTCAAGAGCAAGGTAAGTAATAACTTGAACATAGTTTTGTTGGTTTATTTAGATGAATTAGGTACAAAAATTTAGTTTGATATGGGGTTTTTGGGGTAGTCAGGAACGGATTAATTCATTTCCCATTATTTCTTATGGGGAAATTAGCTTCAGAATACGAGTTTTCGGAATAAGAGCTGTCTCCAGGAACGAATTAAACTCTTAAACTGAGGTACCACTGTATATATATATATATATATTATATATATATCTATATATATATATATATATATATTATATATATATTATATATATATATATCTANTTTTCTGGGGGGATCCCCATCAGCTCTCCGGAGCTGACCTACAGATCAAACCTACAGATTTGGGTCCGTAGGTTTTTCATTTCTAACCAAATTTGGGTAGCTCAGTATCTGGATAATGTTTCCAGTCAGCACCAGGCGTGTGTGGCCTTCAGGCTGTTGTCCTAGTGCTTTTTTTTTTTTTTGAGGTTACTGGTGTCATCCAGTACCATTCCTCCCATAGTAAGGCTCTATTTTTAATCCTTGGGGAGTTAACTCGAGGAGCCACAGAGTGGGTTTTCCCACTTCAAGATTGGATGTAATGAAACCTCTTTCTGGTTGGTCCCACAGTGGTTCACCATTGTTTTTAGGTTTTAGGAATGGTCCACCATTCACCATAGAAAATAGACTCTTAAAAATAGCTTTGGAAGAAGTTAAAGTAAATTTAAACATAGATGACTACAATAGGTTAGGTAAGGAATTTCATCAGGAGAAACAGCTTTTGTCAGCACAGATGGAGGAAGTTACACAGGGTATAGAACAGTGCAAGAAGGATATGCAACTCACTTATGCGCAAGTGGCCAAGGAGAAGGAAAAATTGGAAGAAGCAGTAAAAAGGAAGCCCAACACTGCAGCAACCAGGATAAAACAAACATTAGGCTAGAAGTGAGGAAAGAATTGGCATCCAACCCAAAGTTAGTGCAAAACACAGTTGATCGAAGTAAGTCCCTGATCATTTTTGGCTGCAAAGAAAAGGAGATAACATCTAGGTCAGAAAGAGCTGTAGAAGAAGCAAAAGTAGAAGATAAAATTGTTGGCCTCGTGGAAGGTCTTACAACCATAGAGAATGTGAGCGACTACAGGAGAATAGGCCGATATGTAAAAGGGAAAGATCGACCCTTGAGGATCACCCTAAATGGTGCCAAACAGATGGAAGAAGTACTAAGGAATGCTAAAAAATTACGTAATGATGAGGATGGGAAAGTGTGGTCGTTAAGACGAGATCTTTCAAAAGAAGATAGAGAGAAGCTGAAACTGAACCTCGCCGAGGCAAAACGTTTAAATGAGAGCAGGAATGAAGAAGATATCAATTCTTTTTTCTACAAAGTGATAGGAGTAGGCAGACCAGTGAAGTGGTACATAAAGGCAAACCAACAAAATCATTAGAGAAAGGGGGAGTGAAAAATAAGAAGAGGGGGAACAAGTTCCTGAAGATTGCATACACCAACATAGATGGAGTAAGGTCAAAGATACTGGAGTTAAGTGATATAATACAGCTGCAGACACCAGACATTGTTGCACTCACGGAGACAAAACTTGAAGATGTTATTTTAAATGAGGTCATATTCCCAAGGGGCTACTCAATTTGGAGACGGGACAGAAAAATCAGGAAAGGCGGTGGCGTTGCTGTGCTGGTGAAAGAACACCTAAAGGTGAACGAAATAATGACTGCCAATCCACAAGAAGTTGATATAATAGCACTAGAGATCTGCCATGAGGATGATAAACTAATGATCATAAATGCATATAGTCCACCGCTAAGCAGCACATGGTCAAAAGAGGAGCTAGATAGTAAACGAGAAGGTCTTATAACAATAATGAGAGAGATCATAGCAAGAGCGGATAACGATAGTTCACGGCTGTTGATAGTCGGCGACTTCAACTTGAAATCCATAGACTGGGAGGCATATGAAGCTAAAACAGAAGATTTCTGGACCTGTAAATTTGTAGACCTCATCCTGGAAACATTCTTGTATCAACATGTTAAACAAGCTACGAGGATGAGGGAAGGGGACGTTCCCTCCATGCTAGATTTGATATTTACCAGGAAGGAGGAAGAAATATTTGACATTCAGTACCTTCCTCCCTTGGGTAAAAGTGACCATGTCTTTTTGGGAATAAAGTATGCAATGCGATATAATCTGGAAGAAAATATGACAGTCGATGCAATTGAAAAACCTGATTTTAGGAGAGGACATTATGGCAACCTTAGAAAATTTTTTAGTGAGTATAATTGGACAGACTTGTTGCTAGGCAAGGAAGTGAATGAGATGTATGTCAAGTTTTGTGAAATATATGATAAAGGAACAAAAAATTTATACCAAAACAGAGAAGCAGAACTAGGAAACAGGATTGGTTCAACAGAAAGTGCGAGAGGGCCAGAGACCAAAAGTCACAAAAATGGAATCAATACAGGAAGAGGCCAAACCCCCAAACATACCAGCGATACAAAGATGCGAGAAACAACTACACGGCAGTGAGGAGAGAGGCAGAAAGAAATTTTGAAAAAGGGATTGCAGACAAATGTAAAACAGAACCAGGTCTATTCTATAAATTCATAAACAACAAATTGCAGGTAAAGGATAATATTCAGAGGTTGAAAATGGGAAATAGATTCACGGAAAATGAAAAGGAAATGTGTGAAACATTAAACGAAAAGTTCCAAAGTGTGTTTGTACAAAATGAAATCTTCAGGGAACCAGATACAATAAGAATTCCAGAGAACAACATAGAGCACATAGAGGTGTCTAGAGACGAAGTGGAAAAAATGCTCAAGGAGCTAAATAAGAACAAAGCAGTTGGTCCAGATGGAGTTTCGCCATGGGTTCTGAGAGAATGTGCACCTGAGCTCAGCATTCCTCTTCAACTGATTTTTCAGGCATCCCTGTTTACAGGAGTTGTAGCTGATGTGTGGAAAAAGGCTAACATAGTTCCAATCTACAAAAGTGGAAGCAGGGAAGACCCCCTTAACTATAGACCGGTATCATTGACAAGTGTAATAGTCAAAATATTGGAAAAAATAATTAAAACTAAATGGGTAGAACACCTGGAGAGAAATGATATAATATCAGACAGACAGTATGGTTTTCGATCTGGAAGATCCTGTGTATCGAATTTACTCAGTTTCTATGACCGAGCAACAGAGATATTACAGGAAAGAGATGGTTGGGTTGACTGCATCTATCTGGACCTAAAAAAGGCTTTCGACAGAGTTCCTCATAAGAGGTTGTTCTGGAAACTGGAAAATATTGGAGGGGTGACAGGTAAGCTTCTAACATGGATGAAAAATTTTCTGACTGATAGAAAAATGAGGGCAGTGATCAGAGGCAATGTATCGGACTGGAGAAATGTCACAAGCGGAGTACCACAGGGTTCAGTTCTTGCACCAGTGATGTTTATTGTCTACATAAATGATCTACCAGTTGGTATACAGAATTATATGAACATGTTTGCTGATGATGCTAAGATAATAGGAAGGATAAGAAACTTAGATGATTGTCATGCCCTTCAAGATGACCTGGACAAAATAAGTACATGGAGCGCCACTTGGCAAATGGATTTCAATGTTAATAAATGCCATGTTATGGAATGTGGAATAGGAGAACATAGACCCCACACAACCTATATACTATGTGAGAAATCTTTAAAGAATTCTGATAAAGAAAGAGATCTAGGGGTGGTTCTAGATAGAAAACTATCACCTGAGGACCACATAAAGAATATTGTGCGAGGAGCCTATGCCACGCTTTCCAACTTCAGAATTGCGTTTAAATACATGGATGGCGATATACTAAAGAAATTGTTCACGACTTTTGTTAGGCCAAAGCTAGAATATGCAGCGGTTGTGTGGTGCCCATATCTTAAGAAGCACATCAACAAACTGGAAAAGGTGCAAAGACATGCTACTAAGTGGCTCCCAGAACTGAAGGGCAAGAGCTACGAGGAGAGGTTAGAGGCATTAAATATGCCAAAACTAGAAGACAGAAGAAAAAGAGGTGATATGATCACTACATACAAAATAGTAACAGGAATTGATAAAATCGATAGGGAAGATTTCCTGAGACCTGGAACTTTAAGAACAAGAGGTCATAGATATAAACTAGCTAAACACAGATGCCGAAGAAATATAAGAAAATTCACTTTCGCAAACAGAGTGGTAGACGGTTGGAACAAGTTAGGGGAGAAGGTGGTGGAGGCCAAGACCGTCAGTAGTTTCAAAGCGTTATATGACAAAGAGTGCTGGGAAGACGGGACACCACGAGCGTAGCTCTCATCCTGTAACTACACTTAGGTAATTACACTTAGGTAATTACCATACCCACCTTTCCCCTTTACTTTTGGTATTCAGGTGTTGTGGCATGGGTAGCATGTAAATGGGGGTAGTAGGCAGCGGGTCGAGACCATTGGGTGGCCTAGTAGCCTTGGCCTTTTGCAAACGAGTGGTTGCTAGCAACTAACAAGCATGTGCATGTTCATGTCAGGGTTGCCAATTCAGTCTCTGCAGTTATGTATTTTGTTGTGTCCTGCCTTTCTGGTGGTTTTTCCTTCAGAATACCGTGGTAGTCTAGTACCCCTAGATTCCCCTTTTACCATTGACGGGGCCAGATTCTGGTACTGGCTTCTGGTAGGCACTTGTGAATCTTAGAGCTTGGTGTGATAACCTAGATTTGGAACATACCAGGTTTGTAGTTTGGAAAGCCCAAAGGGACCCACCAGAAAGAGGCATTTCATTACATTCAATGCTCTATTTTTTTACATTTAAATTAATTTCCATAAAACTCACCTTAATTTTGTAATTCATTCCAAATGCACATTTGAGGTCATCAGAGGAGAGAATGGTAAAAGGTACCCCATCAAACTTGATTCGCTGATGGTTCCACATTATACGGCTAGCCTGTGACCTTGCAAGATGGCGCTGCTGTAAACTACTTGGATGACTGAAAAGAAGGAGATAAAGAGCATGTTCAAGATAACTTCTAGTTTGCCATATGCACATTTAAATTTAATCTCAAGAAATAAAATTTTTGTATACACCATATATAAGCACATTTGTCTTATATATGACAAATATATATTTGTCTTATACATGTCTTATATATGTCTCGTGTGTTTTTTGTTACAAATGGTGATGGTCGGTCCCTGTCTCGTGTGTTTTGTGTTACCTCAGTGACCCTGCACAGGCATGTTAAAGGGGATTAAAAAGCCGGTCATTGGCCCCAGGGTTTTCACGAATTTTCATTCATGCCCGGTGACAGATGAAAAAGACAGATGAAAAAGTCTTACATCTTCAGTACTACATACTGTACAGTCAAATCACATTAAAATAGTTTGAGCAAGTCTATCAGGATTACAAATTGTCAGGAATTCAGTGCCAAAACATATTTAAATATTCAACAGAATATTTAAAAAAACAGCAATGAATGTAATGAAATGCCAATTTCTGGGTGACTCCCTGAAGCTACTATTACTGATAGTGTACCATCCACTAGGTCGCATGAGCTGCAGAGTTCTATTGGCCTACTTGGGACCAGTGCCAGGACTTGCCCCCCCCCCACCCCCACCTCACAGATGCAGGGAACAGTGGCATTTATTTATTTATTTATGCCACCAACAGGGAAGCAACCAGAAAATCAGCGAAACAAAACAAACCACTGCTGCCTTCAACAGAGACCGAAGCCTTGAGAACCACTGAAAGAACTCTCACAACTATGTAAACAAATGATCAAAATCTCTTGAAACTAGTGCAAGCTCGTTCGCCCCACCTCCCCCACTCATTTAGTGGGGTGGGGAGGCAACTCTTGGTCAGCCGGTGTCTCCACCCTCAATTCTATGGTAGATGTAACCAACCCCATAACAAATTTGAGGGAGGGAGGGAGGGTGTCAGGGAGCCACGGGGGATCACCCAAAAATTTGTGTTTCATTCAAATAAGTTTATTGAAACAATAAAGTACATCTCAAAAGGATATAGTTGCTTAGGCTATTGTTACCCTCCAATGTGCATTTCATTACATTTAATGCTGGTTTTCTGGTGAATGCCCCTTGTGGCTCCCTGAAATTAACTTCCCATGGAGAAGGAAAAGAAACAAGCACCTACTAGTGAGGGAGAGAGCACAACAGGAATCAAAACAAATAGGAGACACCTGGTAGAGAGATATGACCCAAAGTTGCAAAAGAGCACTGAGGCTATGGAACATTAACATGATCCTGGACTGCCAGAACTCTGTCCGATCTCCGCACATGAATAGCAGCCCCTGATATGTTCGTGAACACTGCTGAGGGAGTGGCAGACTTCCAAACATCATGAGCATGAAGGAAGACCCCAGGTTGGTGAGACATAACAACACTATGGACGACCTGAGAGAGGCGAGCCTTGGAACAGGAGGGGCCAAGGCAAAACTATCAATCCACTAGGTATCAACCGAGGCAGAATCAGTGGTGCGAATGTAACAGAGGAGAGCCACCACTGGACACAGCACATGCACCTCCGGTGAAATCAATCAAGCATCAATGGCCAAAGGACCCCTCCAGATGCCAACCAACAAGGTCTCCACCAGAAAACAAGGAGCCAGCTGCAAACAAACCACCCACCAGGATGAAATGAATAATATCCCTGTCTGTGGGAAAAAACTCCATATCACCTATAAATTGTTAATGCAACAGGTAGAAATAAATTGCTGCCTGTTGTGTTAATTCCATTATAAATAAACACATTAGTAAGTCATAAAAGAGACGGAAAATTATGACTTACTTAAGAAACCGGGGTAATTCGTGTCGTCATCAACGCATCACAAAATCTATTTAGCTAATATTACATTAAATCATCAGTCTCAGGACTGAAACCAAAATAAAAATATATCTACTAAATTAATTGTATGGTCAATAAAGATTTGACATCAAATACATTCCTCCTTTCTGAATCTCAATGAAAACGAGTTGAGTATGAGGCCAAAGCAAGGGGGGCGAAGGAGGAGGAGGTGGAGAGCCATCATTGCTGTTGTTGGTGAAACTTGAGTTGCGACAGAGCGTGCCTCCCACAACACACAAAATTACTCCAACATGTCCCAGAAAGCAGCATGACTTATATTAGTCACTATTTGTGCCAAGACTTGACAGAACTAAGGAAAGTACAGAGTTGGCTTTTCTAATACTGTAGTACATAATTTTGTACATAATTAGACCTTGCAAAATGAAGCTTGACATAATATTATGTAATCACTATAGCATGACTATAGACATAATTTCATTACAGTGTGTGACAAACTGAATTATGAACCCCACCCCTCCAAAAAAAAGCGTTGAATGTATGAAACGCTATTTTCTGGGTGAGACCCGGAGGCTCCCCAGAGCTATCCAGGCTAATATGGTATCATTAGACTTTGGCATCAGTCAGTGGATGGAGTTCTAGGCCTACCGGGGACTACGAGCCAGAACCTGGCCCTCCCTCGAAGAGGCATGAGGAGCAATGGTCTATGGACCTGCGCATGTGATTTTTAGCATTCTATGCTGCCATCGATTGGGCCAGGCATCCAGAAAGGTAAACGCCTCAAAAAAACCTATTCTGGTTAAAACTACGAAAATAAACAAACGAGTGGACTTTTCTTCGTTT
>WNGS01006636.1:2679364-2693809 GCA_020271785.1 Procambarus virginalis
AACGAAACTGCAGCCTTGAGACTCTCTAAAACTTTGCACTGGCACCACAGCTGGAGCAATGGTGGATAATTTTCTACAAAGTGCCCATGACTCGGGCTATATTAGGGTACAGCGTACCTTACCTTGAGGTTACCTTGAGGTGCTTCCGGGGCTTAGCGTCCCCGCGGCCCGGTCATCGACCAGGCCTCCTGGTTGCTGGACTGATCAACCAGGCTGTTGGACGCGGCTGCTCGCAGCCTGACGTATGAGTCACAGCCTGGTTGATCAGGTATCCTTTGGAGGTGCTTATCCAGTTCTCTCTTGAACACTGTGAGGGGTTTGCCAGTTATGCCCCTTATGTGTAGCGGGGGCGTGTTGAACAGTCTCGGGCCCCTGATGTTGATAGAGTTCTCTCTCAGAGTACCAGTTGCACCTCTGTTTTTCAACGGGGGTATTCTGCACATCCTACCATGTCTTCTGGTCTCATGTGATGTTATTTCTGTGTGCAGGTTTGGAACCAGCCCCTCTAATATTTTCCATGTGTAAATTATTATGTATCTCTCCCGCCTGCGCTCAAGGGAGTACAGATTTAGGCTCGTTAGTTGGTCCCAATAGTTTAGATGTTTTACCGAGTGGATTCTAGCAGTAAAGGATCTCTGCACGCTCTCCAGGTCAGCAATTTCTCCAGCTTTGAAAGGGGCTGTCATTGTGCATCAGTACTCCACTCTAGAGAGCACAAGCGTTTTAAAAAGTATCATCATCGGTATAGCATCTCTAGTGTGAAAAGTTCTTGTTATCCAACCTGTCATTTTTCGTGCAGTTGTGACGGCCGCTTTATTGTGTTCTTTAAAGGTAAGGTCTTCCGACATGAGTACACCCAAATCCTTTACATTGCCTTTTCGTTCTATGTTATGATTTGTCTGAGTTTTGTACGTGGTTTCCGTTTTTATATTTTCATTTTTTCCATAGCGCATGAGCTGGAACTTATCTTCGTTAAACACCATATTATTTTTGTAGCCCATAGAAAGACCTGATCTACATCTGACTGGAGGTTTGCCGTGTCCTCTATGTTGCCTACTCTCATGAAGATCCTGGTGTCATCTGCAAAGGATGATACAGTGCTATAGGTTGTGTTCTTGTCTACCGATATGAGGATGAGAAAAAGTACTGGAGCAAGCACAGTACCCTGAGGGACTGAGCTCTTAACGGTTGATGGGCTGGATTTTATTTTGTTGACTATTACACATTGGGTTCTGTTGGTCAGGAAATTGTAGATCCATCTGCCTATTTTTCCGGTAATTCCTTTTGAGCGCATTTTATGTGCAATAACACCATGGTCACATTTATCAAAAGCTTTTGCGAAATCTGTGTAAATTACATCAGCATTTTGTTTGTCTTCCATAGCATCTAATGCCATATCATAGTGGTCCAGCAACTGCGACAGGCAAGAGTGCCCTGTTTTGAAACCATGTTGTCGGGGGTTATGGAGATGCTGTGCTTCCATGTATTTTGTGAGCTTACTTCTTAGCACTCTCTCAAAAATTTTAATGATGTGCGATGTTAACGCTATCGGTCTGTAATTTTTTGCCTCTGCCTTATTTCCTCCTTTATGAAGTGGTGCTATCTCTGCTGTTTTTAGTATATCAGGAATAACGCCAGTATCTAGGCTTTGTCTCCACAGAATGTGGAGGGCCTGCGATAGTGGTTTTTTACAGTTCTTGATGAATATGGAGTTCCAAAAATCCGGGCCTGGTGCAGAGTGCATAGGCATACTGTTTATGGCTTCTTCAAAGTCCAGTGGGGATAAGGTGACGTCTGATATATGATTTGATGTTGGTATCATATCCATGAAAAATTCATTTGGGTTATCGATCTTTAGTGCGTTTAATGGCTCGCTGAAAACAGAGTCGTACTGCTTCCTCAGTAGCTCGCTCATTTCTTTGTTGTCATCGGTGAAAGTTCCATCTTCCTTTCGCAGGGGCCCGATACTAGATGTGGTTTTTGATCTTGATTTTGCATAGGAGAAAAAATATTTCGGGTTTCTCTCTATTTCACTGATGGCCTTTTGCTCTCTTTGCCTCTCCTGGGTTTTGCGTAAGACTTAATACTCCCACGGGTACATGGGGCTCACATTGACTTTCTTAGGGCTCTAGTAAACAGACACCATTTTGAACAAAAAATCATAGACACTGTTCCTGGATGCGAAGGCATTAGTACTGAGTGAGCAACCAAGGGTGGCGCGCACTCACCATGAGCTAACACCACCACTGTTCAGCTTGTGTCCACAACATCACTTAAAAATGACAAAGTATGAAAGTACTGTAACTGCTATTGTTTTGCGATAATAGTGTTAACGAACATCTTGACTGTAATAAAGATTTATGTACAGTGTTAAGATCTCTTTGAACTTGATGTTCACAGCATGATGCAGACAACCACAGCACACTGCCTTATTTGGTGCATCTATGTATCATGAATGACCTCATTCTCCTTTAGAAAATAAATTGTGCGTAAAATGATTTATAGGGTCTTGGTAGTACTGTACAGTTGGGTTTGTTCTTGATGTACAATTGAGAATTCCGGGACCGACTCCTTGGTGGGACAGAAATGGTTGGTCATATTTCCTTTCACCTTATGCCTCTGTTCACATAGCAGTGAGTAGGTACTGAGGAGTTAGTTTGTTGTGGAGTTGCATCCTGGGTAGGGTCAGTTATTCGGCCGGGGGGAGGGGGCCTTGATGTCCACTGTGTATGAATACGCTCTGGTTTCCTGTCCCCCAACACAATGATTTATCAATTTATTACTACAGTATATTCTGGATTTACTGACCAGGATGCTGATAATACAGGAATAGCAACATTGTGCCTAGAGTAGCGATAGGTGTGTTATATTGGAAGCATTATGTCGAGTCAGGTGGTGTCGTGTCAGCTGACTGACGTGTTGACACTATGCTATGTGTGTGGGTCCATCAGACCAGCTTAATGGTACATTAAGGTACATAAAATTGTACATAGTTATATATATTGTTACGTGAGAAGATACTGTGGCAATACCCAGCCGGTGGTAAGCTTCATGCTCAAACATTAACTTTGCCACCATGTGAACAACTAACTCTTCATAATATAGAGCACTATACTGCGATTAGATGTTAATTCCCCTTAACCCTTAAATGCGCAACACATCAATAGCTGGGGTGATTAACTGTTGCGGAATTGCGCACCACAGCTATTGATGTGTTGGAGTACCGTACAAGATTTAAAAGTCGTGCGGCTACGCGGGGTTCACATCAGCTTCCTCAGGGTTCTTGTAAACAGACGCCATTTTAAAAGAAAATCGTGGGCAACATTTCCGGGTGTGAGAGCCTCAGTACTGTGTGAGCCACCAAGGCTGGCAGCATGAGCTAACAGCACTGCTGTTCAGCTTGTGACCACAGTATCGCCTAAAAATGTCAAAATATGTAACTGGTATTATTTAGCAATGATAGTATTACAGAAGACCCCTGACTGTGATAAAAAAAAAAAACAGGATTTTGATAATAGCAGGATTGTTGTGATAATTAGAGCTGTGCTGTATGGTGGGAGGAGTAATGCTGAGGAATGTGGTATCTGCTGACTGTGTGGCTACCTGTTATTGTCTGCACTGACCATACCAGCTTAGTGGTTCACTATGATGAACACAAATGTAGATACCAGTACTTATATATAACGTGTGTGTGTGTATATAGTAGAATAACAGAAAAAGGAGTACTGTATGTTGGGAGGAGCCAATTTGGTGACGGAGGTGGTGTCATCTGCTGGCTGCTGTCTCTCTTGCCATGCAATTCTATTGTGGTCATTATGTTTGGACACCATACCAGCTTAGTTGTACAGTTATGATGAATAAAACATGTAGATACTTATATATAATGTATGTATATAGTGTAATAACACCACAAACAGTATGGTTAGAGGAGGAATTTTAGTGCGTCTGGCCTTGAACAAGTGAGGGAAGGAGGGAAGCATCAGCTGACTCTGTGTGTTGACCTCTGTTATTGTCTGAACTCACCATACCACTATAGTTGTACAGTTATGGTGAAGAAAACATGTAGATACTTATATATAACTTGTGTGTATATACTGTAAAAACAGCACAAACAGTATAGTGGGAGTAGGAAAGTTGGTGTGTGAGGGAGCATCAGCTGACTGTGTGGGGACCTCAATTTTTTTTTTTGAGATATATACAAGAGTTGTTACATTCTTGTACAGCCACTAGTGCAAATGGAATTCAATGTTAATAAATGCCATGTTATGGAATGTGGAATAGGAGAACATAGACCCCACACAACCTATATATTATGTGAGAAATCTTTAAAGAATTCTGATAAAGAAAGAGATCTAGGGGTGGTTCTAGATAGAAAACTATCACCTGAGGACCACATAAAGAATATTGTGCGAGGAGCCTATGCCACGCTTTCCAACTTCAGAATTGCGTTTAAATACATGGATGGCGATATACTAAAGAAATTGTTCACGACTTTTGTTAGGCCAAAGCTAGAATATGCAGTGGTTGTGTGGTGCCCATATCTTAAGAAGCACATCAACAAACTGGAAAAGGTGCAAAGACATGCTACTAGTGGCTCCCAGAACTGAAGGGCAAGAGCTACGAGGAGACGTTAGAGGCATTAAATATGCCAAAACTAGAAGACAGAAGAAAAAGAGGTGATATGATCACTACATACAAAATAGTAACAGGAATTGATAAAATCGATAGGGAAGATTTCCTGAGACCTGGGACTTTAAGAACAAGAGGTCATAGATATAAACTAGCTAAACACAGATTCCGAAGAAATATAAGAAAATTCACTTTCGCAAACAGAGTGGTAGACGGTTGGAACAAGTTAGGGGAGAAGGTGGTGGAGGCCAAGACCGTCAGTAGTTTCAAAGCGTTGTATGACAAAGAGTGCTGGGAAGATGGGACACCACGAGTGTAGCTCTCATCCTGTAACTACACTTAGGTAATTACTAGTACGCATAGCGTTTCGGGCAGGTCCCTGGAATATGACCCCCACGAAGAATCGTTTTTACAACCAAGTACCCGTTTTACTGTTGAGTTTAACAGAGGCTACAGTTAAGGATTTACGCCCAGTAAATCCTCCCCGGCCAGGATACGAACCCATGACGAAGCGCTCGCGGAACACCAGGCGAGTGTCTTACCACTACACCACGGAGACTGGATCACTCACCATACCATCTTGACTCACCATACCATCTTAATTGCACAGTTGGTTCACACACATTTATTATATAAATACTGTATATCACACTACACTCTATTGAATAATATATTGTGCAAAATAACAGACAAAATATCAATCAGAGACATTGAAATAATTAGGTAATAATATCTTTGTGGAACTCCTGCCTGACAGCTGGGGCGGAGCAGACCTCCTCCGACGCTTGCTCTGTCAACACCTCTTCTTTTGCCAGACTTCCCCACCCTATTGTGGCCAAAATATGCCACCTACAATTTTTTATTATTTTTTCTGGTGATCAGGGAACACAAATGAACACTTTTATAAAACAATTTTTTTTTGTGCCTGGGGTTGTTGGAGGCTATAATTGCAAGAGCAGCCCAGGGGTTATAAAAAAAATCACATTTGACCTTTGCAGTGTGAAAATATGGGCAAGCATTAAAGTAAATTTAAGAAAAATATAACTACTGTAATTTAAAAAAAATAATTTAATCCTCAAATTACAACTTGGCTTTTGCACACGTATGAAAGTAACAATAAAAATAAAACATGAAAGTTAAATTTACTCTGACTCTGAACAAATTATGTACAAACAAATAAGGCTAACACAAATTATATTTACCAAACACCACTAACTGTGCATGAGCTGCTTGTGCAAGTCGTGGACAGCTAGTAGTGTAAACACCTTGGAGAACCTGGAGAGACTGAGCTCACAGAGCCAGTCATGGGTATTTATACCTGTTCTAGTGACATCACATCATGTGTCAGTGTTGCTGAAACAATCAGTCGGCCGAGTAACAAGGAGCCAGCAGGTCTGGTGACTGAATTTAGTGGGGGTAGGTCTGGACATCTTACACTGGGCCACAGGTGCAAATGTATATACAATATATCTGTGCATACCTATGATCTACAGTTTCTGTGATTCAAATAACATTATGACAACCCATTACATCATTTCACTTGAAAAACTATGATATAACATTAGAAACACAGATAAAATATCAAATGCTTGCAGTTACAATTTCATGCAAAAATGCAGAGCTAGGTTAAACTCTTCACACACACATTACCACACCCATCAGAACGGCTTAGTGGTTCATAATCGTGCATGAAAATGTACATTAGTTATATATAAAGTTAGGATTCAGTATAATACACCAGCTGTGACTAGCCACATTGGACAGCCTGGTTGATCAGACCATCAACCAGGAGTCCTGGTCAGAGATGGGGCCATGGGGACATTGATCCTCAAAATCTCCAACAGATAGGTAGTTTGTACAGTATTGTTCTAAGCAAATAATATACACATATTAGTGACATGAATATTTTTAAGCATTGCGATGTTCCAGATTTTATATATAAATTTCTCAAAAGACACACTATTGAATAACATTACTGCAAAAAAATCGAAAAAAATAAGAAATATTGAAATATGTAAAAAATATATTTGCAGCAGCTTCTGCCCGAAGTCTGGGAGTCCCTCCCAGTCTGTATAAACAACTGGGCCTCTATCTTCAGACCGAACTATTTGCCTTGTTTCTTGCACTGAAATATGTACAAGTCTCCAAACTTGATACATTAATTCACCTGGGCTGTATGGGTCTTGAACCGTGGACCCCACGCGTGTGAGGCCAATGCTCCGAGGCCGAAAATTCTGGAAACTTTCCTTTTAAGACTACTCATAGCCCAGTCGATTGAGTGTCGGCCTCACACACATGGGGTCCACAGTTCGAGACCCATACAGACCAGGTGAATGGAATGTTTATTTCCACGGAAGTGTGGATGGCAATATACTTGATACATTAATTGCGAGTGACTTCATCAATCTTAATTGCACTCAACTCTTTAAGACATAACTAACATGCTTGTGTCGAAAGCTAGACATAAACTGTTACGGCCTGCTTGAGCCAGGTTCTTTCTGAGTAATGGGCCTTAGAGCCTCTTCTTCTATGATCCCACCCAAAGTCAATGGTAAGTTATCAAGAATTGGTGGTAGCAAGTAATTGTGCAAGGAATAAAGGGGTAAACAAGACTAAATAACACCCTCACCAATATATTCTGTCTTATAACTACACATATGTACATAGTGTCTCTTTCACACAGGACACTTAATATATCTGCAGTGTTCTTCAAATCCCGGTGAGTCCACTATCTTAAAGTATACGTCATCCACTAACAATGGTCATAACACCAGTGAGTTCACCTTACTGAACATGGGCCAGTCCCTGACCGTATAGTCACAATGTCCAAATACCTCACATCTGCTCTCCAGAAACACACTGGCAGAGGTCTTCAGCAACAAACTGACAGGGTCACAAATAATATCTCCAGGGGTCTCTACTAACATTCTGGCAGAAGTCTGATTACACACTAGCAGAACTTGAACAAATCCACAAGGGCCGTGATGAGGATTCAAACTTACGCCCGGGATGGTCCCAGGTGTTGCCTTAGTCGACTCGGCCATGACATGGTCAAAAGAATTGCAACCGGGAATTCCACTGACTTCACATAGATCCTGTAGCCTCTCCAAAACACAAACCAGGGTGCATGGGGGGGGGGGGGGAATTGTGAAAAACCTGGTTTGTGTCTCGAAGAGGCACATGTGAAACCAAGTGAGATGGCCCGGAAAGTGGAGTTGGAGATCCTATTGGATGACATATTCTACCTCGAGACGCAAAAGAAGATTACCACTAAAGACACCTTGCAAGTGGAACTTATTGTAGGAGGAGGAGGAGGAGGAAAGATTCGAGGTAACTATAGAAGTATCATACTGTCCCCTGAACTCAAAGCGGCAGCTAAGAGCCTTCATGAGAATAAGGCGATATCGTCAGGAGAGGTGACACGTCGCCAATTAATATACTTTATTAATTGTGATGACGAATATCTGGCAAAACTAAACCTCATACTCTCCGACCAAACTAAATTAAAAAGGTAACGAAGGACACTAGAGCCGAATTGAAAATGATGGTAAACAGATTGATTGAAACTGTGAATGTCAAGAAATTCAGACTCCTCCTGCCAAAGGCTGTCAGGGAATACAAACCTGGTTATGCATATGGGAATGTCAAAACCCACAAGCCTGGAAACCCACTTATGTCATGTAGCGAGTAGATTATCCCAATAATATACTCGCTCCACAATCATCAGCCAGATACCCACACCCACAGACAGACTGGCTAAGCAACTTGACTGCCTGCTGACTCCTTATGTGCCTTGTGCCTTTAGCCTTGAAGTCGCCAAAGAAATTCGTTGACTTACTGCGGGGCGGGCTGCACGGGCCACAAGGATAAGAGCCTCTTTGGATGTGGAGTCGATGTTTACCAATGTGCCTGTGGACGAAACAATCAGGATGATGATCGATCTCGAACCCATTGTTGATGAGACGACTTTTATTGAATTTTGTAACTAGCTCATCAAGATTGTAACTTGCTTAGCTAAATGAATTGTGGGGTTTAGTCCCTGAGCCCATTATGTGCCTCTGTAACCCTTTCCACTACCACCCACAAGATGGGTATGGGGTGCATAATAAATGAACTAAACTAACTAAAACTGATGATGGACAGAGTGTATCGTGATCTGGCTTGTACTCCTCTTGACATACCAGAGAGCATACTGAGAAAGTTACTCCAAGCCTGCAAAGGGGCACATGTATAAGCCAGTAGATGGGGTTGCCATCGGTTCTCCCCTAGGTGTCCTGTTTGCGAATTTCTACATGGGTACCATAGAGCAGAGAGTCTTAGTTGACAAGGACTTGAAACCTGCCATATACTGCAGGTATGTTGACGACATTTTTATGCAGGTACCTGATGTCAGATGTCTGCAGCAGCTAAAGGAGGCATTCGAGCAAAATTCGGTGTTAAGTTTCACTTACGAGATGGAGAGTGATGGGAAGCTGCCCTTTCTAGATGTAACAGTCACGGAAAGGAATGGTGGCTTCCACACTGCAGTCTATACTAAGGAAACAATCATAGGAATGTGCCTTAATGTCAATAGTGACTGCCCAGACAGGTACAAGAGGAGTGTTGTCAATGCTTACGTCAACTGGGCTCTCTCTCACAGCTCTGATTGGAAGCAGGTCGATGAAGAACTCTGTAGGGTAAGGCAGGTCCTAGTCAATAATGGCTTCTCTAACGGTTATGCTGAAGACGTCATAAAAAGAAAGGTGAAACGCCATGCAACCTCTGAAGAGTCAACTAACACAGCACTTGTACCCCCCATTAGACTTTTACAGGAACTTCTTTTCACCGGCTCATAAAACAGAGGAAAGTGTCCTGAAAGATATTATTAATAGGAACGTTATCCTCACAGACAAAAATCAGAAGATAGAGTAATAAATCCTATAGATAGGATAGAATAAAGCATATAGATAGGATAGAAGATAGAGTAATGAATAAGTGGCAACAAATCCTCATATCAAATAAATCTCAGGATAAACAATACCCAAATTTGTAACAAAGTAGATGGCAAATTCCTTGGCATTCTCATTGTCCACAAGCTGAATTTCCAGGGACACATTCTAAATATATCAAAAAAAGTTTCAAAAACTGTTGTCATTCTTTCTAAGATCAGATATTATGTACCTCACCCTGCCCTAGTGATGCTCTATTACTCCCTCATCTATCCTCATCTCAACTATGGTTTTTGTGCTTGGGGTTCTACTACCCAAAATCATTTACGTCCTCTAATTACTCAACACAAAGCTGCTATTAGGACAATATCCAACTCTGGCCCCAGACATCACTCGGTACCCCTTCTCAAATCTCTGAATATGTTAGATGTCAAGTCACTGTGCATCTTCTCATGTGTATTATATATATATAAAACGCTGAACTGTAATGCCAATCCTGACCTTAAAAGCTTCATTGAAGGTTGTAACAGAACCCATGAGCACCACACCAGAAACAAATACCTTTTTGATATTCCAAGAGTGCGACCTAATCAAACTAGAAATGCTCTACAAATCAAGGGACCCAGAATGTGGAATGACCTTCCCAATCTTGTTAAAGACTGTACCTCCCTCAACCAGTTTAAGATAAAAACTAAGCACTAATTAACTTCCTGTAACCTACCTTACCCCTATAATGTCAATCCATGTACGTCTGTTATTTTTAAACAATGCTGTTTGTCGACCAAATTGTATTTTTACTGTTTTTCTGCCACGTTCCCCCTTTTTTTATTGTTATATTTTCTCAACACATTTTATACTTTAATCTCAATTAGTATTAAGTTTTAGTCTTTAGTGTTTTTCCTGCCCGAAACGCTTTGCGTAACAGTGGCTTTATTTACAGTATTTATATTTATATATCTACAAGAAGGTACTTTAGGTATTTATTTATTTATTTATTTATTTATTTATTTATTTATTTATTTATTTATGCATATACAAGAAGGTACATTGGGAATGTGTGGATACATAAAATGGCAATTACAGTCTTGTAAAGCCACTAGTACGCGCAGCGTTTCGGGCAGGTTTATTTATACACAAGAAGGTACATTGGGTTTGAGAGAATACCTAGCATAGTATTTACAATCTTGTAAAGCCACTAGTACGCGCAGTGTTTCGGGCAGGTCCTTAATCTAACAGATAATCTAATGATAATGATGCAATAATCTAATGATAAATGATAAAAGTTACATAGCAAGAAAAAAATAAAAGATAAAGAAAATTGTAGGTATATTAAAGCACATAGGTAGCTCAGATTGATTGCAATGACAGCTTGAATGGTAGTTTAACAAAAATAAAAGGCACAATACAGCATATGGCTAGCACATAAAAGAAGACAGCAATGAACACAATGATAAAGTTGTTTGGATTAAGTACATAAAGATTGAGAGATTGGGTAATACTAGATACAGAGCAAATTTAAAGCTCAGTGTAGGAAACTGCGAAGATGAAATTAGGTACTTTTTGTTTTTGTTTTTAAATGAGGCAAAAGTTTGACAGCTTTTCAATTCACTAGGGAGTGAGTTCCATAGACTAGGTCTCTTAATTTGTATAGAGTGTTTACACAGATTAAGTTTGACCCTGGAGATATCAAAGAGATATTTATTTCTGGTGTGGTGAGAATGGGTCCTATTACATCTGTCCAGGGAGAGTTTCAGAGCATGGGGCATGGCATTGTATGTACTAGCTCTATCCATAAATTCATCAATATTTGTATCACCCTTTGTATGTATGTACTTTACCTAAATAAACATTTGAATTTGAATAAACATTTGAATTTTGAATTTGAATTTGATTAATTGTAATGCTTGTAGGCGAGAACAGTGTGAACGCCAGCTAGCGCACAAGTACATGAGCGCCCAAAATACTTTTTTTTGAGATATATACAAGAGTTGTTACATTCTTGTACTTTTACACAAAAGACATGTACAGACAGGCGTGTGGCTTCTGACTTTGTTTTTATTGATTAATATTACATATTAGGCGCTTACTTTTAATAATAATTGTTATATACAAGTATAACATTCACATATTAAATGTAAAAGGGGTTTATACAAAACTGGCAAAAGTCTTGTGTTTTGTACATTCGATCATGTTTGTGGCCATTCGGGTGCGTTGTGTTTACGCTGGCGGGCGGCGGTCTTACCAAGCCCGGATTATGTCCATCACATTACTAAACTTCACTTAATAACTATATGCCTGTTAAGTAGAAGATTGTAACTGTTAATAGCATTATATTGTTTGAAATTGAACATGTACACATATACGAAACGTCCAAAGTTAGTGTCCGAAATGGTAAATATGTTAGTGTGCGATGTGGTCAATGTACCAAGTGTCGTGTATGTACCAAGTGTCAATGTACCAAGTGTCAATGTACCAAGTGTCGTGTATGTACCAAGTGTCAATGTACCAAGTGTCAATGTACCAAGTGTCGTGTATGTACCAAGTGTCAATGTACCAAGTGTCGTGTATGTACCAAGTGTCAATGTACCAAGTGTCAATGTACCAAGTGTCGTGTATGTACCAAGTGTCAATGTACCAAGTGTCAATGTACCAAGTGTCGTGTATGTACCAAGTGTCAATGTACCAAGTGTCGTGTATGTACCAAGTGTCAATGTACCAAGTGTCAATGTACCAAGTGTCGTGTATGTACCAAGTGTCAATGTACCAAGTGTCAAGTGTCAATGTACCAAGTGTCGTGTATGTACCAAGTGTCAATGTACCAAGTGTCGTGTATGTACCAAGTGTCAATGTACCAAGTGTCAAGTGTCAAGGGTCAAGGTACCAAGTGTCGTGTAGGTGATTAGATATGTATGTGTATGTATATATGTATATATATATATATATTATATATATATATATATATATATATATATATATTATATATATATGTACATGTATGTATGAGAGTGTGTACATGTATATATAATATTAATAATTTTGTAACTAGCGTCACAAATTGTTATTTGCTTAGCTAAACGAACTAGAGGTTCAGTCCTGAACCGATTATGTGCCTCTGTAATCCTTTACACCACCCCGCCACGGGATGGGTATGGGGTGCATAATAAAGTTTAATAATTTGTGACCATGTAATCTATATTTTGCTCCACTACTTACTGGTTGAGTATGGGGTGCATAACAATAAAGCCTCCTTCGGGGGCGCCTTGTTTCTAAACGTGTTAGTCTTAATCCTTTAATCTCAAATCTTGCTACAATGTACCTCTTAATATATGTATGTACTCTCGCAACCCAATGTACCTTCTTGTATATAAATAAATAGATTTCAACTGTAAGGGGGATGTTTGCACCTTGTTATTCTAATAATGGATAAATAATTCTAATAATGGAAGCGCTAATTATATGAACAAGTGCCATGTATTTATTCAGACGAGAACAACAGCGAACACAAACAGCGCATATACGAAAGGAATGGTTTGTATGTACAAAATTCTCAGTGAACGAAGTTGTTTCTTGCCCGGTATGCGAAACTGCAGTAGACGACTTGACCAGTCCCCGGCCACTGGGTGGCCCAGCTGGACGGTGTAAACATGGCCGGGTGGTGCACGCTGCTCGCCGGCCTCACCAGGAACCTTTCCTGTGTCCACACCAAATGTGCTTCATCAGCTGGTAAGTATGAGGCGCTGGTTGGTGAGTGGGTGGTCCAGGTGTGAGGCGCTGGTTGGTGAGTGGGTGGTCCAGGTGTGAGGCGCTGGTTGGTGAGTGGGTTGTCCAGGTGTGAGGCGCTGGTTGGTGAGTGGATGGTCCAGGTGTGAGGTGCTGGTTGGTGAGTGGTGGTCCAGGTGTGAGGTGCTGGTTGGTGAGTGGGTGGTCCAGGTGTGAGGTGCTGGTTGGTGAGTGGGTGGTCCAGGTGTGAGGTGCGGTTGGTGAGTGGGTGGTCCAGGTGTGAGGTGCTGGTTGGTGAGTGGATGGTCCGGTGTGAGGTGCTGGTTGGTGAGTGGATGGTCCAGGTGTGAGGTGCTGGTTGGTGAGTGGATGGTCCAGGTGTGAGGTGCTGGTTGGTGAGTGGTGGTCCAGGTGTGAGGTGCTGGTTGGTGAGTGGATGGTCCAGGTGTGAGGTGCTGGTTGGTGAGTGGATGGTCCAGGTGTGAGGTGCTGGTTGGTGAGTGGTGGTCCAGGTGTGAGGTGCTGGTTGGTGAGTGGATGGTCCAGGTGTGAGGTGCTGGTTGGTGAGTGGGTGGTCCAGGTGTGAGGTGCTGGTTGGTGAGTGGATGGTCCAGGTGTGAGGTGCTGGTTGGTGAGTGGGTGGTCCAGGTGTGAGGTGCTGGTTGGTGAGTGGATGGTCCAGGTGTGAGGCGCTGGTTGGTGAGTGGGTGGCCAGGTGTGAGGTGCTGGTTGGTGAGTGGATGGTCCAGGTATGAGGCGCTGGTTGGTGAGTGGGTGGTGGCCATCCAGGTGTGAGGTGCTGGTTGGTGAGTGGATGTCCAGGTGTGAGTGCTGGTTGGTGATGGGTGGTCCAGGTGTGAGCGCTGGTTGGTGAGTGGATGGTCCAGGTGTGAGGTGCTGGTTGGTGAGTGGATGGTCCAGGTGTGAGGTGCTGGTTGTGAGTGGATGGTCCAGGTGTGAGGTGCTGGTTGGTGAGTGGATGGTCCAGGTGTGTGAGGCGCTGGTTGGTGAGTGGGTGGTCCAGGTGTGAGGGCGCTGGTTGGTGAGTGGATGGTCCAGTGTGAGGTGCTGGTTGGTGAGTGGGTGGTCCAGGTGTGAGGTGCTGGTTGGTGAGTGGATGGTCCAGGTGTGAGGTGCTGGTTGGTGAGTGGATGTCCAGTGTGAGGGT
>WNGS01006636.1:2702948-2720112 GCA_020271785.1 Procambarus virginalis
GAAGGTTTTGGTGGTTGACAGTGTCACAAAGCCTTACGCAGGTACACAAATAACCCAACAGGGAAATCATTTTTATCAAGAGCTGCATGAATTAAGTTAATCATACTAAAAGTGCAATCGTTAGTGCTTTTTTGGGGTCTGAAGCCATATTGCAAGAGCTAAGTAATATGGTGCTTGGCTAGATTAGAGTAAAGCTGCTTGTGATTAGTTTTTCAAAAATTTTGATAAGTTAGGCAGGATTGAAATAGGTCTGTAGTTGTTAACATCTGTGAGATCACCACATTTGTGGACAGGGGTTACTCTCGTTTTTTTAGAATATCTGGAAAGGTTTGGAGTTCAAGTGACTTTTGAAGAGCAATGCAATTGCAGGGGCTAAGGATCTGGAGGCTTTTTTTGGAAACTAATGTTGGTATCTCCTCAAGGGCACTAGACTTGGTTTTAAGGTAAAGGATTATCTCATTGACGTCAGTGGAATTAGTAGGCTTTAGGTACAGAGACTGTGGGTAGTTACCTGTAAGATAGTCCTTAACGTCAGTACTGGAAGATGGAATATCATTTGCAAGGGATGACCCAATGGAAGAGAAGAACCTATTGACTCAATAGCAGAATCAGAGCTGAAAGCTGACTGAAAGCTGATCCTCGTCGTTATTGGACAGGAGTGTTGGTTTGTTGTTTAAAATCTTTTTTGATCCCAATATTTGTGAAAATGTGCTCCAAGTTTTTTTTAATGTTGCTCTTTATTTGGATAAATTTATCTTCGTAGTATTAGTTTTTGGCTCGTCTAATTACCTTAGATAGCAGTAACGAGTAATTTTTTGAGAATTCTTTGGAGACGGTTCCTAACCTATACTTCTTCTCAAGGTCATGTTTTTTTTTAATGGATTTAAGTATTCCCTTTGTAAGTCAGGGATTGTTAGCCTTTTGGTAGTGACTTGTTTTGTAAGCATAGGACAGTGGGTGTTATAAAGGCTAAGAGTTTTTTGAAGAAAAGATTGCACTGCTAGGTTGATGTCCCCTATGTTACCTAACTCGGACCCAGTTGACATTATCAGCAGCAGTTATAAAATTGTCTATAGCAGATTCATTGTGCAGCCTAAAACTTATCTTCCTTGACTCTAGAGGTGGTTTGTTGATGTTAGTTAAGAGAAATGTGGGGTAATGGTCTGCAGTGCTATCGGTGATTATACCTGAAGTAAGCGGAGAGGTTATGTTGGTCCAGATGTGATCTAGAGTCGTGGCAGTACTATCAGTGATTCTAGTAGGTCTAGTGATTAAGGATATGAGGAAGCAGGAATTCATGCAGTTGAGGAAGCTAACAGCAGTAGGGTGCTGAGGCTCGCAGAGGTCAATATTAAAGTCCCCTGCGATAATTAGATGGTTTTTGTTCAGTCTGTTATCTAATACAGTTTCAGAACAGGGCGCTCTTGCCTGTCGCAGTTGCTGGACCACTATGATATGGCATTAGATGCTATGGAAGACAAACAAAACGCTGATGTAATTTACACAGATTTCGCAAAAGCTTTTGATAAATGTGACCATGGTGTTATTGCCCATAAAATGCGCTCAAAAGGAATTACCGGAAAAGTAGGCAGATGGATCTACAATTTCCTTACCAACAGAACCCAATGTGTAATAGTCAACAAAATAAAATCCAGCCCATCAACCGTTAAGAGCTCAGTCCCCCAGGGTACTGTGCTTGCTCCAGTACTTTTTCTCATCCTCATATCGGACATAGACAAGAGCACAACCTATAGCACTGTATCATCCTTTGCAGATGACACTAGGATCTTCATGAGAGTAGGCAACATAGAGGACACGGCGAACCTCCAGTCAGATGTAGATCAGGTCTTTCTATGGGCTACAGAAAATAATATGGTGTTTAACGATGACAAGTTCCAGCTCATGCGGTATGGAAAAAATGAAAATATAAAAACGGAAACCACGTACAAAACTCAGGCAAATCATAACATAGAACGAAAAGGCAATGTAAAGGATCTGGGTGTACTCATGTCGGAAGACCTTACCTTTAAAGAACACAATAAAGTAGCCGTCACAACTGCAAGAAAAATGACAGGTTGGATAACAAGAACTTTTCACACTAGAGATGCTATACCGATTATGACACTTTTCAAAACGCTTGTGCTCTCTAGAGTGGAGTACTGCTGCACAATGACAGCCCCTTTCACAGCTGGAGAAATTGCTGACCTGGAGAGCGTGCAGAGGTCCTTTACTGCTAGAATCCACTCAGTAAAACATCTAAACTATTGGGACCGACTAAAGAGCCTAAATCTGTATTCCCTTGAGCGCAGGCGGGAGAGATACATAATAATTTACACGTGGAAAATATTAGAGGGGCTGGTCCCAAACCTGCACACAGAAATAACATCACATGAGACCAGAAGACATGGCAGGATGTGCAGAATACCCCCGTTGAAAAACAGAGGTGCAACTGGTACTCTGAGAGAGAACTCTATCAACATCAGAGGCCCGAGACTGTTCAACACGCTCCCGCTACACATAAGGGGCATAACTGGCAAACCCCTCACAGTGTTCAAGAGAGAACTGGATAAGCACCTCCAAAGGATACCTGATCAACCAGGCTGTGACTCATACGTCAGGCTGCGAGCAGCCGCGTCCAACAGCCTGGTTGATCAGTCCAGCAACCAGGAGGCCTGGTCGATGACCAGGCCGCGGGGACGATAAGCCCCGGAAGCACCTCAAGGTATCCTCAAGGTAAGGTAGTATTAGATTTCTAAGGTTTGAGTTGAATTCGGACACATGAGTGTTAGGAATTCTAGACTGCATCCACAGATAGGACAGACTCAGCACCCTTGACTCTGAAACTGGCGAAGATATACTCCCCACAGCAGTCTCTAGTACTAATTACTTTTAAGCATGTTAGTTCTTGGCTTGCGGGAGTTGAGTTTACATACAAGAGAGTTTTACATTCTTGTAAAGCCACTAGTACGCGTAGCGTTTCGGGCAGGTCCTTAACCCTAATTTCCCCGGAATACGACCCCGCCGAATCGTTTAACAACCAGGTACCCATTCACTGCTGGGTGAACAGAGGCTACAGTTAAGGACTGGCGCCCGGTCAATCCTCCCCGGCAGTTCTGGCTCTTTGGTCCCGCCACTCAACCAAACATGTGTAAGGTGTTAGATGTATATGGTTCTTGGAAGCAGACTGCATCAACATTATTATTACCTACATAAGAATATCAGCAAGTCTCTTGTGCACACCCCTCACACGTTCCAGACAGGAACGCTTTTCCCGAAACGCTATGGGTATTAGTGGCATTAGGTATTGTATGTACTAGCTTCATCTATAAATCCAATACAGTATTATGTTTGTCACTCATCATCTATGTATGTACCTTTACCTGAATAATTTTTTTTTAGTCTATTACGGATGCATATACGCAATACCACTTTCAATAGTTGTTCATACAGCTACGTCGTTTACCGTTTTATTTGTATATAATTTTTTACACTAATTCGATTAATTCTTAACCGTATTAATTTTGTTTTGCAATTAATAATTAACAAATATGATAGTGTTTTCTTTACAAAGATGTTCCTCGGTCGCCATGGATTCCTAATTTTATAAACACAAACAAAGCCGGATAGCGACCGCCCTTCTTTTCAAATCAAATCAAATCAAATATTTATTCAGGTAAAGTACATACATACAAGGTGAGATACAACACGTTGATGGATTTATAGATAGAGCTAGTACATACAATGCCTAAAGCCACTATTACGCAAAGCGTTTCGGGCAAGAAAAACACTAAGACTAACTTGTGTTCATTGCTGTCTTCTTCTATGTGCTAGCCATATGCTGTATTGTGCCTACTAATTTTTGTTAAACTACAATTCAAGCTGTCATTGCAATCAATCTGAGCTACCTATGTGCTTAATTAATATACCTACAATTTTCTCTCATCTTTTATTTTATTTTTTTGTCTTGCTTTGTAACTTATAATTTTTTTATAAATTTTGCAAGTATTTACCTACTTAAAATGTTCTTAGATTAAGGACCTGCCTGAAACGCTGCGCGTACTAGTGGCTTTACAAGATTGTAATTACTATACTATGTATCCTCACAATCCCAATGTACCTTCTTGTATATATACAAATAAATAAATAAATAAAACTTATACTAATTGATATTAAAGTATAAATTGAGTTGAAAAAATAAAATATAAAAAAGGGGGGGAACATGGCAGAAAAAATAGCAAATATACAATTTGATCAACAAACAGCATTGTTTAAAATAGAAGATATGGGTATAATGGGTTGACATTTAGGGATGAGGTAGGTTACATGGAGTTAATTAGGTAAGAACATAAGAACATAAGAACAAAGGCAACTGCATAAGGCCTATTGACCCATACGAGGCAGCTCCTATTTATAACCACCCAATCCCACTCATATACATGTCCAACCCACGCTTGAAACAATCGAGGGACCCCACCTCCACAATGTTACGCTGCAATTGGTTCCACAAATCAACAACCCTGTTACTGAACCAGTATTTTCCCAAGTCTTTCCTAAATCTAAACTTATCCAATTTATACCCATTGTTTCGCGTTCTGTCCTGTGTTGATGGGAACACAAATTAACATTTTTAGAAGACGAAATAATTTTTTATAATTTTTTTTTTCTTGCGCACAGGGGTGTAAATCTCCTCAGGATCCCTTAGCAGCTTAACCCCTTAACTGCGTTGCCTCCAAATATGACACCCCCCCCCCCAGTGCGCAGGAAATAAATTCTCTGGAAAAAATTCTTTTGATTTTTTAAAGTGTCAAAAACTCTTCCCTCAGTATAGGTATGTAAAAAAAAAATCGAAATTCTCCTTACTTTGGCTGCTATGGGGTCCATAAGTTGACATGTGACATCATCATTCTCCGTTCGCCCATGACGTACGCTCCTGGGGCCAGTAGGGCGCCCGGGGCGGGCGAGTAGCCGCGAATATATTTATGTTCATTTTTTGCGCACAGTTCCAAATACATTTTATTTGTTTTTATGTGCTAATCCTATGTATAGTGAACATGTACACTATATTATGGCAGTAAAACATCTGTACACTGTACTGTTCGAAAACACTGTGTTACGTGCATGACACTTGTGTACACATATGCTGCACATATTTATTATGTATCATGCTAATTTATGTATATATACAATCTATTTACAGACTATACACTGTCACACACTATATACATTCACCATCAACACATTCAGAAGACCGCGAGTGAGAGCAGCCACACCCAGCCAGTCTCCCTCACTCCAACATCTTACTCGCCAACATTGCTCCTCCCACCATACTGTTATTGTTCTTATTAGACTATTTACGCATGTTATATATACCTATCTACATGTTTTATTTACCAGAACTATGCAAGTAAGCCGGTATTGTGTCCAAACAGTACAGTGGCCACCATACACTGCATGAAAAATCACGCAGCAGACAGCAGACGACGCTACAATTACGACGTCACCTCCCTCACCAAAATAGCTCCTCTCAACATTCTCCTGTTGCTATATACACACACTGTATATACCCATGTACATATGTGTTGCCCATAGCGAACCACTAAGCTAGTATGGTGAGCAAAACAAGAATGGCTGCCACACACACAATGAGGCTACCTCAATTCTCTCCCTCCCTCCCTCACCAAAATTCCTCCTTCCACAATACTACACACAATGCTAATTATAACCACAATACTGCTATTATCACAATCCTGGTCACTAATTCCTGTAAATGAATAAGTGACCACACGTTTATTTTGAAAAGGAACCTAAAAAGTCATTTGAAGATTCCTAGATGGACGAAATAATGCTGTGGTGCTGTGGCTAGCGCTGTGAACATTGTGAACAGCATTGAATCACTGATATTTGAACATTGTACCCAGTCATTATCACACTCAGGCTCTTCTATAATACTATCATGGCTAAATAATACAAGTTATATATATATATTGACATTATAATGCGATGCTGTGGTCACACGCTGAACAGCAGTGCTGTGCGCTCATGCTGCGAGCGCCAGCCTTGGTTGCTCACTCACTACTGAGGCTCCCACACCCGGGAATGTGGACTACGATTTTTTTTAAAGATGGCGTCTGTTTACAAGAGCCCTGAGGAAGCTGATGTGAACCCCATGTAGCCGCGGGAGTTTTGAATGGAACGTGAAAAATACAAATACCCGGAGGCGCATTGCGCAAACCAGACGTAAGCCTGCAGGTGCGTTGGGCAGTTTAAGGGTTAAGGGCTAGAAGGGGCCAGGTTCTGGCTCGTGGTCCCCGGTAGGCAAGAACTCCATGCATTGACTGATGCCAGAAAGTTATACATATCCATTCAGCCTGGATAGCTCTGGGGAGCCTCCGGGACTCACCCAGAAAATGGCGTTTCATTACATTCAACGCTGTTTTTTTTTTTTTTGCAGGCATAGGTATTTTCTTTCCTAAAACAATGGCAATTAAAATGCAATGAAGACAACACTGGGAACAATGTCACCTGGCGGAGCTGTGGCCATTCCATCTGTGGTAGAGTTCCCTTCTCAGCGACGAGAGAGGGTGGACTGGCATAAACTAGCTTCCATAGATCTTCATGAATTGTCCTCAGGATGCACCATAGAGGTTCTGCAAGATAACTTATCACATGTTGCTTTCTGTGATGCAGAAGCAGAATTTGATGGAACCACTGCAGGCCAGCGCAGTCTCCTCAAGATGTTTCGTTTAGCTCAGCTCATAATTCAGTATCTCTTCCTTTCTCAAGAATTTGTCGAAACTCAACTTCAGCAGTCCCAAGAAGAAATTGTACAAATTACAGAAAAATATCAGCAGGTAAATATTATTTCTATCATAAGAACTTGGTAATATGTGTTTAAAATTATTAAGATTTTTTCTGAATTGGCTATTTTTCAAAAGTAGCGTCCTAAAATCCCTATAAAATAATTTGAAGCAATATCAACACCCTTTGATATTTTGCCCTCACAGTCCTTAGGTATGTGACCCTCACTTTATCAGTTGCATTCATCTTTTAAATAAAAATAATGGTCAAAGTTTAATTGATTTAATTAACCTTTAACTTCTGATATAGTATCTTTTCCACTATTAACAATTATTTCTTCTGTAAATACAGCTCCTTGTTTTTACAGTATTGTACAGTGTTCTCTGGATTACTCAAGCAGTATCTATTTTTTTTTCCAGGGATATTCCTGTGCGGGCCCTAATCCTCTGGCTGGCCCACTAAAATAGTACAGTACATTGATAAGGTCAAGGAGGCTTATGTAACCACCAGTTGCATAATCTGGTGATAGATCAGATTAATTGTAGATCATTGCAAAATATAAATTCTCAGCTAGTTAAACTCTGGAAATTTTCCAGTTAATGGCTGGATAACCCAGAGATTGACTAAATAAATGAGAGAATATGACAATAAATAAGATACACTTAAGGTCTCTAATTCACTGTTATCCCAGAGATAACTGAAAAATCTCCAGTGGATCAGCCATGGGTCCATGGATCAGCCTCAATTTGTTTGAATAATCTGGTTAATACTGTATTCTTATACAGTATCACTCTCGCCTGTTCTAATAGTTTATTATCTCCTGATGGCACTGTTATTAGATTTAATATGTGAAAAATATTTGTCTATCTTGGCTATTAGTAATTTGTTTTCCTTACACTTTACAGGTTAAGACGAAGTTACTTGAGCAAGTTGAAGAAGCAAAAAAAATGAAAATTACGAATAGGAATATGCGTGAAACTGTAAAATATATAAACTCATTTGCACTTGCTAATGGCATATTCCAGTCCCTCAAGTGTCCCATGTGTCCTAAGACTTTTCGGGGGCAAGACTTCCTCCAGTCTCACTTATGGCGAAAACACCCTAATCAAGCCAGTGCTGTTACACTTCCACAGACTACACAGGTGCCATCAGCTGTATCAGGATCATGTGTAGCTCAAACTGTGACTTCAGAAACCAAAAATCAAGAATTGCATCCAACTAAGGAAGTTCCTCTTGAGTCTTCACATACTAAGACTTCCTCAAATGTTAATGACATTGATTTATATAAATTAACTGAAATTGAGAAAAAATTTAATGTTATGAATGAAAATTTTAACAAAATAATAAGAGAAATGGAGGAGCAAAAAAGGTATTTAGAAAGAGAAAATGAAAAAGGTCAGGAAGAAATAAAGAAAGCCTGGGAAGAAAAGTATCACACAGAAAGAGTCTATGAAGCCCAGCTAGAAAAATTAAGTGTGCAGATTGCCCATCTCCAGTTGACAAATAGCAGTAATGCCGTTTCATTTGATAATGAGAGATTTGTAGAGCTCATAAAAAAGCAAGAAGATGAAATCAAGTGTTTGCGTGCACAAATCCAAGAACATGCTGAAAATAATAAAGCTGTTGGGCTAAAAAGTGGAGATACTGTGGATGGATTATTTAATGAAATTCAAGCTCTGAAGAAGCAGGTAAGTGACCAGAAGAAAAGTTACAAATGCTCCTTAAAACATATGCAGGAAGCTCTACAGAAAAATTATGACGAAGCGTTGGAATTTGAGAAAACTAAACTGAAAGTGATGATGACAGATATTTCTCACAAAGAAGCTCCAGTGGCAATAATTTCCCAGAAACCTCCACCATCACCAAAAAGTGCAGCTATAAGAAAACCACCAACATCAAGCAGAGCTACAAAATCATCTGACATGATACATGATTTACTTGAAAATTCTGAGACATTAACACATTTTAAAGTTGGTGATGCATCTCATTTGCATTATATGGATGCCCATGATTCAGAAACCCAGTCAGAATCAGAGAGTGAAACTGAAACATCACAATGGAACCAAAGTAGCCTGAAAGTGAAACAGCTTGAAATTAGTAGCTCAATTATAGAACAGGAAAAAGAAATTCTCAAGCCAAAAATTGAGAGGGCTGAAAGCTTGCGATCTGAACATTCATATTCAGAATCTTCTAAAGATGACATGACTCCTTCTGAAAATGATACATCATCAGAGTCATTAAATCTAGATGACTTGTTGAAAGATAATCCACAACTATGGAATCAAATGCGAGAAGCAACATCAGATGTTCTAGCTTCAAAACTTTTAGCCTATGGAATAGATTCTTCAGCAAGTGGTATAAAGTTGGAAATCCTTACATCATGTATATCTCAGTTGAGAAAGGAAAGGAGACTACTTGTGGATAAATATGATAATTTCTTGGATTTGAGAAAAAAATTAGAAAATGAAGTTATTGCAAAGGTTGATGACAAGATTGATAATGTAGATGATATTTCTGGAATTAACCCGATAGAAACAGTGAACAGCAAAGCCAAAGAAAAACAGTCAGGTATTCTTTTAAGAATGGTGAAAAATGTTCAGTCAAGAGTTAGAAAGCAGTCAAAAGCTTTATCATCTTCTGTATCAAAAACCAGTGAATCAATGAAATTGGGGGTCAAAGATATATTTCATGATAACATTAAACCTGATGATAATATTAAAGCCATCACAGGAACATGTAGAGTTTTTGACAATCCAGATGAAAATATAAAAAATGAGAAGGAAGACGGTTTCTCAGAGACAGAATCAGATGACTCGAGTAGTGCTCAGATAGAAATTCATAACGAAACATCAAAGTCTGTCTCAAGAAACTTGTTTAATGATGAACCCTTACCAGAGACATCTGGTGCACGACCAAAACGTGATAACTATTTTGACAACAAGACCTATGGAGAGGTTCAGGAGGTCAGTGATTCTGACTGGGATTCTGATCCTAAATATGAAAATGTTAAAAAAGACCCACCTCCAAAGAGAAGTGATAGTCTGAATACTGCAGTAGTGTCGGCTAACTTGCATAACGTGACTGCAGACAGCTGGGAGGTGACTGAATCAAAGGAAATTAAACTAAAAAAACCGGAAGGAGCGATGGTGAGCAATCTCGCTAGAACCATTGAACTTCAGTTGAGTGGACGCAAAAAGGGCAAACCTACTGGGGCAGTGGATGTGATGTGTGGGAGTTTGGTGCCAAATAGTAGTCAAGAGAAAGGGACATTTTCAGAATATCCAAACACAAACCAAACCTCTCCCTTTGGAAGTCGGCAGCAGCTACAAAGTGCAAGTGATTCCTCCAATACTTTTCGAACCAGTCTTTGGGGATCAGTGGATGCTGTTGATAAAGTTTCTCAGGTGGGATCAAAGCTGTCTGCTAGTAAAAGAAGAGATATAGTGCACTCTTGGGATTCTGATGATGATATTGATATAAGTGAAATTGAATAATTATTGGACATTGAGTTGTTTGTTTGCTTTATTCTTTTTTGTACTCATACATTTCCCATATTGTAGGCAAGGTAGTACAGTACTGTATTGTATAAAGAAGAAATTCCTGGAATGCATGATTTCCATATACAGTGGAACCTCAACTTACGAATGCCCTTACTTACTAATTTTTCGAGTTATGACCCAATTTTGTTGGAAAATTTGACTTGCGACTTTGTTGATACACGTATGGGTTGATCGAGCGCGTGGTTCCTGGTGGCACTGGCAACCCCGCCTCAGTTTACCAGAGCCGACTGCTTAGTGATGACTGTGCTTGAATTCTTTGTAAAGAATTTCATTGTTTTTGTGCTTTTTTGTTTTTTTGAACACAAAAGTAATTATTTTATATCACGCCATGGGTCCCAAGAAAGTCAGTGGTAAGGTTCAACCTAAGAAAATAGTTGTGAGTAGAGGCAGTAGAGGATGTCCTTTCCTCATTAAGAAAATGTGTGAAGTATGGGAAGAACTGCAAAGTTTTGTTGAAAAAACTAACCCAGATAAAGCTGTAGCAGGCCATTGCATTGACTTTTTAAATGACAATGTAATGTCTCACTACAGACAAGTGTTAAAGTGTAGGGAAAACAAGTGTCTTTGGACAGATTCTTAGACAAGCAAGTAGTGAACCACAACAAGGTCCTAGTGGTATGTCTGCAAAACGTAGGAGAGAGTGTGTACCCCAGAGAAATCATCACTGCTTGATGTTATAATGGAAGGGTACTCCCCTTCCAAACAGTAACACCTCTTCACCTCCCCTCTTCATCTTCTATATACCAACAAGAGTCATCAGTAAAGGTAAGCTATAACTTGTACATGCTATAGTACAAAATATGTGTGTATGTTAGTACAGTACTCAAATTGTATGACGGTTGGTTTATAGCTAATCACAGACGAGTAAGCCTATGATGTCACAATCCACAGAGCCGGCAGTAGGCTGCTCTCATGTAGGCCTCAGTATCTCACAGACCCAGAGCTGGTAGGACCTTGGGTGGACTCTATCTATACCTTGTTTGCCTTACCCAATAAAGCCCTTGAAGCAATGACAGTATTCTCTCCAGTCCCAAGCAAGTACAATCATCACCACCAAACGACAACGAATATGTGTATTATGTATGAAATGTAGTTTGAAGTTAATATTTTTGGGAGTGTGGAAGGGATTAATTCAATTTACATTATTTCTTATGGAAAAATTTGTTTCGAGTTATGCATTTTTGAGTTATGACCCTTCCCTTCAAATGGATTAAACTCATAAATGGAGGTACCCCTGTACTTTTTATGCATTGGAGTGCAGTAATGAAGAAAAAAAATAGTGTTGAATGTAATGAAATGGCAATTTCTGGGTGAACCCTGTTGGGTTCCTGAAGCTATTATCTCTGATAGTTTGTCATAGTACAGCCAGTCCTCCTGTTTGGTAGTACAGTATAGTAGTACTTAGAGTAACAAGGAGGACCTTAGTATGTATTCCAACGTACAATGAAATTAGAAAGTAGAAATTGGCACTATTGAGTTGGACAAACCGGAAAATTATTTTCTACTATGTTGCAAAGACAAACTAAACTAACCCAACCTTCCTAGGCCTAATACATGATATGAGACCTAATATAGTACATATATGTGCAATACTAGGCCTAGGAATATTTAAGTATGTAGTCTTCATTTTTCCCATCCATAAAGTGAATAGTACAAAGTTCTGATATCTAAGTGCTTAGAATGGCAATCTTTGTACTATGGTGCACATACTGTAGTTACAAAAACTATTATCTAAACAGAAGAATGGTTTGCATACTACTAGGCCCCATCACTCGTGGAGTTCTATAGGCCTATCAGGAACCAGAGCCAGAACCTGGCCCTCCCAAAAGAGCAGGGAGTGATGGGACGTACGACAAAATTCCATTGGGAAAGTCACCCAGAAAGTCAATGAAACAAAACAAACCACTGCTGGCTTCAAACGAAACTGCAGCCTTGAGACTCTCCTAAACTTTGCACTGCGCACCACAGCTGGAGCAATGGTGGCTAATTTTCTACAAACTGTGCACCATGACTCGGGCTATATTAGGGTACAGCGTACCTTACCTTGAGGTTACCTTGAGGTGCTTCCGGGGCTTAGCGTCCCCGCGGCCCGGTCATCGACCAGGCCTCCTGGTTGCTGGACTGATCAACCAGGCTGTTGGACGCGGCTGCTCGCAGCCTGACGTATGAGTCACAGCCTGGTTGATCAGGTATCCTTTGGAGGTGCTTATCCAGTTCTCTCTTGAACACTGTGAGGGGTTTGCCAGTTATGCCCCTTATGTGTAGCGGGGGCGTGTTGAACAGTCTCGGGCCCCTGATGTTGATAGAGTTCTCTCTCAGAGTACCAGTTGCACCTCTGTTTTTCAACGGGGGTATTCTGCACATCCTACCATGTCTTCTGGTCTCATGTGATGTTATTTCTGTGTGCAGGTTTGGAACCAGCCCCTCTAATATTTTCCATGTGTAAATTATTATGTATCTCTCCCGCCTGCGCTCAAGGGAGTACAGATTTAGGCTCGTTAGTTGGTCCCAATAGTTTAGATGTTTTACCGAGTGGATTCTAGCAGTAAAGGATCTCTGCACGCTCTCCAGGTCAGCAATTTCTCCAGCTTTGAAAGGGGCTGTCATTGTGCATCAGTACTCCACTCTAGAGAGCACAAGCGTTTTAAAAAGTATCATCATCGGTATAGCATCTCTAGTGTGAAAAGTTCTTGTTATCCAACCTGTCATTTTTCGTGCAGTTGTGACGGCCGCTTTATTGTGTTCTTTAAAGGTAAGGTCTTCCGACATGAGTACACCCAAATCCTTTACATTGCCTTTTCGTTCTATGTTATGATTTGTCTGAGTTTTGTACGTGGTTTCCGTTTTTATATTTTCATTTTTTCCATAGCGCATGAGCTGGAACTTATCTTCGTTAAACACCATATTATTTTTGTAGCCCATAGAAAGACCTGATCTACATCTGACTGGAGGTTTGCCGTGTCCTCTATGTTGCCTACTCTCATGAAGATCCTGGTGTCATCTGCAAAGGATGATACAGTGCTATAGGTTGTGTTCTTGTCTACGTCCGATATGAGGATGAGAAAAAGTACTGGAGCAAGCACAGTACCCTGAGGGACTGAGCTCTTAACGGTTGATGGGCTGGATTTTATTTTGTTGACTATTACACATTGGGTTCTGTTGGTCAGGAAATTGTAGATCCATCTGCCTATTTTTCCGGTAATTCCTTTTGAGCGCATTTTATGTGCAATAACACCATGGTCACATTTATCAAAAGCTTTTGCGAAATCTGTGTAAATTACATCAGCATTTTGTTTGTCTTCCATAGCATCTAATGCCATATCATAGTGGTCCAGCAACTGCGACAGGCAAGAGTGCCCTGTTTTGAAACCATGTTGTCGGGGGTTATGGAGATGCTGTGCTTCCATGTATTTTGTGAGCTTACTTCTTAGCACTCTCTCAAAAATTTTAATGATGTGCGATGTTAACGCTATCGGTCTGTAATTTTTTGCCTCTGCCTTATTTCCTCCTTTATGAAGTGGTGCTATCTCTGCTGTTTTTAGTATATCAGGAATAACGCCAGTATCTAGGCTTTGTCTCCACAGAATGTGGAGGGCCTGCGATAGTGGTTTTTTACAGTTCTTGATGAATATGGAGTTCCAAAAATCCGGGCCTGGTGCAGAGTGCATAGGCATACTGTTTATGGCTTCTTCAAAGTCCAGTGGGGATAAGGTGACGTCTGATATATGATTTGATGTTGGTATCATATCCATGAAAAATTCATTTGGGTTATCGATCTTTAGTGCGTTTAATGGCTCGCTGAAAACAGAGTCGTACTGCTTCCTCAGTAGCTCGCTCATTTCTTTGTTGTCATCGGTGAAAGTTCCATCTTCCTTTCGCAGGGGCCCGATACTAGATGTGGTTTTTGATCTTGATTTTGCATAGGAGAAAAAATATTTCGGGTTTCTCTCTATTTCACTGATGGCCTTTTGCTCTCTTTGCCTCTCCTGGGTTTTGCGTAAGACTTAATACTCCCACGGGTACATGGGGCTCACATTGACTTTCTTAGGGCTCTAGTAAACAGACACCATTTTGAACAAAAAATCATAGACACTGTTCCTGGATGCGAAGGCATTAGTACTGAGTGAGCAACCAAGGGTGGCGCGCACTCACCATGAGCTAACACCACCACTGTTCAGCTTGTGTCCACAACATCACTTAAAAATGACAAAGTATGAAAGTACTGTAACTGCTATTGTTTTGCGATAATAGTGTTAACGAACATCTTGACTGTAATAAAGATTTATGTACAGTGTTAAGATCTCTTTGAACTTGATGTTCACAGCATGATGCAGACAACCACAGCACACTGCCTTATTTGGTGCATCTATGTATCATGAATGACCTCATTCTCCTTTAGAAAATAAATTGTGCGTAAAATGATTTATAGGGTCTTGGTAGTACTGTACAGTTGGGTTTGTTCTTGATGTACAATTGAGAATTCCGGGACCGACTCCTTGGTGGGACAGAAATGGTTGGTCATATTTCCTTTCACCTTATGCCTCTGTTCACATAGCAGTGAGTAGGTACTGAGGAGTTAGTTTGTTGTGGAGTTGCATCCTGGGTAGGGTCAGTTATTCGGCCGGGGGGAGGGGGCCTTGATGTCCACTGTGTATGAATACGCTCTGGTTTCCTGTCCCCCAACACAATGATTTATCAATTTATTACTACAGTATATTCTGGATTTACTGACCAGGATGCTGATAATACAGGAATAGCAACATTGTGCCTAGAGTAGCGATAGGTGTGTTATATTGGAAGCATTATGTCGAGTCAGGTGGTGTCGTGTCAGCTGACTGACGTGTTGACACTATGCTATGTGTGTGGGTCCATCAGACCAGCTTAATGGTACATTAAGGTACATAAAATTGTACATAGTTATATATATTGTTACGTGAGAAGATACTGTGGCAATACCCAGCCGGTGGTAAGCTTCATGCTCAAACATTAACTTTGCCACCATGTGAACAACTAACTCTTCATAATATAGAGCACTATACTGCGATTAGATGTTAATTCCCCTTAACCCTTAAATGCGCAACACATCAATAGCTGGGGTGATTAACTGTTGCGGAATTGCGCACCACAGCTATTGATGTGTTGGAGTACCGTACAAGATTTAAAAGTCGTGCGGCTACGCGGGGTTCACATCAGCTTCCTCAGGGTTCTTGTAAACAGACGCCATTTTAAAAGAAAATCGTGGGCAACATTTCCGGGTGTGAGAGCCTCAGTACTGTGTGAGCCACCAAGGCTGGCAGCATGAGCTAACAGCACTGCTGTTCAGCTTGTGACCACAGTATCGCCTAAAAATGTCAAAATATGTAACTGGTATTATTTAGCAATGATAGTATTACAGAAGACCCCTGACTGTGATAAAAAAAAAAAACAGGATTTTGATAATAGCAGGATTGTTGTGATAATTAGAGCTGTGCTGTATGGTGGGAGGAGTAATGCTGAGGAATGTGGTATCTGCTGACTGTGTGGCTACCTGTTATTGTCTGCACTGACCATACCAGCTTAGTGGTTCACTATGATGAACACAAATGTAGATACCAGTACTTATATATAACGTGTGTGTGTGTATATAGTAGAATAACAGAAAAAGGAGTACTGTATGTTGGGAGGAGCCAATTTGGTGACGGAGGTGGTGTCATCTGCTGGCTGCTGTCTCTCTTGCCATGCAATTCTATTGTGGTCATTATGTTTGGACACCATACCAGCTTAGTTGTACAGTTATGATGAATAAAACATGTAGATACTTATATATAATGTATGTATATAGTGTAATAACACCACAAACAGTATGGTTAGAGGAGGAATTTTAGTGCGTCTGGCCTTGAACAAGTGAGGGAAGGAGGGAAGCATCAGCTGACTCTGTGTGTTGACCTCTGTTATTGTCTGAACTCACCATACCACTATAGTTGTACAGTTATGGTGAAGAAAACATGTAGATACTTATATATAACTTGTGTGTATATACTGTAAAAACAGCACAAACAGTATAGTGGGAGTAGGAAAGTTGGTGTGTGAGGGAGCATCAGCTGACTGTGTGGGGACCTCAATTTTTTTTTTGAGATATATACAAGAGTTGTTACATTCTTGTACAGCCACTAGTGCAAATGGAATTCAATGTTAATAAATGCCATGTTATGGAATGTGGAATAGGAGAACATAGACCCCACACAACCTATATATTATGTGAGAAATCTTTAAAGAATTCTGATAAAGAAAGAGATCTAGGGGTGGTTCTAGATAGAAAACTATCACCTGAGGACCACATAAAGAATATTGTGCGAGGAGCCTATGCCACGCTTTCCAACTTCAGAATTGCGTTTAAATACATGGATGGCGATATACTAAAGAAATTGTTCACGACTTTTGTTAGGCCAAAGCTAGAATATGCAGTGGTTGTGTGGTGCCCATATCTTAAGAAGCACATCAACAAACTGGAAAAGGTGCAAAGACATGCTACTAAGTGGCTCCCAGAACTGAAGGGCAAGAGCTACGAGGAGACGTTAGAGGCATTAAATATGCCAAAACTAGAAGACAGAAGAAAAAGAGGTGATATGATCACTACATACAAAATAGTAACAGGAATTGATAAAATCGATAGGGAAGATTTCCTGAGACCTGGGACTTTAAGAACAAGAGGTCATAGATATAAACTAGCTAAACACAGATTCCGAAGAAATATAAGAAAATTCACTTTCGCAAACAGAGTGGTAGACGGTTGGAACAAGTTAGGGGAGAAAGTGGTGGAGGCCAAG
>WNGS01006636.1:2726451-2791310 GCA_020271785.1 Procambarus virginalis
GGTGTGGTGGTCGCCCTGCACGTACGTTGGCTTCTCGGAAGAGGCGCCGGCTCTTTTTGCAGGTCGCATTGATGTAACGATGGGGGGGGGGGGGGGGAACCTGGCTCTGTTTGCCCACACTTGGTCCCTTGATCTGTGGGCGTTTCGGGTCATATCCTCCGGCCTGTGGTGGCGATGGGCGGCTCTTCCTCCTCTCAGAGGATCGGGGCTGGCAGAGCAGGCTTCTTCACCTTTGCTCCGTCAGGTCATCTTAGAGTGGGTGCACTTGGGCGTATTCAAAATGACTTCGTCCCTCAAGTGGGTTTCTCCCTTGTTTCCATTGCAGAAATGGGACTGTTCAATGTTCAACAAGAATGAATCTTTGGTTCATTCTGGACTTGTCCTCTTTGAACCACTGGAGTCCTTGCCCTCCTTTCGGATGCCCACTCTGTCCCAGGTCCGGCTTCTCTTGAAGCGGGGTTCTTGGATGGTATGTCTGGACCTCCGAGATGCGTATTAGCACATCCCTATTCATTTGGGGTTTAGGGACTGGTTAGGTTTGTGGTGGGGTGGCAGGCTTACTGCTTTTGTTACCTTCCATTCAGGCTGAATCTGGCACCTCGTGTTTTCACGTGTCTTACCTGGGCCGTGGTGGCCCGTCTGCATCTGCTAGGTGTTCGGGTGTTGGTTTACCTTGACGACTGGTTGGTGTGGGCTCCCAGTCAGTTTGCTTGTCTGCTCACCAGGGTTTCCCAGCTTGCTAGGTTCAGGTTCCTGGTGAACTGGAGGAAGTACCATTTGGTTCTGTCCCAGGTTTGAACTTGGCTGGACCTTGTTTGGGATTCTCAGACGACATCCGTGTCTCTTTCTCCTGCGGCGTTGCTCCAGCTGCAATCCCGCCTTCGGCTGTTCCTGAGGGTGTCCCATGTCACTCGGCGGTTGCTCGAGCAGCTGTGTGGGAGTTTGAACTTGGTTGTGCCAGTTTACCCTCTGGATTGGGTTTGGCTTCGGCATCTGTTCTGATTCCTTCGGGGCCGTTCCTTCTGCCACTCTTGCGATCGCTGGGTTCGTCCTCCGGGTGCCTTGCGTCGGTTGCTGCATCTCCGGCTTCCTCTTCGGGTTATACGGTGTTCGCTACAACTCCACAAGAAATCTCTTGTATTTGACTTGGAGTCACTCCATGTGAATCATTAGGCTCATGGGGGGCCATATTCACTATCAGTGCTGCTGAGAAGCAATATTTGGCAAATATTCATTAATCACTACACAGGAAATTATTTGTACTTCAAATAGCTTCAGACTTGAGTAGTCGCTTTATATATTTCACTGCTTGAAGACTAGTGCCAGACTGAGGAGTGACTGGCGATAGAACTCGGCGTGTGCAAACATATTGCTGTTACAACAAATATTTGATTTTTGATTGTCAAATAGACACACTATATCTGGAACAGAATATAACTGACAAGAGTTCTTAGAACATATCTTACATCAGCACCTATAGCTAAAAAAATATTAAGGAAATACAACATTTCAAAGTTATGATTAAATTAGCAGTTAAATTGACCCCATTTTCATTCTAGTATTAAAAAGGCCTGGGTGTCATTTTGTATATCATTAATTTTATTTTCCCATATTGCATTTCCAATCATCTCCATACTGGTGCTTTCACATTTCAGAGTAGTGGTACACCGGATAAATAATGATGATGATGCTAATGATTTAACAATTTCAAATTTTTACTATTTCCAGAAAACACACCAACAACTAGCAGATGAAAAGCAGCTGAACCTTGTGGAGTTTCGTGAAGAGAACCTGAATTTTCCCAGGGTAGTTGCAGCACCTCAGTCAAGCAAGGTGCGCTTACCAGAGGAAATACCCACCAGCGAAGAACTGGATTTTACACGTGTAAGTTGACATTGCTCCAATTGCAGATTTAGATATTTGTTCATTTGTTATTAATTCTAAAGAATTATATTTAAAACTTTTTAATTTCCTCATAATGTTGGATTGTGTTCTAATTTTAGAATTTTTAGAGATTCCTAGTAGGTCTGCATTAGTTTATTATAGAATTACATATTTTTGTACTTTGGAAGATTACATTTATCCAAGTAAACGCCCTGATCGACCTCTTCGAAATTTGAGCCACTGAGTATGTCTGGGATGAATGAATGTCTTCATTCAATAACTCCCTGAACTACCAAACCTGGGTACCACAATTTTTAAGTATTCCACCAGGCTCTATTGAATCATAAGTGCCTACTGAAGACCAGTACCAAAATCTGCACTCCTCATTTGAGGCAAGGGGAGTCTGGGAATGCATAGATCAACCCAGACCACAGAAAACAACCCACCAGAAATGTAGAGTACCCAAAACAAGCAACTGTATGGAAAATTTGGAAACCCTGATACAAAATATACGTATCCTCGTGTTCCAGAACCAACTACTTGTTAGCAATACTTGCTCACCACCAGATGGCAGCACCAGTGACTTGGGTTCCAGCTCACTGCTTCAGTCAGTCATGCACCTGGTTATACATACCCAGGTGTCCCTGCTGCTCTGTCCTTCTAAGCTCGGCTAAGTGTGCTTGTCATTGTTATTTTCATCTTCACGTCCATGTTTTTTCAGCTGCACTATTGCATAATCCTCAGTTCTCTATTTACTTTCATTACTTTCTCTAGAAGGTATCTCTAGCCATTTATGACTAGAGGTACCTTTTCTAGTTGTCACTTGCATTACCCCAGACTTTGGTTAGGGTGTTCTCTAAGTGGGGTTGGTGGGTGTCACATGGGGTTCCTTCTTTGAAGGTTCCTTGCCCTGGTAATGGTGGTGCCTGTTCCCCTCTGGAGCTTGATGGTTCACATGGACTGGAGTGTCCTAAAAAATCAGTATGAGGACATGTTTAGCACCCCAATATACAGCATGAAAGTGGAAGATCCGGACAGCTTCTTTATGTTCGATATCCTGGTTGATACCTGGTTGATGGGGTTCTGGGAGTTCTTCTACTCCCCAAGCCCGGCCCGAGGCCAGGCTTGATTGTGAGAGTTTGGTCCACCAGGCTGTTGCTTGAAGCGGCCCGCAGGCCACATACCCATCACAGCCCGGCTGGTCCGGCACTCCTTGGAGGAATAAATCTAGTTTCCTCTTGAAGATGTCCACGGTTGTTCCGGCAATATTTCTTATGCTTGCTGGGAGGGTGTTGAACAACTGCGGACCTCTGATGTTTATACAGTGTTCTCTGATTGTGCCCATGGCACCTCTGCTCTTCACTGGTTCTATTCTGCATTTTCTTCCATATCGTTCACTCCAGTATTTATTATTTTACTGTGTAGATTTGGTACTTAGCCCTCCAGTATCTTCCAGGTGTATATTATTTGATATCTCTCTCGTCTTCTTTCTAGTGAGTACATTTGGAGGGCTTTGAGACGATCCCAATAATTTAGGTGCTTTATCGCGTCTATGCGTGCCGTATATGTTCTCTGTATTCCTTCTATTTCAGCAATCTCTCCTGCTCTGAAGGGGGAAGTGAGTACTGAGCAGTACTCAAGACGGGACAACACAAGTGACTTGAAGAGTACGACCATTGTGATGGGATCCCTGGATTTGAAAGTTCTCGTAATCCATCCTATCATTTTTCTGGCTGTCGCAATATTTGCTTGGTTATGCTCCCTAAACGTTAGGTCGTCAGACATCATTATTCCCAAATCCTTTACATGCTGTTTTCCTACTATGGGTACATTTGATTGTGTTTTATACCCTGTGTTATGTTTAAGGTTCTCATTTTTACCGTACCTGAGTACCTGGAATTTATCACTGTTAAACATCATGTTATTTTCTGATGCTCAGTCGAAAACTTTATTAATATCAGCTTGAAGTTTTTCAATGTCTTCAGCCGTGGTCATTTTCATACTGATTTTTGTGTCATCTGCAAAGGATGATACGAAGCTGTGACTTGTATTTTTGTCTATATCTGATATGAGAATAAGGAAAAGCAGCGGTGCAAGGACTGTACCCTGAGGTACAGAGCTTTTAACTGCACTTGGACTAGGTTTTATATGGTTGACCGTTACTCGCTGAGTCCTGTTTGACAGAAAACTGAGTATCCAGCATCCTACTTTCCTGGTTATTCCCATTGACTTCATTTTGTGTGCTATCACGCCATGGTCACATTTATCGAAAGCCTTTGCGAAGTCCGTGTACATCACATCAGCATTCTGTTTTTCTTCTAATGCCTCAGTGACTTTGTCGTAGTGCCCAAGTAGCTGTGAGAGGCACAATCTTCCCGCTCGAAATCCATGTTGGCCTGGGTTGTGAAGGTCATTGGTCTCCATGAAATTGGTGACCTGACTCCTAATCACTCTCTCAAATACTTTTATTATGTGCGATGTTAGTGCAACTGGTCTATAATTCTTTGCCAATGCTTTGCTCCCTCCCTTGTGTAGAGGGGCTATGTCTGCTACTTTAAGTGCATCTGGTATCTCCCCCTTGTCCAAGCTCTTCCTCCACACTATACTGAGTGCCTGTACTACCGGCACTTTGCATTTCTTTATAAATATTGAATTCCATGAATCTGGACCTGGGGCCGAGTGCATGGGCATGTTTTCAATTTCTCTTTCAAAGTTTAGTAAAATCCAAACCCCTGAAACCGATATCAACATGAACGCTGCAGATTTTGAAAAAGAAATTGACAACATGCCCATGCACTCAGCCCAAGGTCCAGACTCATGAAATTCAATATTTATAAAGAAATGCAAAGTGCTAGTAGCACAGGCACTCAGTGTGCAGGAAGAGCTTGTACACAGAGGATATACCAGAAGCACTTAAATGAGCAGATATAGCTCCTCTTTGCAAGGTAAGGTTACCTTAAGGTGTTTTCTGGGCTTAGCATCCTCACGGCCCGGTCGTTGACCAGGCCTCCTTAGATATACGGAAGAAGCAAAGCATTGTCTAAGAATTACATACCAGTCGCACTAACGTTCCATGTAATAAAAGTTTTTGAGAGTGTGATCAGGAGTCAGATCTCCAGTTTTATGGAGATCAATGACCTCCACAACCCAGGCCAACATAGATTTAGAGTGGGAAGATCATGCCTCTCGCAGCTAATTGACCATTATGACAAAATCACTAAAGCATTAGAGGAAAAACAGAATGCAGATGTGGTATACACAGACTTCGCAAAGGCATTTGATAAATACGACCATGGTGTGATAGCCCACAAAATGAGGTCAGGAGGAATACCAGGTAAAGTAGGACTTACTGGGTTTGTCTCAAAGCTCTCCAAATGTACTCCCTAGAAAGGAGATAAGAGAGATATAAAATAATATTCACATGGAAAATACTGGAGGGCCAGGTCCCAAATCTACACAGTAAAATAACAATATACTGGATACTGGAGTGAACGATATGGAAGAAAATGCAGAGTAGAACCAGAGAAGAGCAGGAGCGTCATAGGCACAATCAGAGAACACTATAAACAACAGAGGCCCACGGTTGTTCAACATACTCCTAGCGAGTATGAAAATTTTTTCCGGAACAAACGTGGACATCTTCAAGACAAAACTAGATAGTTTTCTTCAAGAAGTGCCGGACCAACCGAGCTGTAGTGGATATGTGGGCCTGCGGGCTGCTCCAAGCAACAGCCTGTTGGACCAAGTTCTCACAAGTCAAGCCTGGCCTCGGGCCAAGCTTGGGGAGTAGAAGAACTCCCAGAACCCCATCAAGCAGGTATCTCTTCTATCTTTCCACTACACTGAAAGTATCTGATCAGTTTTTCTTAGCTGGCAGTCGCCTACTTCAATATTATTTGTCAAATACAGGCATTTCGCTTCTTTTTGCCTTTACTGAGCCACACTCCAGTTTTATTTTTAAGCAAGAACCTAGTTAGCAAGAGACTTGTATAATAGTTATGTGTATAAAATGTGACCTTTGTTCAGTCATAGTGCCATCAGTGTCTACACCACACTACCTGAGAAACCATGTTGGTCATTACCAGGAATGTCTACATTGGTACAGAGCATCACTTGGTTTCCGAACTTTAGTTATCCGAAACTTCCAGTTTCCCGATTGGGGTTGGGGAGTCATGCTAGGAAGGGGTCCGCCAAGCGTCACGCCGGCCTGTGGTGGCGGGTGAGAGATGATCCAGTTTGCCCACTGTGACTTCACAGATCACGGCCTATTATTCCTATTATTTTGAATTGTCATTAGGCTGGAATGTTCATTCTGTGCTTTTGTTTTACTTATCTGCACAATCAAGAAACATCTGTGCACCACGTCGGCTCCAAATGCACGCACTGCGTCAGTGATGGCTGACCGGTGGGTGGATGGATGAGGGAGCTTAGATGGGAGGCAGTATGAGAGGGGGGGGGGGGGAGAATCAGTGAGAGGGGAGGGGGAGAATTAGTCAGAAAGGGAGGGATGGAGAGATGCTAGGAGGGAGGGGGAGATAGCGAGAGATGCTAGGAGGTAGACAAGAAGGGAGGGAAGCAGTGAGAATTAGGGAGGGAGGGTAAGGCAGGCAGGCAGGCAGGCAGGCAGGCTGGCTGGCTGGCTGGCAGGCAGGATGTGCCTGCAGGCTGGCTGGCTGGCTAGCAGGATGTGCCTGCAGGCAGGCTGGCAGGATGTTCCTGCAGGCTGGCTGGCAGGATGTGCCTGCAGGCTGGCTGGTAGGATGTGCCTGCAGGCTGGCTGGTAGGATGTGCCTGCAGGCTGGCAGGATGTGCCTGCAGGCTGGCTGGCAGGATGTGCCTGCAGGCAGGCTGGCAGGATGTGCCTGCAGGGGCAGGATGTTCCTGCAGGCTGGCTGGCAGGATGTGCCTGCAGGCAGGCAGGCAGGATGGCTGGCTGGCTAGCAGGATGTGCCTGCAGGGGCAGGATGTTCCTGCAGGCTGGCTGGCAGGATGTGCCTGCAGGCAGGCAGGCAGGATGGCTGGCTGGCTGGCAGGATGTGCCTGCAGGGGCAGGATGTTCCTGCAGGCTGGCTGGCAGGATGTGCCTGCAGGCAGGCAGGCAGGATGGCTGGCTGGCTAGCAGGATGTGCCTGCAGGCTGGCTGGCAGGATGTGCCTGCAGGGGCAGGATGTTCCTGCAGGCTGGCTGGCAGGATGTGCCTGCAGGCAGGCAGGCAGGATGGCTGGCTGGCTAGCAGGATGTGCCTGCAGGGGCAGGATGTTCCTGCAGGCTGGCTGGCAGGATGTGCCTGCAGGCAGGCAGGCAGGATGGCTGGCTGGCTGGCAGGATGTGCCTGCAGGGGCAGGATGTTCCTGCAGGCTGGCTGGCAGGATGTGCCTGCAGGCAGGCAGGCAGGATGGCTGGCTGGCTAGCAGGATGTGCCTGCAGGCTGGCTGGCAGGATGTGCCTGCAGGGGCAGGATGTTCCTGCAGGCTGGCTGGCAGGATGTGCCTGCAGGCAGGCAGGCAGGATGGCTGGCTGGCTGGCTAGCAGGATGTGCCTGCAGGCTGGCAGGATGTTCCTGCAGGCTGGCTGGCAGGATGTGTCTGCAGGCTGGCAGGATGTTCCTGCAGGCTGGCAGGCAGGATGTGCCTGCAGGCTGGCTGGCAGGATGTGCCTGCAGGCTGGCAGGATGTTCCTGCAGGCTGGCAGGCAGGATGTGTCTGCAGGCTGGCTGGTAGGATGTGCCTGCAGGCTGGCAGGATGTTCCTGCAGGCTGGCAGGCAGGATGTGCCTGCAGGCTGGCTGGCAGGATGTGCCTGCAGGCTGGCTGGTAGGATGTGTCTGCAGGCTGGCAGGATGTGCCTGCAGGCTGGCAGGATGTGCCTGCAGGCTGGCTGGTAGGATGTGTCTGCAGACTGGCAGGATGTGCCTGCAGGCTGGCAGGATGTTCCTGCAGGCTGGCAGGCAGGATGTGCCTGCAGGCTGGCAGGATGTTCCTGCAGGCTGGCAGGCAGGCTGGCTGGCTGGCAGGATGTTCCTGCAGGCTGGTTGGTAGGATGTGTCTGCAGGATGGCAGGATGTTCCTGCAGGCAGGCTGGTAGGATGTGCCTGCAGGCAGGCTGGCAGGATGTGCCTGCAGGCAGGCTGGCAGGATGTGCCTGCAGGCAGGCTGGCAGGATGTGCCTGCAGGCAGGCTGGCAGGATGTGCCTGCAGGCAGGCTGGTAGGATGTGCCTGCAGGCAGGCTGGCAGGATGTGCCTGCAGGCAGGCTGGCAGGATGTGCCTGCAGGCTGGCAGGAAATATCGAGAGGATGTTTGCCAGATGTCTTAATAATCAGCTAGGAACAATTAAGGACTTTTATAAAGCTGATCAGCACTTCACTTATTGGCGAGTACAAACAAAATACGGTCGCATTTATGCTATGAACCGATTGATTTTTCCCCTAGAGTTTTTATCATAAATTTTCTGATTTTTTTTTACATTTCTAGTTTATTTTCCCTCTTTCTCGTTTACGAACTTACATGTTAACCAATGGGTCTCGTCCCCAAGGGGTTCGGAAACCAAGTGGTGCTCTGTAGTAGAATACAGAATCGTGTAACACAATTTCTGTTTCACAGTCAAAGAGAACAAAGAATTTCAATCCAAATCTGTGGCGTTTGGAGGGAAATATACTGCTTGAAGGCAACACATCCTTTGAAAAACACAAGGGATTCGTCAATCACCAGCTTCTGAGCTGGTACGTAGAAATCTCTGAACTTTCCAGTTAGTTCATTTAGAACGTGCCTCACTCTCCAAAGTCTATCATCCTCTGTCTGGTCTTCATTACTTGCAAAATGAAGACACCTGAGGAGTATCTGAAACCTGTCTCAAGACATATATTTCTCAAACAACGGTGTAGGTACAGTATGGTCTTTGCTCCAATTATCTGAAATGATGTGTTTTACACAATGTCTCATCAACATACATAGTGCAAAAAATACACACATTTCACCTACATTAGTGTTTTTCCAACACTGTAATTGTGAAAAATCTCTTAACTCATGTTCAATGAGATAAGCCACATAAATAGGCGAAGAGTCACAATAACGTGGCTGAAGTATGTTGACCAGACCACACACTAGAAGTTGAAGGGACGACGACGTTTCGGTCCGTCCTGGACCATCTCAAGTCGCTTGTGAATGACAAGCGACTTGAGAATGGTCCAGGACGGACCGAAACGTCGTCGTCCCTTCAACTTCTAGTGTGTGGTCTGGTCAACAAGCCACATAAATGTTCGTTTCCTGAACAATATCATCTTTGCCAACATACAAGGACTGAAAACAAGAACAAACAACAAAGTACAGTTCATAAATGGCCTCCTCACGGAGTCAAATGCAGTATTTGGAGCTTTCACAGAAACCCATGCAGGGGAATTGTTGGACAGTGAGATCTGGATTCCAGGATATAACCTATACAGGTGTGATAGGAAAAGTAGGTCACATGGAGGAGTGGGTCTGTATATTAGGGAAGACCTTGTATGCTCGGAGCTCCTAAACGTTACAAATGAGGTGGTAGAGGTACTGGGATTAAAAATTGAGAAAATAAATTTAGTGATTATTCTAGTATACAAACCACCAGATGCAACGGCTGAGGAATTCACAGAACAGATATACAAAATAGAGAATAGCCTTGATAATTTGAATAACCCGATACCTGATATTATCTTCCTAGGTGACTTCAACTTGCCTAGTCTCAGGTGGAAAATAGCAAACAATAATATTATACCAGGAAATCTATCGGGACCTAACCAACCACAGATTAGAGAACTACTTAGTTTCTGTGACAAATTTTCACTCAGTCAGCAGATATCGGAGCAACCCTAAAAAATATAAACATTTCAGTGCTGACGCGCAGTTGGCCCACACGCCCGGCGCACTTGGGGGTCAAGGTCAACCTACTCCTGGGAACGCGAAATTGTTAAGTAATACAAGTCCTACAGAAGGAATAGAAAAACTGACTGCGGAAGCGTATCAAGTCTGTCTGAAATATGTTCCCTTGAGGAAAGCCAGAAAGAGATCTAACGTAGAAAGAGAACGCAGAAGACACTATAAACGCAGGAAAAGAATAACGGAACTGCTTATGCAGACACGAATTTCCCGTCAAAGATGGAATAATTTAATAGAGAGATTGAAGAAATCGAGCGGAAATTGAAACACTCATATGAAACTGAAGAAAGGCAGTTAGAACAGAAAGCAATTCAGAAAATAAAGAAAAAACCAAAATATTTCTTCTCATATGCGAAATCAAAAGCAAAAACCACTGCCAGTATTGGACCTATTCGTACAAGTGAAGGTTCATACACGGAGGATGACAAAGAAATTAGTGAAATCCTAAAAAAGTAGTATGAGGACATGTTTAGCACTCCAATAAACAACATGAAAGTGGAAGATCCAGATAATTTCTTTATGCGGGATATTCAAAACCCCTGTAAATATAACTGATATCAACACGAGCGCACTAAATTTGAAAGAGAAATTGAAAACATGCCCATGCACTCGGCCCCAGGTCCAGACTCATGGAATTCAATATTTATAAAGAAATGCAAAGTGCCGGTAGCACAGGCACTCAGTATAGTGTGGAAGAAGAGCTTGGACACGGGGGAGATACCAGATGCACTTAAAGTAGCAGACATAGCCCCTCTACACAAAGGAGGGAGCAAAGCATTGGCAAAGAATTATAGACCAGTTGCACTAACATCGCACATCATAAAAGTATTTGAGAGAGTGATTAGGAGTCAGGTCACCAATTTCATGGAGACCAATGACCTTCACAACCCAGGCCAACATGGATTTCGAGCGGGAAGATCGTGCCTCTCACAGCTACTTGAGCACTACGACAAAGTCACTGAGGCATTAGAAGAAAAACAGAATGCTGATGTGATATACACGGACTTCGCAAAGGCTTTCGATAAATGTGACCATGGCGTGATAGCACACAAAATGAAGTCAATGGGAATAACCGGTAAAGTAGGACGCTGGATACTCAGTTTTCTGTCAAACAGGACTCAGCGAGTAACGGTCAACCATATAAAATCTAGTCCAAGTGCAGTTAAAAGCTCTCTACCTCAGGGTACAGTCCTTGCACCGCTGCTTTTCCTTATTCTCATATCAGATATAGACAAAAATACAAGTCACAGCTTTGTATCATCCTTTGCAGATGACACAAAAATCAGTATGAAAATTACCTCGGCTGAAGACATTGAAAAACTTCAAGCTGATATTAATAAAGTTTTCGACTGGGCATCAGAAAATAACATGATGTTTAACAGTGATAAATTCCAGGTACTCAGGTACGGTAAAAATGAGGACCTTAAACATAATACAGAGTACAAAACACAATCAAATGTACCCATAGTAGGAAAACAGCATGTAAAGGATTTGGGAATAATAATGTCTGACGACCTAACGTTTAAGAAGCATAACCAAGCAAATATTGCGACAGCCAGAAAAATGATAGGATGGATTACGAGAACTTTCAAATCCAGGGATCCCATCACAATGGTTGTACTCTTCAAGTCACTTGTGTTGTCCCGTCTTGAGTACTGCTCAGTACTCACTTCCCCTTCAGAGCAGGAGAGATTGCTGAAATAGAGGGAATACAGAGAACATATACGGCACGCATAGACGTAATAAATAAAGCACCTAAATTATTGGGATCGTCTCAAAGCTCTCCAAATGTACTCATTAGAAAGAAGACGAGAGAGATCAAATAATATACACATGGAAGATATGGAGGGCCAGGTCCAAATCTACACAGTAAAATAACGACGTACTGGAGTGAACGATATGGAAGAAAATGCAGAATAGAACCAGTGAAGAGCAGAGGTGCCATAGGCACAATCAGAGAACACTGTATAAACATCAGAGGTCTGCGGTTGTTCAACGTCCTCCCAGCAAGCATAAGAAATATTGCCGGAACAACCGTGGACATCTTCAAGAGGAAACTAGATTTATTCCTCCAAGGAATGCGGACCAACCGGGCTGTGGTGGGTATGTGGGCCTGCGGGCCGCTCCAAGCAACAGCCTAGTGGACCAAACTCACAAGTCGAGCCTGGCCTCGGGCCGGGCTTGGGGAGTAGAAGAACTCCCAGAACCCCATCAACCAGGATAAAACCAGGTATGTGGCGGCGCTTGGCTGGACGAGTCGCTGATGCGACAAAAACATCGCTTGGTAACACCACTGCACTAGCAACAAGCCCTGTAATATATTTTCTGATTCAACTTCACTAAAACCAGAAAAAAGAGTCGCCTTCCTCTGACTCGTCGCCCAAATTATTCTCATACTGCAAATAACCAGAACTGTGTGGTCGAGAGAGAATTGGTGTAGAGGCAGTGTTGAACGTGTAGGCCTTGGCCTGGTAGCGCTGTATCTCATCCTCACACAATGTTAGATTCCCATCATACTCTGTGTATTGTCAGAGTCTTCAGTATCACTCCTCACCATAAAAAAATAATTCGTATGAATTTCATCCTCAATGATTGCGTGTTGCTGTGCGTTGAGCATGATGCGCTCACCATCATGTCTACGGGGGAACTGAGGCCCTACACAATGGCAGCCTATGCTGGATTTTTTTTCCAAGATGGAGTCTGTTTACTATCAGCCTGGGCAGCATATGGATACCTTGCCCCCCCCCCCTCTCTCCTAACTGCGGGCCGTTAAATCTTGCGCGGTACTCCAACACATTAATAGCTGTCAGGGAACGCCTGACAGCGGGTGGACAGCACTTCGGATTTGTAGTCCTGAGGTTCCAGATTCGATCTCCGGTGGAGGCGGAGACAAATGGGCAAAAGGTTTCTTCACCTGATGCCCTTGTTACTTAGCAGTAAATAGGTACCTGGGAGTTAGACAGCTGCTACGGGCTGCTTCCTGGAGTGAGTAGACAGCTGCTACGGGCTGCTTCCTGGGGGTGGAGGCCTGGTTGAGGACTGGGCCGTAGGGACACTAAGCCCCGAAATAATCTCAAGATAACCCAAGATAGCTGTGGTGCGCAATTCTGCGACGGTTACTCACCCAGCTATTGATGTGTTACGAAGTTTAAGGGTTAAACAATATACAGGTACAAAAAAACACTGTCAAATCTGCCCATAATAGGTAAACAATATGAAATGGATNAGGTATTCTGAAATAACCTGTAGTGAGTAATCCTTATGTTCCTCCATTATCTCATTACTTAGTGGCATAATAATTAGCACTAACTACACAAGCTATAATCTATCCCTAATTACAGGTAACAGTCTCACATCCTCATATCCTAGTAGGAGAAAGATGAGGGGTAGTCACCAAAATAAGAAACGATATAAGAATAGACAACAGACAATTTCCACAGTCAAGAATGTAGCACTGGCATATTGCAGATCTAATCGACCCCAAGACGCTACAGCTTCGACACAACAGACAGCAGACTAGGACCGCACCGAGCTACATCGCTCTCCCATAGAAGCTCCGCGACTCCGGCCACACTCGGCTCCCTGCTTTGCTCCAAGTTCCATCTCAACATCTACGACACTGCTGTATCCAGGACTACAAATAAATACGAAACTCACTGAACATGTATATGTATCTAATCTACTCAACAACGTAACATCGTCATACTGTATGTCATTGGTGACCCCAGAGAGTTTTGACGATACCCAGCACGACGGACTACAACATGGACTCTCACTGGACCGCTACTTTGCTGCCTACGGGCTGTGGAACGCTGCCAATACTCTCCCTCCCGCTAGGATTTTCATGGCGATCATCTCTGCATTTTCATCAAATACAGCTGGCTGCACGCGAGCGTTACTTACTCTCTGACAGTTTCATCAGCAAGTACATCATGTGGGATCTAAAGCCTGTCCTGCCAACTCTCCGTCGCTGCCAGGGCACTGCTTGTTCTACAGGGACTCCCACAACAGCTGCTCTCTCATCAGATCATTACACATTCACTGCATTCTGATACTCTGTCGACTCAAGCCCTTTGCACAGTACAGTACAGGACTTACAGCTTGCGTTACCGACACTTCGTTGCCTCCAGGACAATTCAGCTCTAGCAGTGATTCCTCGTTGTCCTAACTACGTGCCTACATTACCTCCTATTGTCCTGGTGCCCGAGCCCATCTGCCCCGGATCTAAATGCTCCACCAACAACCCAAGGACACAACAATCAAGCACATTCTTCTCTCTGCTACACTGAGCTTGTCCACACACTGCTTGCATCTTTTGGTACTGGATTACAGTTCCACAGTGACCCAGGGAACAGTAGCCTCATATCCTGAACTGTGTATTGTTGATCTGGCAATTTGCAGTTTCTTCTGATAAACTGCGAGCTGTATGCCATGTATAGTGCAGAGGTGATTGGGAATTAGCAAAATCATGCAGGGCCGACCAAAGAAATGATCATTTACCTTGTTCACCTATAGGTGCCTAATTTCCATTAAGGTGTTGCTTATTTTGTTATGTCTGTGCTTTATGTTGGGATTTCCAGAATTGCAATTGATCTCAGATTTCCTGCTGCCCTTGCCTCATGAGTGGGCCAGATGCTGATCCTGGCTTGCATTGGGCTACTGATGGGGTCTTGGAAGCCCAAGTGTTGGCTTGTTGGTATTGAGAGAAATTTGGGAAGCTACTAGTGGCTCACCAGAAAAAGTCATTTTATTATATTCAGTGCTTGATTTTCATTCACACAGAATGATAACTTTTTTACATAACCATAGACTGACAACTTTTCCCAAACAAAAATTGCATTATTGTAATATATTAGTGATACTGTATGTACAAATAATACATACCCAGTACCTTATTGTTAACGAAGTCTTCATGTATGTATAGACCTATAAGAAGTTGTACATATTTATCTATATTTGCAGCCTGTAAATCCATTCTCTACTTTGCTTGTACTGTATTTCAGGACTGAGGCATTATGTTACTCTAGCACAGAGGGCATGCCTGACAGACGATAACTCTAACTCTAAATTAGAAAAGCAGAAAAGAATAAATCAAGTTGTGTGTGTACCTTCATTGCCACTCATACAGTCAGCCAGATCCACAAGCTTCTTCAATAAATGTAAGTTACATTATGCACTGTGACATTTACAGTTACCCTTTTTCTTCTTTCTGGTCAAGTCTTGGAAGAGTGGGTCAGGCTTCTGGTCAAGACAGCCTTTGATTGAGAGTTGTTGGTCGACCTGCCTCTTGTCAGATCTGTCAGCCCTTTAGTGGAAAGTTCAGTGATGTGGTGGTGGTGATATTGCTGCAGGGTTTTTAGAAAAACCTGTCCAGGAATTCCTGGTACGTTTAGGTGAGTGTCTTGTGTTCCTCAGGATCAGTGTGAAGCAGCTGACTTCGCTACTGTACTAATACGTGTATGTTGTATTTGGGAAATATTGGACAGGGTGTTACTTAGGTGGCTTATTGTCTGATGTTGGTCTGTTCCTGTGGCCAAATAAAATTTCCAAAGAGTTGTATGATTTCTTGACTGATGATATTTCTGAGCTGGGCCCTTTTATATGATAGAATATAGAATATATTCTGTCTAGAACCCCCTCTCTAGAAATGTAATCATAATAAAAATCAATTTCCTTAATAAAAATTAATGAATGTTAAAATATGTACAATTTAAAGGATTATGGCTTAGATATGGCCGAGTCCAAAGGGGTCTGTGTCCCGGAGACGGTATCCTGACAAAATAAACCTTTAATTAAAGTGGATGGCTTCTCTTATAAATTTGACGAGTTATATGATGACTACAGGAAATGCTGCTTCTCGATCCCATGTAAATGCAGTCTTATAAAACAAATTCTTTGGATCAGTTCATATTAAATTCACAACGATTAAGTATTCCACATTGATTTGACTATTATCAGTTCATGTCTCCTTAATGATAAATTACATGAAACTTCTAGTACTTGCATATGTATCTAGAAATATCTTAGCTTAAGACTAAACTAAACTTTTGTTTTTTTTCCCGCTTTGTGACCTGCTTTTTAATTGATAGTTTTATACTTTTTTCTATGGTATGTAGCTAAGCACCATTACTGGGATCCCATAACCATGCTGAACTACAAAGTCTACTTACCAGTGTTTGTGATGTTTCAGCATTTGAAATGATAGCCTTGGTGTTGATGTGGTGAAGTTATTAATATGGGCTTCTTACAGCTCCCAAGCTCACACTGTTAGTACACTTTGTCCAAATTATAGGACTGAACAATGCTACTGTCTTAAATAGTCTTAATTAAACATAGCACTTTAGTTTTAAATTTATTGTTGGCAAAACATAGACTCCATCTGGATCGTCTTAAACCAAATGCCTTGTGTGGCATAGCATTGTGTTGCACCGTTATTGGAGGCAGAGGTTCATGTTTGGCTTGTGTGGCATACAGAGCATTGTGTTGGTGCATGTTTGGCTTGTGTGGCATTCAGAGCATTGTGTGGTGCATGTTTGGCTTGTGTGGCATACAGAGCATTGTGTTGGTGCATGTTGGCTTGTGTGGCATTCAGAGCATTGTGTTGGTGCATGTTTGGCTTGGTGCCATTCAGAGCATTGTGTTGGTGCATGTTTGACTTGTGTGCCATTCAGAGCATTGTGTGGTGCATGTTTGGCTTGTGTGGCATTCAGAGCATTGTGTTGGGCATGTTTGGCTTGTGTGCCATTCAGAGCATTGTGTTGGTGCATGTTTGACTTGTGTGGCATACAGAGCATTGTGTTGGTGCATGTTTGGCTTGTGTGGCATACAGAGCATTGTGTTGGTGCATGTTTGACTTGTGTGGCATACAGAGTATTGTGTTGGTACATGTTTGGCTTGTGTGGCATACAGAGCATTGTGTTGGTGCATGTTTGGCTTGTGTGGCATACAGAGCATTGTGTTGGTGCATGTTTGGCTTGTGTGGCATACAGAGCATTGTGTTGGTGCATGTTTGACTTGTGTGGCATACAGAGTATTGTGTTGGTACATGTTTGGCTTGTGTGGCATACAGAGCATTGTGTTGGTGCATGTTTGGCTTGTGTGGCATACCGAGCATTGTGTGGTGCATGTTTGACTTGTGTGGCATACAGAGCATGTGTTGGTGCATGTTTGGCTTGTGTGGCATACAGAGTATTGTGTTGGTACATGTTGGCTTGTGTGGCATACAGAGTATTGTGTTGGTGCATGTTTGACTGTGTGGCATACAGAGCATTGTGTTGGTGCATGTTTGGCTTGTGTGGCATACAGAGTATTGTGTTGGTACATGTTTGGCTGTGTGGCATACAGAGTATTGTGTTGGTGCATGTTTGACTTGTGTGCCATACAGAGCATTGTGTTGGTGCATGTTTGACTTGTGTGGCATACAGAGCATTGTGTTGGTGCATGTTTGGCTTGTGTGGCATACAGAGCATTGTGTTGGTGCATGTTTGGCTTGTGTGGCATACAGAGCATTGTGTAGCACCGTAACTGGGGGCAGAGGTCCATGCTTATTCTCCGAGACTATGGAGTGGCCAGCAAATTTTAAGGAAAACATTTATTCTTGTTTATACTTCTAAAAAAGCAACATTTTCTGGGGGGGGGGGAGGGGGAGGAGAGTCCCTTCGACTCCCCGAAGCTATCCAGGCTGATATGGATATATTAGATTTTGGCATCAGTCAATGTGAATAGAGTGGCATACCAGGGACCACGAGCCAGAACCTGGCCCTGTTAGAGAGGCATGAGGAGCAATGGCCTATAGAAAGTGCACATGTGATTTTAAGCATTCTATGTCTGCCATCGACTGTGTCAGGCACCCAGCATCCCAAACAACCCCTATTCTGGTTAAAACTACTACTGAAAGCTAACGAGTGGACAGAACTCCCCAAATGAAAAAGAGCAAATGAGCATGACGTCACACTTGTCACGCCGCTTGTCTGCACAGCTCCCCCCTTCCCGGGAGGGAGAAGGGGGAGCCCCAGACCCCTTGTGCCAGCTATCCACACTCCAGTTCTCTGCTGATGTGTTTGAGGCTTGGTCGTGTGACTCCAGCTCCTGAATTCTCTCTTGTGCTGTGCCTTGTGTCCAGTACTGTCTTTACAGTGTTGAGGGAGCTGGGAGTAATCTTCACAGGTACTTGGGCGACATGTGCTTAGGGTTCCCTCCCCTGAGTGCCCTGTAAGTACCACCCTTGAGGCTTGGGGTTATCTTCCACAAGTCACCTTGGGGTCTACCTCTGTTGGTCTTTTGCTGCTCGTTATTTGACCGCCCTAGGAGTTCTGGGGGGTTTCGGCCTCCCATGTTTACCTTGGGGTAAAAGGTAGTTGGCACTGGTAGGGGCGTGGGGGTACTGCACTGCTTGTTATCACCTACTGTAGCGGCCGGTTCTATTCCGCCTGGGTATGTTGTCCTCTTGCAGGGTTTTTCGTTTGCTTTTGTTTTCCTGCCTGGTGGAGTTGGGGTCTGCCTTTGGTTGGTTGCCCCTGTCTATATTTAGGGTCTATTTCCATATCTGTTTTTGGTGGTATCCCCCTGCTAGGACCTCGTGAGTGGACACATCCTGAGGGTTCAGCTTTTACACATCCCGGTGGGGTGGGGGGTCTGCCTTTGGTTGGTTGTCCCCTATTTATATTTAGGATCTTATTTCCATATCTGTGTTTTTGGTGGTATTCCCTGCTAGACCCCCCGTTATGACCCCCGTTATGTCGGAGCCGGTCAGCTGAGTGGACAGCACGCTGGACTTGTGATCCTGTGGTCCCGGGTTCGATCCCGGGCGCCGGCGAGAAACAATGAGCAGAGTTTCTTTCACCCTATGTCCCTGTTACCTAGCAGTAAAATAGATACTCCCGTTAGTCAGCTGTCACGGGCTGCTTCCTGGGGGTGGAGGCCTGGTCGCGGACCGGGCCACAGTCGGACCGGGCCTGGTGGTGGAACCACAATGCTTCGTAGTGGTTCCGAAATCATCTCAAGATAACCTCAACATAACCTGTGAGTGGACACATGGAGAGAAACAAAGTGGACAAACACAAAGAGAAACTCTTCACCACGGGTGGGACACGAACAAGGGGACACAGGTGGAAACTTAGTACCCAGATGAGCCACAGAGACGTTAGAAAGAATTTTTTCAGTGTCAGAGTAGTTAATAAATGGAATGCACTAGGAAGTGATGTGGTGGAGGCTGACTCCATACACAGTTTCAAGTGTAGATATGATAGAGCCCAGTAGGCTCAGGAATCTGTACACCTGTTGATTGACAGTTGAGAGGCGGGACCAAAGAGCCAAAGCTCAACCCCCGCAAGCACAATTAGGTGAGTACAATTAGGTGAGTACATCCTGGGGGTTCAGCTTTTACAAGTCTCCCATGAGTCCCAGGGTTTCACTACCAAGCAGAGCTTTCAGGTTTGCTTGGTAGTTTCTGGCGCCGGTTCGCAGTATCCTGCCTGAGCTTCCTTCAGCATATTACCAAGGCTAAGGGCCCTGGGAAACCCCGTGGGGGCTCCGTGGTCCAATGGATGTGACCCTTGAGTCCCCTCTCGCTTCTTGTGAGGTTAATGGTTGCTCTGTCCCCTTGTCTCAGGGTGACATTCACCAGTTGTGTATCTGCCATGCTGCCTGTAGGGTTGGCGATTCTTTTGACCCGGAGTCATATGACATTGTTATTGGTACATGCTCCAGTTCAACCTAGCCTACTGATGGTGATATGAGGGGTGCATGCAGAATCTGCATTGCACGCTAGGTACTAGTTGCTGCAATGAGATGGTTTGGTTGCTTCCCCAGATGCCCCGAGATTGCCCCGTTGCGGTTTTAGGGACCCGAACTTGGGGGTGGGAGTTGCTTCGACTTTGGTAATGTCCACCCTTCCTTCCCCTTCTGTTGTGCATCTGGTACCCCCTCCCCAATTGCTTCCAGCTCCGACACATTTGTGGGTTCGGAGGCGAGGCAGGGTGTAGTTGGTGTTGAGACTTGAGCGGTTTTGGGGGTGTTCCCTTCCGGGTGGCGGCGGAAGCATTCGAGCCTGTTCCTCCAGCTTATGTGTATGGGTCTGACCAATGGGCCTTCTTCATTAGTATTTTTTCGGCTTCCCCGGCTTTTTCTTGTGAGGCTTTTTCTTTTTTTTTTGGGGGGGGGGATGGCTCCAGGTCCTTGGAGTGAGGTTCCCGGGGCGAGGAAGGGGTTGACTTGGGGGTGGGGGGCTTAGGCCCCATTGGACCCTGCCTGGGTTTTTGTTACCCTCAGAGCAGGTTTGGTGTTGCAAGGTTTCTGTTCTCTCCCTCCTCGTACGCATTGGATTTGGCGTTCTACGCATCCCTGGGTTTGGTTCTGTGCTCCTGTGGGTTCTTCAGTTCCGTCTTCCAGAGGTTTTTGGCTTCCCGCGTCCAGTCCCATGTGGTGCGAGATGCCCTTGTGGCTTACGTCCTGCATGACCCTGGTTACGCCTTCGTAGTGGTTCCGCGTTCTTTGCGTTTGGATCTTCTTGTCGTTACTGGGTTCGTTACGAAGTTCCAGGGTGGTCCTGGTTAGGAGACTGCTTACTTTTCTCGTTGGAGGCTTCGCATCTGTTCTGTTGGTGGGTGGTGCTAACTTCTTCCCTGGAAACCGCTTGGGGTCCTGGTTCTTCAGTTTTCTTCACCTTTTTGGCCATTGCTGTTTGCAGAGCCTGCAGTTGTGCAGTCTTTGCAGGCAGCTTCGTCTAGTTGCCATCCTGTGTCGGAATTGTTAGTCCTCCAGAGGGCTGGGGGGGGGGGTGCCTTCCCGGAAAGGTCGTGCCAGGGCTCTGGGTTCTTCCGTCATAGTAGGCCAGTGGTGCCAGTTTCGGGATTTCTGTTCTGTTTGGCGGGGGTGGAGGGGTGTCCCCCTGGTTGGTTTCATATCAGCCTGGATAGCTTCGGGGAGCCTCCGGGACTCGTCCAGAAAATGGCGTTTCATTACAGTCAACACTGTTTTTTTCAGACTCTATAAAGTGAATACAGTGGCATCTCGACTTACGACTGCCCCTACTTACGAATTTTTCGTATTACTATGTAAATTTCGTTGGAAAATGCAACTCGACTTGCGACTTTTGCCTCGACTAGCGACTTTGATGATACAAGTATGGGTCGACCGAGCGCATGGTGGCATGGGGCAACCACACTTCATTTAGAGCTGTCACCCACCTAGTGATGATCACACTTGAATATTGTATTTGGAAGGACAACTGGATGGATGGATGGTGAGGGGACTGGATGGATGGTGATGGTCACCATCCACCCATCCCCTCATCCAGTCCCCTCACCATCCATCCAGTCCCCTCACCATCCATCCAGTCCCCTCACCATCCATCCAGTCCCTTCACCATCCATCCAGTTCCCTCACCGTTCATCCAGTCCCCCTCACCATCCATCCAGTTGTAACAAACTAGCTGTTGTAGATATGATTCAGAAGGTTCTAGAAACCACATTTAGGACTTGACCCCAGCAAGGTCGCACCCCTGGGGGAATTGGCGGTGAAAATAACTGGCACCTTTGTTCAGTTTCGTATAATGAATTATTTTACAGAATTCTCTTATTTAGAGAAATTAGTCTTCATTCAATTGTATAATATTCATGGTTATAGTATCAAGAGTACCCTGATTGCTAGAAGAATGAGTTAAGTCACCATCAGTGACGTCACGAGCCAGGACTAGCCCGTAGCGCGGAGTGACCTCGGCGACCTGGCGGTCACAGGTCATCAGAGTTTCCACATCCACTATTTCTCAAAGGTCAAATAGCCATTTTGTAATTGGGAATAGCTCTTCCTTAAGATGCTTGTGTAATTAACTTCACTTAAAATAATTCAACCAATCTGGATCATTCAGTACAACAGAGGTTAGTTGTTAAACTTAAGTCTTGATAGTAATTTAGACTATGCGGAAGAATACAATGCTCTGGGCTTCTGGGTAGAGGAGTAGGTGGTAAGGACAGTGTGGTATCCGGAGTAAGGCAGGGAGGTGTCCACTCCACCTCCTCCCCAGACCAGCAGTCCACCGCTGGTCGCCTATAGAAGGTAAAGTTTGCTAAGAGTGTTGTTATAGGGAATAGGTCAACTCATTGCCTAAGTCGGGGAGTGTAAACAAGTCAGGGGGGTGCTTCCTTGTTCGGTTGTGGCTCTTCGCTGTTCACGGCGCTTCTTGGCCTTTGGGGTCATAGACACGTTTTGGTTTGCCCGGGTTCCCTTCCTTTCCTCATTCCTGTTCCGGGGTTCGGTTCTCTCGAGTTGTCTGCAGGGATTTTTCTTTTCGTCTGTGGTCTTATTTTTAGGTTAGGGTGCGTGGTGTCCGCCTCCTGGGTCCTTCCCTCTTTTACTTATCTGTGGTGAGATAGTTCCAGGGAGCTGACAGGGCTCCCCCCAGAAAACCAGCGTTGAATGTAATGAAACGCTATTTTCTGGGCGAGTCCCGGAGGCTCAATGGCATCCCTCCCTCCCTCCCTCCCTCTGGTCGGCGGTGTTTTTCATGCTTTTTGACATACAGCCTAAGAACTGAAGGTTGGATCACCGGCGGATGGGTCTGGGGCTCCTCCTTCCCCCTCCGGGGAGGAGGGGGGGTTGCGCAGATGATGTCATGCTAGTTAGATAATTTTGTTTGGGGAGTTCTGTCCATTCGTTTGGCTTTCGGTAGTCATATTTTAACCAGAATAGGGATTTGTTTTGGGGCGCCTACCTTTCTGGGTGCCTATCCCGGTTGATGGTAGATATAGAATGCTCCCAACCACACGGGGGTTTCTATAGACCATTGCTCCTCGTGCCTCTTGAGAGGGCCAGGTTCTGGCTCGTGGTCCCCGGTAGGCAAGAACTCCAAGCACTTTGACTGATGCCAGAAAGTTATACATACTCATTCAGCCTGTATAGCTCCGGGGAGCCTCCAGGACTCAACCAGAAAATGGCATTTCATTACATTCAACGCTGTTTTTTTGGGTGTGTGGAATGGATTAATTCAGTTTACATTATTATGAGAAAATTTGCTTCGACTTACGACCCGTCTCTGGGACTGGTTTAAATTTGAAAGTCGAGGCCCCACTGTAGTACAAAATTCTATGATATAATTGCTTAGTACGTCAATCTTTGTACCATGGTGCACATAGTTACAAAAACTACTACAGATATCTAAACAGGAGGATGGGTTGCTATCTCAGTGTTGCTAGCTACACGGCAGCACTGAGACCCCCCAGAAAGGGCATTTCCTTAAATTCACTGTGGGCTTTTTCTTGGATTGTATCATCAGGCTTTCTTTCTACGAGGTAAGTTTTGTTAGTGTCCTTGTTGTCTGGCTACGGCTTCATTCTGGCCTTGGGGGTTTACGGTGCTCTGCCTTATCATAGGCCCTTAGCGCCTCTGGGATTGTCTTATTTTTCTAATTTGTGTTTGTTTCTCTCAGAATAGCTGGCCCCTTCTGTTGAAGTGACATTGTGAGATAGGTTCATGGATTTTTTTAGCAAGTCCTCTCAGAAATAAAGCAGTGCATATAAAGTAATGCCTCTTCTGGTGAGCCACTCTGTAATTTTGTTCCTTCACTGTTCTTGAATTGAGAGAATCCTCAATTCCATGGGAATTGAGGGTTTTATCTTTGGGGTGGCTCTTAAATGAGGTTCAAATTTCATTAAGCAATTGATTGTTTTGTAGGGATTTTGATTTCTGGTGGGATGTTTCTCGATTTTGGGTTGTTGTATGACTTGCCTTGTATAGGTAGCCAGAGTCTGGTCCTGGTTCTCATTAGGTCTCAGAGGCCCGGTATGTTCCTAAGACTTAATTTCTCCATGTTGTAGTTTTGAGAAGCTACTGAGTGACCCATCAGAAGGGAGCATTTCATTACATTCATTGCTTTATTTTTGGTTAACCACCGTGCTGCGCGGAGTTTATTGAGAAATTCCCCCGGTGCGCATGAAATGAAGTGTTCCCAAAAAATTCTTTTTTCTTCGTAAAATGATAAATTCCCTTCCCTGAACATGTCTATGTAAAAATAAATACCAAATTCCACTTACTTTGGCTGTAGGGACGTGGACAAAGTGCGCTGTGACGTCATCAGGGCCTGGTCGCCCGTGCGTGACTCGCCCAGACACAGTCGCGCGGGCCATTCAAGCACCGGGTGTTGTCACAAATATATTTTCAATTATTTGTTTTATGTATTTCCAATGCGGTTTTATTTGTTTTTTTATCGTATATGATGCATATTTGTGTCCTTTATAATATGCATACAATAGAACGTTCATAATGTTCCATGGAACTGTGATACATGTGTCAGTAGTGTGTCCACAATAAATGTTTATTGTCGCAATATTACCTGTTAAAAATTCACTAAAATTACAATATGTACAGTTTCACACACTATTTTCACAGTAACACACTGTATTACACACTCAGTACTTCGGAATTGAGTAATAATCAACGAAGTCTCCGTGGTGTAGTGGTAAGACACTCGCCTGGCGTTCCGCGAGCGCTATGTCATGGGTTCGTATCCTGGCCGGGGAGGATTTACTGGGCGCAAATCCTTAACTGTAGCCTCTGTTTAACGCAACAGTAAAATGTGTACTTGGATGAAAAAACGATTCTTCGCGGCGGGGATCGTATTCCAGGGACCTGCCCGAAACGCTACGCGTACTAGTGGCTGTACAAGAATGTAACAACTCTTGTATATATCTCGAAAAAAAAAGAAAAAAAAAAAGAAGTAACCCATGGTACACAGCGCGACTTCGCTCAGTGCACCAGGTACAGATAAATTTTCGCTGCTTGTTTCTTCATTCTGTGTGCTTGCAAATAACGCACTCACATACACCCTTGGCTTTAGTACTTGTAGGTTGTATGTAACCAAGCTTGTAAAGCATAAGGTAGTATTGAAAAGATTATAGGAAAAGATCAATTTGTAAGATAGTCTTGAAAAGATCGCTTTGTATGGTCCCACACAGAAAGAGATTCAGCATACGTAAAGAGTGTCCGTCAGTCAGGAAGAGATTCAGCTAGCCTCAAGAGTGTCCATCAGTTGAGAAGAGATTCAGGCATTCTAGAAAATATCTATGGAAAACACCAAAATGGAAGCTGCTAACACTGTTCATCTATGCCATTTGTATCAGATGCATCATCACTGAACGCAAAAAATGATTCATCTAAGTATCATCTAAATAAATAGCATAGAATTGCAAAGATGACGCTCAGCGCTACAACTGGATACGCTCCCTGTATCGTCCTCATTAGGTGCTGTATCACTTGCATCCGACCTTTGTGTTAGGTCCTTATTGCGCCTGGCTTCCCCAACATTATGACCCTTATGTTCTTCAAACAATAAGGTTTGAATTTCACTGACAGAGCATTATCTTCAACACCGTGTCGGACAGGTGTTTGGGAGCCAGAGGCGCGTGCGCCACCCATGGTTGCTCATTCAGTACTAACCCAGCCAGCAGCCCCAGGGCATTCTGGGATTTTTTTCCAAGATGGCTGCCTCTTACTGGAGGTCCTAAGAGTCCATTTCGTACACAACTAAGCTCGTACACATTTAGAATTAGTTACGAAAAATCAAAAAGAGTTTTCTCGGTTGGCGCAGTTTCCCGCCGACCGAGAAAACTCGGTTGGCGCAGTTAAGTGGTTAAGGGATTATATGGATAGTTCTTAGATCTTGGAACTCTTGACTGTTGAGCTATATATAAGAGTTTTGTTTAAGTCATCATAAGTGCCAGAGAAGGGATTGAGAGTTTTCATAAATGCGCATTCTGTTGTCATTCTGGGCTGGATTGAGTATCTCCAGTACCTTATATTACTGCAAGAGGTGTTTGAAAAATTTATGTTGGTACTCTTGGTAGAATATTTTCCCGCTGGTCTGTTCACTATCTTGTCTTTAGCCACAGCAGATCTTATCTTAGTGGCCAACCAAATGATTCTGCTCTAAAAGGTTATTTTCATACTCGGTACACTCAGTCGGATTATCTCACTTTATATTTGTTTTTGCAGTAACGGCTGATCAGTTATGGAAAGGTGTGACAAGCGTAAGCAATGCTGGGAGGAAACAAGGACGTGGGAAGGGTGTTGGCAGGAAGATTGCCAAAAATCTCAACAGAGGACAGGTAATTGGCATAGGTGAGTAATACTACAATTAACACTAGACTGATTTTGAAATGGATATTTATTACTTATGTCAGAGAAGCAAGGTGCTATTCAGTACATGTTTGATATTTTGCATTGCTATGTTAAACATTTGGTCTTAAGTTTTAATAAACTTTTATAAAATAGTTTTGTAAATACAAACAGCCAGATGCTTTATGAACCCCTCGGGGCTGTAGCTCATCGGATAACTCGTGTTTGCATATGTGGTCTGTCATCCTGAAAATCTGGGGGAAAAAATCGACCAATTCATGACATAAGTTGAACAGTATTGTGTTTGTACTCACCAATACGAGAAGTCCTGATCCACTTGCTAACTTGAATATCGTTGATGATGGAGCATTGTTATTACATGGAAGAGGTGATGGTGGTGCATGTAGGCTAGCAGTTCCTCTCATAATTGTTTCTTTTCGCTAACTTTCTTGGCTGCAAATCCTACAAAATCTGCCCCGTCATCTTCCTCAGGATAGAGACCTGATGACAGCAAAAATTTGTCCAACCATTTCTTAGTGTAACTTTACTTTGTCCCATGCATTAGGAATAGTCCAGATAGTTGATTTTATTATGTAGACTTGAAAAAAATCCTTAATTGTTCCTGGTTAATTATGAAGACATTTGGCAAACCTCTTGTAGTGATGCTTAACCCCTGCACTGTGCACCTGTTTTTGGCAAAAATTTCATGGTGCAGTTGTTAAGGACATATTTTTGTTGTTTTTATAAATGTTCAGGTAGTGTTAATGTAAAAATGTTTCCAAACTAAACTAATTTCATTTCAAAACACAAAGAGTGATGAAAACATTAAAAAACATTAAAATATAGCCTAATTAAAAAAAATGGACAACTCTCAAAATGACATTTGTTGGCTGGCACAGTTGAGGGGTTAAGGTTCTTAATTATTCCTTGGTCCATGGGTTGGATCAGTGAAGTTGTATTGGCTGGTAAGAATGTACAAGTAAATTACTAGTAGCTAGTAAATGGCTAGTAAATGTGCCATTTACTGGCTCATCACTTAGTGGATGTGTTACACTATTATCTAGCAGCAGCACAACTTTGCTGTTCTGTGGGAGGCCAACACTTTTCAGGTGCTTCTTCACCTCGGGTACAAAGTTCTTATTAAACCACTCTACAAATACTACTCAAGACATGCGCTCACTTGACTGGTCCTTATAAATCATAGGAAGACATCTAGCTGACTTTAAAACCTGGGGGTTTTGCTAATCCCAATCACAAGTAATTTAAATTTAAGTGCAAACTGCATTAGTACAGCACAACACATAAGAAATTCTGTTTGTTCAGTTTATAACAACCTGAAGGGTCGTCGTCACCACTATGAGCCAGCCTGTCTGTGGATAACATATGCCAGCACAAACCTGTCTTGTCAGCATTCAAAATTTGCTCTGGAGATAAATTTTGTTCCTGCACCATCTCCGCAAATTTACTTAAATACTCGCCAGCACCAGTAGCGTTAGCAAACTGCCTTTCATGATGTATGCTAATGAACCTAATGCCATGGCGAATTTTAAAGCTTCGGAGCCATCCATCACTGTATACACACTTCTCAGAAATATTCATTGATTGGTGAAACTCGCGTGCTTTTTCCATGAGCACCCAGCCTGCAACTGGCTTCTTCGTCTCCTTACGCTTCTGTTTGTACCACTGTTACACTGCATTATTAACACACTCCACTTTTGCTTTGCTTACTACCTTCCTATTTCATGTTGCAATATCACTTCCACTTCTAGAGAAATAGTACATAATTATAGGTTTAGCCTTAAGATAAAAACTGTGCTCTTGCTAATTCCACATTCAGCACTCAACACTTTTAGGGACTCCACTCTTGACCTTCTTAAATTATTTATTTCAACTTTCTTATCAAATGTCATCACTGACCTCTATCTTTTAAGTATCCCGCTTGTTGAAGCTTTCACTCACACAGTGAGTGCATTTGGAGTTGACATCGTGCATGGATGTTCCTAGATTGTGGTGATATATCCACCACATGGAATGAATACTCCAGTCTCATTACAAATCAAAACAATGGGCCATGAATCTGGGGCCTCACAGGGTAGAAGGCACAAGAGTTGTGCCTGACACGGTCAGTAGGCAAACTAGGCTCATTCACCCAAACACCCCCACCACCCCGGGCAATGAGGCCTAGTGGACGCTTGCCTGATGAGCTGCCTGAACTATTATATATGAACCTTGCACTATCCGAACTTGAGTATCCGAACCAACCCAAATTAGGAAACTGTCATTTTTGGATACACGGTGTTCATAAAGCACATGGCTGTCTGTATTTAAATAATTGATATTTTATGCATTGCTAATTTTTGCCTTTTTAGGTTCGGAAAACATGGTGTGGCCAGGCCTGAATGCACCTGTTATACGTGGCAGAGAACTTGTTCAGCAGCAAAAGCTTCCAAAAGATGAGGAAAGGGAAGCAAAGCTCATCAAAATGAGGAATTCTATGGGGTCATTTCGTGCTCTCCGAATCAGTCCTCTTGAAAGAGGTTGGTCAGGCACTAAGATGCCTGGAAGGAGCATAGGTCCACCAGATCCCATTGGGGAAGGTAATTCTGATTCCTTTGAAAATTTGTGAAAACTCAGTATTCCTGATCCATAAAATTGCAATGAAAAATAGTGTTAGATCTATTAGATTAATTTCTTATTGTGTGTGAATATTTAGATACAAAGAGAGAGACCATGTTTGTAGATGTTGTACCCACGTACCCCGATATGCAAGCTATAGTTTGCGCATTCCTGAAAGGGGACATGTACCTATAGTTGCCAGTCAGTTCACTTTCAGACATACATGAGCTGGTGTTTGTGGAAGGATAATGGGCGACCTGGTACAGTATTTTTTTCTTTTTTTTTTTGTATTTTTAGCCATGCCATTAGTCTTAACTCTCAGCAATACCTTGCACTTAATGCACACACTCACCTTACATCACTTCTCACTTTGTTGGTTGTAGGGTTAGGAGTGTCATGCTTTCCTCCATAAGCAGGGTTTTTTCGTTCTTTTGGCTATTGGGTACCTTGTTAAACGATTCACAGGTGATATTCCAGGAAAAACTAGTGGGTAAGGCTTGCCATGTGCTATGGGAAGGGGAAAGCTCTAAGCCTGCTAACAGGAGTCACTATAACACCATATTAAATAAATATAAAAATCACTAAACTCTTTGAGGCTTGTCACCTAAACTCGTATACGTTGCAAGTCATCTGTTCCTGTACCCACCTGTGTAAAAAACAAAACAAAACAACTAAAGATTACCATTCATATTAAATGGGAATATGTTGCACTAGTCTTTGCATTTCATAATGTATGAGACTATGGATATTGTCCTCAACTGACCCCGTATGATTGAATCACTTGTACTGTAGCTGTATTCATTGCAGCTTTGGTTCTCATTTACTCTTTCTCCTTTATGTATAATTTGTTTCCATTGATTCTAGCCATGGCAATGCCTGTGGCATAATTCACCAACATAATCTCAGATCTTAGAAGCATATTTATGTAACTTATTCAATAGTTCTTTAGTTTCCCCTCTTCTACTCTCAGCTTGTAGCATTTTCTTCAAACCTGTTCATAAGCAGATGTTTTGCATAACTGTTCTGTTTGTTTTATTTGCCAAATTATAATTTACTTTAGCAGAATATGTATTTCCTGTGGGGAACCCCTTGAGGCTTCGTAAAGCTGTCACACTGATACAATGCCATACTACTAGATGCCATCAGTCATAGAGTTCTTATTGGCCTATGAACACTTTACATTTAAAGTTAATCGTGTCTACCACCACCAGGGAAGGCACCCAGAAAGTCAGTGAAACAAAACAGACTACTGCATGGTTAAAACTGAGATCACAGCCTCAAAAACTGCCAAAAGAACTTCACCAACTATGAAAACAAACAACCATTGTTTTGTCTGGCACTGTATTAGCGTGATAGCTGCAAGGAGCCTCTGGGCTTTCATTACAGTCGAAGCTTGTTTTCTGGGGGGATCCCCTTTGGCTCCTCGGAGGTATCAAGGCTGATAAGATATATTAGACTTTGGCTTCAGTCAATGTGAATGGAGTTCTAGGCCTACCGGGGACCATGAGCCAGAACCTGGTCCACTTAGAAGAGGCAAGAGGAGCAATGGCCTATACAAACCCCCATGTGGTTGGAAGCATTCTATATCTACCATCAACTGAGTCAGGCACCCAGAAAGGTAAGTGCCCCAAAACAAACCCTTATTCTGGTTAAGAAATTGCTACCGAAAGCCGAAATAGTGGACAGAACTCCCCAAATGAAAATGAGCCAACGAGCCTGACGTCACTACGTCACTGCACTGCTGTCTGCGCAGCTCCCCCCTTCCCTGGGAGGGGGAAGGGGGAACCCCAGACCCACACATTGGCTATCCACACCTCTGTTCTTTGGCTGATGTAATTGGAAACGGCCATGTGACTCTGGCTTCTGTTTTCCTGTCCTCCAGCTTTGTGCCTTGTGGTGTGTTGCTGTTTCTCTGGTGAGGGTGTGAGCCAGGAGTAATTTCACATGTACTAGGGCTGCATGTGCCTAGGGTCACCTTCCCTAGGTGCCCTGTAAGTGCTGCCCTTTGAGCTTGGGGCCACCTTCCACAAGTCGCCTTGGGATCTACCTCTGCTAGGTCTTTTGCTGCTTGGTGATTGACCACCACCCTTAGTGTGCTGGGGTGTTTCATGCAACCTTGTTTGCTTTTGGGTAAGGGTAGCACTGGTAGGGGTGCAGGGTACTGCACAGCTAGTTTTCACCTCTCATGGTGGCCAGCTCTGTTCCACCTGGGTACGTTGTCCTCTTGCGAGTTTTTTCTTTTGTTTTTGTTTTCCTCCCTGGTGGGGGTTTCTGACCTTGGTTTTGGTTTCCCCCTAGTGTTCTTGGTGGTCCCCTGCTAAGCCCCCATGAGTGGACATGTCCCAGGGGGTTCGACTTTTAGCAGTTTTCTTGGTAGACTTGGGCACCGGTTAGCAGTACTCCTGCCTGGGCTTCTCTTAGCGTGTTCCTGTCTAAGGGCCTTGGGAAACCTCGCTGGGGCACTTGTGTCCAATGGATGCGTCCCCTAATCCAAGGAGAAATGGTCTCAGAGACCACTCTGTGTATTGGCTCTGCAAAAAGGATGATGTAACTTTCTTAAAGATGATTGAAACCCTGGATAAAACTCGTGCTGAAAACAGAATCACTAATAAATGCCTGCCTAGCAATTTCTAATGTCTTCAAACAAACTGTCCATGACACCCAGGTACAACCAGATGTGGTGCAGAACTTGGTGTCAGCGGCGCCTAAGCAAAGCACGGAGTTGGGGACGCCGGAGAAGAGCACAGAGTCGGGGGCGCCGGAGCAGAGCACGGTGTCGCAGGTGCCGGAGCAGAGCGCGGAGTCAGGGACGCCGGAACAGAGCACTGTGTCGATGGTGCCGGAGCAGAGCGGGGTGTCATGGGCACCGGAACAGAGCAGAGTGTCGGGGGTGCCGAAGCAGAGCGCGGTCCCTGGCAATGGGAAACAAACAAAACAAGGACCCAAAATCTGTCGGTATTACAAATGGGGTACCTGTAAGCATGGAAGATCGGGAAGAACAAATGGAACAAGTAAATACGATCACCCTTGAAAGTGTAGAAACCTCCTCAGTATGGGTAAATGTACCAAAAGCTGTGAATTCTTTCACCCAGAAATTTGCAAGAACTCTTTAGCCAGGAAAGAAAGCTTCAATTCGGAATGTCCAGCTTTTCATATAAGGGGTACCAGGCGAATAAAACCGACAGACCACCACTATGAAAACAGCCACAACTCCATCAACTAGGATGATTGCAGCCCTAACGGAAACTCACACAAAGGACTACCATGATGGTGAAATATGGATCGCAGAGTACAATCTTTTCAGATGTGACAGAAAACACCAGCTACAGGGTGGGGTCAGCCTCTACATCAAAGACACACTCATCTGTACTGAGCTGCTAAACACCACAAATGATATGGTGGAATAGAGATCCTAAATGTAGTTATTGTCCTTGTATATAAGTCACCGGGGGCAAACCCTCAGCAGTTTAAAGACCAACTAATGAAAATAGAACACTGCTTGGAAAACCTTACAAATCCAGCCCCAAACATCATCCTGCTTGGGGACTTCAACCTACGGCACCTGAAATGGAAGCACCTGGCTAATACAGTCATATCAGAAAGAATACCAGGAAGTAGCCTAAATGAACAGGCACATGCAAATGACCTGCCACGGATGTGCGACAGATTTGCCTTAAACCAGCAAATAGTAGAACCAACTAGGAAGGAGAACATGCTGGACCTCATTTTCACCAATAATGATGAATTGATCAGGAACATAATGATTACAAATACCTGTTACTCAGATCACAACTTGAAGTTCTGACAAACATGGGGAATAGATCTTCAAAATCAGTCCCGATTCTCAGTGGAGGAGATTTCAGCAAATTCAACTTCAATAATAAACAGGTAAACTGGGAGCAAATAAACCAGGACTTCACAGAAATAAACTGGGAAGAGCAGCTAGAAAATGTAAACCTGAACCAGCGCCTAGAAAAAATAAGCTCAGTAGCACTAGAAACATGCTCAAACCGCATACCCCTAAGAAAAAAAAAGAGAGAGAGATGCAGATTGGAATGGGAACGTCGTTCCCTCTATAGGCGAAGAAAAGAATCGCGGAACAACTTAACACTTTCGTGCCTTGGGCGAAGCGAAAAAAAACTTCCATATTTGCTTTGGGCGTTACGAGCGCCTAAGCGGTAAGACCTAAAAGTGTATACTCTTTTTACTGTCCTGACACTATTTGTAGGCCTACGTATTTAAATTTGGTATCACTGTGTTCGCAATAGAATTGTCTATAAGAACATACATATAAAATGCTGCCAAAGCATAAGGAATATCAACACAAAATAAAAATCTATTGACATCACTTGCCGAGAGCGCCAAACAGCAACAAAATGTTTCCACTCTCTTAATGATTGCGAAGGCCACATTTATCCTACATCGTTGATTATGGCATCATTGGAACCGCAATAAAATTCTCTATACGGACATAAATATAGAATCAATGTCGCAACCGACCCACAAAACGGTGGGAAGTGGCTGAAGTGTTACCCGCGGCGGCATATCGGCGCCATATCGGCGAAATGTGTATATTCAATTTACTGTCCTGACATGATTTTTGGATGTACGTATTTAATTTTTGTACCAATGTGTTCGCAATAGAATGTTCTATAAGAACATAAGTATAAACCATCACAAGGATGCGTTCGACCGGCAACAGACATGAAAACTACGTCGATCGTACTCGTCGTGTCAATAATACAATTGTTATACCAAGATGATTCACTGCCATGCCGTTTTCTTTAATAAGCTCTTTGGTTATTAGAAAAAACGTAAATTTCATGGCGAACATTTCTAAACTATCCCCAACAAAATCGGATAGAAAATGGAATTTATACAAATATTTTATCGTTGGACTTGAGGGTGCGGCGGCCAAGCATAACGGGGAGAAAAATATTGGACTATACCGCTTGTCCACAGGGCATGAAAGTGTTAAGAGTCGTACCCTATTTCAAGATTTTGAAGAAGCCATAAACAGTATGCCTATGCATGCTGCACCAGGCCCTGATTCTTGGAACTCCATATTCGTCAAGAACTGTAAAAAAACACTATCGCAGGCCCTTCACATTCTTTGGAGACAAAGCCTAGATACTGGCGTTATTCCTGACATACTGAAAACAGCAGAGATAGCACCACTTCATAAAGGAGGAAATAAGGCAGAGGCAAAAAATTACAGACCGATAGCACTAACATCGCACATCATAAAAATCTTTGAGAGTGTGCTAAGAAGTAAGATCACAAAATATGTACATGGAATCACAGCATCTGCATAACCCCGGACAACATGGTTTCAGAACAGGGCGCTCTTGCGTATCACAGTTATTGGACCATTATGACATGGCATTAGATGCCATGGAAGACAAACAAAACACTGATGTAATTTACACAGATTTCACAAAAGCCTTTGACAAATGTGACAATGGTGTTATTGCACATAAAATGCGTTCAAAAGGAATTACCGGAAAAATAAGCAGATGTATTTACAATTTCCTGACTAACAGTACCCAATGTGTAATAGTCAACAAAATAAAATCCAGTCCATCAACCGTGAAGAGCTCAGTCCCCCAGGGTACTGTCCTTGCTCCAGTACTTTTTCTCATTCTCATATTGGACATAGACAAGGACACAATCTATAGCACTGTATCATCCTTTGCAGATGACACTAGGATTTTCATGAGGGTAGGCAACATAGAGGACTCGGCAAACCTCCAATCAGATGTAGATCAGGTCTTTCTATGGGCTACAGAAAATAATATGGTGTTTAACGAAGATAAGTTCCAGCTCGGGCGCTATGGAAAAAATGAAAATATGAAAACGGAAACCACGTACAAAACTCAGACAAATCATAACAGAACAAAAAGGCAATGTAAAGGATCTGAGTGTACTCATGTCGGAAGACCTTACCTTTAAAGAACACAATAAAGTAGCCATCACAACTGCAAAAAAAAGTACAGGTTGGATAACAAGAACGTTTCACACTAGAGATGCTATACCGATGATGACACTTTTCAAAACGCTATTGCTCTCTAGAGTGGAGTACTACTGCACAATGATAGCCCCTTTCAAAGCTGGAGAAATTGCTGACCTGGAGAGCGTGCAGAGATCCTTTACTGCTAGAATCCACTCAGTAAAACATCTAAACTACGTACTGGGACCGACTAAAGAGCCTAAATCTGTATTCCCTTGAGTGCAGGCGGGAGAGATACATAATAATTTTCAAGTGGAAAATATTAGAGGGGCTGGTCCCAAACCTGCACACACAAATAACATCACATGAGACCAGAAGGCATGGCAGGATGTGCAGAATACCCCCGTTGAAAAGCAGAGGTGCAACAGGTACTCTGAGAGAGAACTCTTATCAACATCAGAGGCCCAAAACTGTTCAACATGCTTCCACTACACATAAGGGACATAACGGGCCGACCCCTCACAGTGTTCAAGAGAGAACTAGATAAGCACCTCCAAAGGATACCTGATCAACCAGGCTGTGATTCATACATCAGGCTGCGAGCAGCTGCGTCCAACAGCCTGGTTGACCAGTCCAAGCAAATAGGAGGCCTGGTCGACGACCGGGCCGCGGGGACGCTAAGTCCCGGAAGCACCTCAAGGTAACCTCAAGGTAACCTGAGTCCTCTCTTACCTTGTGCGAGTTTGAAGGCTTCTCTGTCTCCTTGTCTTAGGGTGACATTCACTTCTTCTGCCTGTCATGCTGCCTGCTGGGTCAGTGACTCCTTTGACCCAGAGTCCTGCGAGTTTTGTTGCTTGTCTGTGACTCGGTACACCCTGTCCACTGATGACGCTGTTCAGGTGCAGGCAGCTCAGGCGTTGTATGCTAAGTTAGGTTACTCCAACGCGCTAGGTTGGTTGCTGACCCAGAAGCCCCAATGCTGCCCCGTTTTGGTTATATGGACCCAGACTTGGGGGTGTTGGTCGCTTTGACCTTGGTTTAGTCTGCGCCCTCTCATCCTTCCCTGCCGTGGTTCGTTCTGGTCCTCCCTGCTTCCAGCTCCGTGGCGTCTGAGGGTTTCGGAGTCGGGGCAGGGATTAGTTGGGTTGCTGACTCGGGACTGTCTCGGGGGAATACCCATTCCGGGGTGGTGATGGAGGCTTTCAAGCCTGTTCCTCCAGCCATTGCGTATGTGTGACCAGTGGGTCTCATTCCTTAGTGTTTTTCCGCCTGCCCCGGCATTTTCTTGTGAGGGCGGGGCTTTGGGGAGGCGGCTCAGTCCGGGGTCCTGTTGTGGAGGTTCCCGCAGCAGGCGTGGGGCTGACTTAGGGGTCTTGAGTCCCATTGGACCCTGCTTGGATTTTTGTGCCCTTGGAGCGGGGTTTACTATTACAAGGAGTGGGGTTCCCCCCCCTCCATGTACAAGTTGGCTTTGGTGTCATTCCCTCCCCGGGTTCGGTTCCGTGCCCCTTCCGGGTCTGTCGGTCCTGTCCTTCCGGAGTTTTCGGCTTGGTCTCGGCGGCGCGTGTGTTGTCTGCCCTGCTGATACTGTTCACGCCGATCCTGCTGGATGCGGTGTTTCTATTGTGACGAGTTGTGGTATCGCAGCTATATTGAACCATGGTGGTATGGCTCTCCGTCACACAAATACAAAAAAAAAATGCTGCTTTGGCCCTTGAAGTGTTTAAGTCGCAGGTGGAAACAAATGAAAATCATCAAATAAATAATTAAAACAATTTACTGAAATATTAATGAACAAAAATGGCACCTGAAAACACTTGGCTGTTATTATATTACAAATAAAATAAGTAAATGAAAGTTTAAATCTAATACAAGTGTATACTGGTGTGCTGAAGACAACTACCATACCACCACAACATCCAGCACACGACGTAGGCTGAGGGCAGACGGCGGTGCAGGAGGCTAAGGTGATCCAAGAGTACTAAGAGAGAAACTGGCTCTCATGGGAGGCGGTGCCCTTTATATAGTCTGGCGGTAATGATTCATCTGGTGTCAACACAGGGTGGTAACAAGCGCTACTAGCAAACTGCTAGTTTGTGACTGGTGGCGCCTTTGTGTTGAGGCACCCCACTGCTAGTTGAAGGCGGCTAACTGCTCATTTGTGAAGACAAACTACCAGTTAGCGGAGGCGCGAGATAGGAACATAAATTCCACTGCTATGCAGAGGATTCACATGACACTATTTTATGCTTCTCGGCTCGCATGTTGGCAGGCGGTGCTCACTACCTCCGTGGAATCTGCCTGGGCCCTGGCTCTTAGGTTCTCTTTGCCTTTTTGTCCCTAGCTGTTTGTGGAGTCTGCAGTAGGGCAGTATCTGCAGGTAGCTTCTGCTAGTTGTCGACTGATGTCGGATTTGTCGGTTCTCCGGGGGGGCTCTTGGTTGTTCCTCCCGGAGAGGTCATGCCAGAGCTCTGAGTTCCTTGGCCGTGGTATGCAGGTGGTGTCATTTTTAGAGCCGGCACTGCCTTCAGACCCGCTTTCGTCTAGTCGGCAGTGTTCGCTCTGCTCGTCAGTTGGGTTCTTGACAAAAGCGTCAGCCCTTTAGCGGTTCGTCCCATTGAATGGGGGAAGAGAGCCTCCCCCCATTGATGGGTGGGGAAGGCTCGTGCTGTTTGCTCACGCCTGGTCTCATGATTTGTGGGCTTTTCAGGTCGTTTCCGACGGCTTGTGGTGGCGTTGGGTGGCCCCTTCCCCTTCGGCGGGTTTGGGGCCGGCCTCTTCTCCTGCACTGTGTCAAGTCTGGAAGTCTGTCAAAGCGCACCACCTCTGGAGTGGGTGCGCTTTGGTGTGGTCAAAATAACAACATCCCTCAGGTGGGTTTCCCGTCTGTTCCCAGTCTTGAAACGGGACTATGCGGTGTCCCGGATGCATTGCTGAGGTTCATTCTGGACTTGTCCCGTCTGAACCCCGGGGTCTATTGCCCCTTCTTTTGGATGACTAGTCTGTCCCAGGTCCAGCTTCTTTTGGAGTGAGGCGCTTGGATGGTGTCCCTGGACTTCTGGGACGCTTATTGGCACGTCCCGATTCATCCGGGGTTCTGGGACTGGCTCAGTTTTGTTGTGGGGCGTCAGGCTTACCGCTTTTGTTGCCTTCCATTTGGCTTGAACCTGGCACCTCGCGTGTTTACACGCCTTACCCGGGTCGTGGTGGCCCGTCTGCGTCGTTTAGGGGTTCAGGTCCTGGCCGACCTCGACGACTGGTTGGTGTGGGCTCCCAGTCAGTATGCGTGTCTGCTCGCCAGGGGTTTGGTTCTTTCCTAGCTCGCCGGGTTCGAATTCCTGATGACCTGGCGGAAGTTCCATCTGGTTCCCTTTCGGGTTTGGTCTTGGTTGGGTCTTGTGTAGGCCTCTCGGTCCGCTTCCTTGCCTCTCCCTCCAGTTTCTCTGCTTCAGCTGCAGTCCCACCTTCGCTTGTTTTTGGGGCTCCCGGGTCACCCGGCAGTTGCTTGAGGGTTTGTTTGGGAGCCTGAACTTTGCTGTGTTGGTCTACCTGCCGAGTCGTGTTTGGGTAGTCACAGTCTAATATATCCTTAACAGTCTGGATAGCTCCGGGAAGCTTCCGGGTCTCGCCTAGAAAAATGGTGTTTCATTACATGCAACGCTGGTTTTTTGCACTAAATGTTTATTTATATATTTCAGATAATTTTGAAGGATTTGACACAAAGGTACTGGAACTGAAAGTTGTAACATGTATGACTGCAGTTTTTGGAAGGAAACGACGAATGAGCATGTTTGTTGTAACAGGAAATGGTAATGGTTTAGGTGGTTTTGCATTAGCTAAGGCGACAACTGTGACAGACGTCGTCAGAAAAGCGAAGAATGTAGCAGGACAAAGATTGCTTTACATTGAACGTTACAATGAGCACACAGGTGAGTCAAGCTAAATATTTTGATCAATTAGTTATATTTTACCAATTAACCCTACACAGTTGAAGTGTTATGTGTTCCTTAGCCCTTCAACAGTGCATAACAACAGGGTCACTGCATTGGTGGTGTGCACAGCAACCAGGGGACACTTTTAGGTCTAGCGCAGATTTAAAACTCCCTTGGGTATACCGGACTTACATCCACTTCCTCAGGTCTCCAGTAAACAGATACCATCTAGGAAAAAATCGTTGGCTTCCCTCCTGGGTGTAAGGGCCTGGATACTAACACAGCACATTCAGCAGCAGCTCATACCATTGCCATGCAGCCCATGCTTACACCATCATTTAAAGATGAAATAAATGAGTACAGCATTTGTATTTATTTATTGATGATAGTGACATAGAAGATCCCTGATTGTGATAAAGATTATGTTCAAGGTTCAGATATCAGTAAACCTAATGCTAGTGATGTTCCCAAAGTAAGGAAGCAACTCGTCCTCTTTAATAGGACATTACATTTTGACCTATACAGTACTTAACGTAAGGTCAAAACTGTCGTACTAGAAAATAATAGCTTGTCACAAAATGGCATAATGTCCCATTTTCTGTTCAGGGGGGGGGGTGTTTCTCTGGTTTGTTAGGATAAGGCATTTTAATACGATAGTTTCTTATTGTTGTTGGGAGGGCTCGCGAGAACGAGCTGGAGGAAGACAGCCACAGCTGCTGGTTTGATGCCTCTATGCATCATGCAATGGGACCTCGTGTTTCTTTAAAAAATAAACTTATGGAAAATTATTCATATTCATGATTTAGTGACCAGGAATTTGATGATAATGGCACAGATGTGGTTAGCATTCTGTATAGTATATTAAAGGCTTTTGCTGCATCAGGTGGTGGTGTCTGTTGGTAGCATGTGGTGCTATGCTGTGCTTGGATTTCATTACCACACCCACTAGAACTGCTTATCGGTTTAATAATAAAGAATTAATAATAAAAGTATTTGAGAGAGTGATCAAGTGTCAGGTCACCAGTTTCATAAGAGACTAATGACCTCCACAACCTAGGCCAACATGGATTTAGAACTGGAAGGTCATGCCTCTCACAGCTACTTGACCACTACGACAAAATCACTGAGGCATTAGAAGAAAAACAGAATGCAGATGTGGTATACACGGACTTCGCAAAGACATTCGATAAATGTGACCATGGAATGATAGTATACAAAATGAGGTCAATCAAAATAACAGGTAAAGTAGGGAGGTGGATACTCAATTTCCTGTCAAACAGAACAGAGTAACAGTCAACCAAATAAAATCAAGTCCAAGTACAGTTAAAAGCTTTGTACCTCAGGGTACAATCCTTGCACTACTGCTTTTCCTTATTCTCATATCAGATATAGACAAAAATACAAGTCACAGCTTCGTATCATCCTTTGCAGATGACACAAAAATCAGCATGACAATTACCTCGGCTGAAGACACTGAAAAACTACAAGAATTTATTAATAAAGTTTTCAACTGGGCAGCAGAAATACAGGGAATACAGAGAATATATACGGCATACATATACGCAATAAAGCATCTAAATTATTGGGATCGTCTCAAAGCTCTCCAAATGTACTCAATAGAAAGGAAATGAGAGAGATATTAAATAATATACACATAGAAAACACTGGGAGGGGGGGCCAGGTCATAAAATAGAATAGAATAGAACCAGTGAGGAGCAAGGGTGCCATAAGCACAATCAGAGAACACTGTATAAACATCAGAGGTCCTCAGTTGTTCAGCATCCTCCCAGCGAGTATAAGAAATATTGCCGGAACAACCATGGACATCTTCAAGAGAAGACTAAATAATTTTCTTTAAGAAGAGCCAGACTAACCGGGCTGTAATTACTTAAGTGTAGTTACAGGATGACAGCTACACTTGTGGTGTCCTGTCTTCCCAGCACTCTTTGTCATGTGGTGGATATGTGGGCCTGCGGGCTGCTCCAAGTAACAGCCTGTTGAACCAAGCTCTCACAAGTCAAGCCTTGTCTCGGTCCAGGCTTAGGGAGTAGAAGAGCTGCCAGAACCCCATCAAGCAGGTATCAACCAGGGGCAGGTATACATTGATATTATAGTGACATAAAATATACTTTGTCACTTATTACTAGTATATACGTTTAACTTAAAAATGAATGAGTTTATTTATTAAACGACAATAATATAGGATTTATTTATAAAGTTAGGACAGTGTATATTAATAATATGGTGAATACACTGGGTCATAACATTCTCTCCGGCTTGGTGGGCTTTTCTTGTCTTCTTATGTTGCTCTTACCGTGCATTGGTTGCAAGGATCAACGTCCCTGCTCTGGGCTGGCACTCTAGTTTGGTGGTGGGGCCCTCAGTACCTTCTAAAGTGTGTTTCATTATATTTAACTTGATTTTTGTTTTATACTTTCTATTTATTGATACCTTTGAGTATTTCATATTATTATAGAATGCTAATATCGTTTGTCTTGTTTACATAGTGCTTCACGACTTCTTCACCCAGTATGGTTATACAAAATTGTTTGTCAAGAAAATGCCCAAGGGATATGGCTTGGTGTGTCACCGAGCCATTCGCTCAATCTGTGAAACCATCGGCATCAAGGACATTCATGCTAAAGTTGAAGGATCCACCAATGTGCAGAATCTCACTAAGGCATTTTTCTTAGGCCTTATTAATCAGGTAATGTACATCGGTTTGAATTTTTTTGCATGTTTTGAACAAACCCAGTTGCCTTTCTGCAGTGATTTTGAATTAAATATCCTGTGTGTCCCACCTGTGTGCTTCGTCTTGGCAGCAGTATGAAGTTTCTTGGCGGTCCTTTCGTTATTTCTTATCCCTTCATAGGTTTACTTCTGTCTCTGATAATGTTGTTTTGGCCTTCCTTTTGTGGTTGTTCCAGGACTGTTATCTTATGCAGAATACTGGTGCCTCGTATCGTGCAGCACTGGCGGAGCCGGTGCAGCTTGCGTTCGTCATTGATGCTATTTCTGCACCGTTCTGCAAGCTGTCTTGTGCGTTGTTTCACCTCCATCCTGCTCATGCGCCGTCTGAGCTGTCCTGGTTGTTGGACTGGGTGCTCTCCTTTCTCTCTTCTCCGCTGTTTGTGGTGACTCATTCGGTTCAGGAATATTTTCCCAAGGCTCTTTTTCCTGTTGGCATTGGCCTCTTGGGGGTTGGGTCGGGGAGCTTCATGCTCTCCTCCGGCACAGGGGTTTCTGCTCTTTTGGTCCTGGTGGTAGGTTTGTTCGTTTGCAACCGTCTCATTCTTTTCTCACGAAGAATGAGACTGCTGCTTTCCTTAGGGGTACTTGTGTTGTTGATGCTTGGTTGGTCAGGCTGCAGGTGCATCATGTGTTGTCCGGCTGAGGCTTTCCGCTGTTACCTGCACGCCATGGCCTTGGTGGCCAGGGATGCGCTTTGGGTTGACTCTGTTTTCCTTCTTCCCTGTTCCAGGGTTTGGGTCAACCAGGTCGTCCACAGGGTTATTTGGTCCAGCCAGCCTGCGGTCTATCCTTGTGCCCACGACGTTCGTAAGTTTGCCATCTAACTTAAGAAGTTTGTTCGTAAATTAGACGGCAGCCAGTTCGAAGACTGGCTGCCGTCTTTAGTAACATGTCTTAGGCTGACATTCGGGCACAGGTTTTTTAGAGGTCGAACAGGCTCCTCGCCGCTTGCTACCTTGTCAATGTTCCTGAGCCTAGTCGGGCTTGTGTCGCATTGGGTCAGCGGTTGCAGCCAGTTGTCTCGACTTCGCATTGAGGAGTGAAGTCGAGAGTTGAAGTCCCCTGTATGGAGCAAAATGCTTATAACCATACGGGGGTTTTTCTATAGGCCATTGCTCCTCATGCCTCTCTGAGGGGGGAAGAGTCATGTCTCTTGTGGTCCCCGGTCGGCCTAGAACTGCATGCACATTGACTGATGCCAGCGTCTAATACATTCATATCATCCAGGTTAGCTCCGGGAAGCCTCCCGGTCTCACCCAGTAAATGGCATTTCATTATATTCAATGCTGTTTTTTTTTTAACTCCTATTTAGGTACTAGACTTGACAGAAATGAATTCCATTCTCGTGTTTGTCTCATCGTGAGGTAAGACTAGGTGACAGAAATAATCACTAGGACTGCATCAGCCCTTCCATGTTATTTATGGGAAAAATTATTATAACAGAGGGCAAGTCCTCAGTGAATCCAGTTTAATTAATCTTTATTAATTACAGCAGTCTTATAGATTTAAACAGAGGATGAATCCTCATAGTTTATTTTGTTATTTTAGGTTAAAAATTTTATTTAATAAAATGTGGACAATTATCTCTAACGTAAGCTTCTCCTGTACCTGTATTTGATCGATTATCTGATGTTACATCAGAAGCCCATAATCAGAGGCATCAGAAGCCCATAATTAGAAGCATCAGAAGCCCATAATTAGAAGCATCAGAAGCCCATAATTAGAAGCATCAGAAGCCCATAATTAGAAGCATCAGAAGCCCATACATCATAACATCAGAAGCCCTCGTTTGATGTTACACAAGATCTAGAATGCTGTTCCGTCAGGTAGGCATTTTGTTTGTCTGCAGCCAGCTCCACCTTTTCTGGCAGAGAATGAGTTGGCCAACTTCTGGAGGGGTCCTTTGGTTGGTTAGGCCTGGGGGGCATCATGTGGTGTGCCCGGTGATGGATATTTGCCTTTGCTTTTGTGCCACTGTCTACCTCGGTAAATGCTTTGTAGGTTCCTCCTCACTAGTATATACCAGTTTTATTTTCTCTGGATAGTTAGCTTCAGGGAGCCACAAGGGACTCCCCCAGGGACTCCCCCAAAAAACTGGTTGATACCTGGTTGATACCTGGTTGATGGGGTTCTGGGAGTTCTTCTACTCCCCAAGCCCGGCCTGAGGCCATGCACGACTTGTGAGAGCTTGGTCCACCAGGTGTTGAATACTGTATAATGAAACCCCTGTTCCTGAGTGAGCCCCAGTGACTCCATGATTTTCCCTTCCCAAGTCGTCAGTTTGGAATGTTTTGTGTATACATTTGCTCCAGAACTAACCGCTCGAGCCAGTGGACAGCATGACCCCATCCTTCCCTCCGTCCCCAAATGAATGGGAGGGGTGGGGAGAATGAGCTCTTGGTTGTTTTGAGAGTCAATTGTTTGTTTACATTGTTGGGGTATTTCATTCGGTGGGTTGCAAGGCTTTGGTCTCTTTTGAATCCAGTCTGTGTTGGTTCATTGACTTTCTGGGTGTCTCCTGGTGAGGTGGCAGAGTATCATCTGCGCCTTGCGCCTCTTGTGAGGTGGGGGGGAGGCCAGATTCTGGCTGTTGTCCCTCGTAGGCAGAACTGAACTCCATGGAGTAGAACTCCCAGAACCTCATCAAGCAGGTATCAAGTGGGTTTGACTGATGCAATCTAGTAGTTGGGAACCATCTCAGTGAGATAGATTCTGGGTGCTACTAGGGCTCACCCAGAAATTGGCGTTTCATTACATTCAGTGTTGTTTTCTGCAGGGAGCCCCGTCGGCTCCCTGGAGCTGTCAGACTGATATTAGTTACATTAGTTTGGGGCTTCAGTCACATGGAGTTCTGCCTTCTGGGAACCACGAGCCAGAACCTGGCTCCCTCAGAGAGGCACAGGGAGTAATGACCTATGAAAACTCCACTCTTTGAGTGTATATTCATGTCTGCCATCGACCGACATTAGGCACCCAGAAAGGTAGGCGCCCCAAAACAGACCCCAACTGATAGAAAATTGCAACCCAAGACTGAACAGAGCCTAAGTACTCCCCCCAAGAAAAACAAGGCAACAAGGAAATCGCCATGAAACCTCTTGAGGTTATCTTGAGATGATTTCGGGGCTTTAGTGTCCCCGCGGCCCGGTCCTCGACCAGGCCTCCACCCCCAGGAAGCAGCCCGTGACAGCTGACTAACACCCAGATACCTATTTTACTTCTAGGTAACAGGGGCATAGGGTGAAAGAAACCCTGCCCATTGTTTCTCGCCGGCGCCTGGGATCGAACCCAGGACCACAGGATCACAAGTCCAGCGTGCTGTCCGCTCGGCCGACCAGCTCTCGACGTGCTGCTTGTTACCTGGTTGATTGCCTTCCCCAGGGGGGGGGGGTCCGCCCACCTGAGCTGGCTGCCTGCTCACTAGCTCGTCGACTGAAGCCGACTGGGGCTGATATCTCCCCGGCCTCAGTTTCCTGTCAGGGTTTTGCCTTTGCGGCGTTACCTGCTCTGTGTTGGGCGGTGGCCAGGAGTAAGCGGCACTTCAGGCTGCATATGCTTGGGGTTCTCTTCCTTAGGTGCCCTGAAAGTACTTCCTTTGGGTCTCAGGGTTATAGGGTTATATTCTCCGGGGCTTTCGGGTTCTCACTCCCGTAGGGGTTGCTGTCGCTTGTCATTGAACTCACCCTTGGGATCTGCAGGGGAAGGGGGTCTTGGTGTTTTTGTTTAGACCTGGGTAGGGTGTGTTTGTTACTGGTTGGGGCGCACGGTGCTGCATAGCTCGCATACTGGCAGCGGCCGTGTCTCTCTCTGGCCTTCTGTTGTTGTGGTACACTTTTGGGGTTTTTCTATTAATTTCTTTTCCCTGTTATTTTCTGCCTGGTGGAGGGCTGCCTGGCTCCCCATTAGGTGCACCTAAATTCCATGCTTCCCATTAGGTACACCTAAATTCCATGCTTCCCATTAGGTACACCTAAATTCCATTCGGTAGTTTTCCACTTCGCCCCCGAGGTTGCTCCCTTCACAGGGGTCAGTTTGCCTGGCAAATAGACGGGGTTCAACTGACTTTGCAGCACCAGTGCCTGGGCTTCCCGTAGGGATACATCCACCCTGCGGGCCCTGAAAACCTCCGTCGGGGCTTGGGTTTACTATAATTACTATATTTACTGGGGTCTTCTGAGTCCCCTCTCACTATGCGCGAGGTTGAAGGTTATTCGTTGCCCTTGTCTCAAAGTGACGATCATCTGTTTTGCCTCCGTCATGCTGCTTGTTGGGTTGGGGACAGCTTCGATCTGGAGTCGTGTGAGGCTTGTTCCAGGTCGTTATCCAATTTACCCATTCTTCTTCAGAAGTTCTTAGGAGTCAAGTAGGTATGGTAGGTATTTGTTATTGCAATGTTATGCTGCCGGCTCCCAATCGTATGAGGGTTGTAGAGTCAAGGCAGGGCCTAGTTGGGGGTGAGACTTGAGTGGGTCCGGGGGCTGCTCCATTCGTTGTGGGGGACTGAGGCCCTTGAGCCTGATCCTTCCGCCGAGGCTTCTGGATCTTATCAGCAGACCTCCTTCTTTTGTGCGTTTCCCTTGAACTCTGCTTTTTTCTTCAAGGGTGGAAGAGCCATGCCTGGGGCTGAGGTGGGAGTTGGCTTGGAGCGCTTGGGTCCCGTTTGATCATGCCTGGGCCTTGGTGCATTCGGGGTGGGGGTTTGCTGTTGCAGGGTTCGGGGTTTTCGTATACCTGCTTGATACCTGCTTGATGGGGTTCTGGGAGTTCTTCTACTCCCCAAGCCTGGCCCGAGGCCAGGCTCGACTTGTGAGAGTTTGGTCCACCAGGCTGTTGCTTGGAGTGGCCCGCAGGGCCACATACCCACCACATCCCGGCTGATCCGGAACTTCTCTTAGAAAACAGTCCAGTTTTCTCTTGAAGATGTCCACGGTTGTTCCGGCAATATTTCTTATAGTCACTGGAAGGACGTTGAACAACCGCGGACCTCTGATGTTTATACAGATTGATTGACTCTGATTGTGCCTGTGGCACCTCTGCTCTTCACTGGTTCAATCTTGCATTTTCTTCCATATTGTTCACTCCAGTACGTTGTTATTTTACTGTGTAGATTTGGGACCTGGCCCTCCAGTATTTTCCATGTGTATATTATTTGGTATATCTCTCGTCTCCTTTCTAGAGAGTACATTTGGAGAGCTTTGAGACGATCCCAATAATTTAGGTGTTTTATCTCGTCTATGCGTGCCGTATATGTTCTCTGTATTCCCTCTATTTCAGCAATCTCTGTTGCACTGAAGGGGGAAGTGAGAACTGAGCAGTACTCGAGACGGGACAACACAAGTGACTTGAAGAGTACAACCATTGTGATGGGATCCCTGGATTTGAAAGTTCTCGTAATCCATCCGATCATTTTTCTGGCTGACGCAATATTTGCTTGGTTATGCTCCCTAAACGTTAGATCGTCGGACATCATTATTCCCAAATCCTTGACATGCTGTTTTTCTACTATGGGAAGATTCGATTGTGTTTTGTAACCTGTATTAAGTTTCAGATCATCATTTTTGCTGTACCTGAGTACCTGAAATTTATCACTGTTAAACATCATGTTATTTTCTGCTGCCCAATCGAAAACTTTGTTGACATCTGCTTGTAGTTTTTCAATGTCTTCAGCAGAGGTATTTTCATGCTGATTTTTGTGTCATCTGCAAAGGACGACACGAAGCTGTGACGTGTATTTTTGTCTATATCAGATATGAGAATAAGGAACAGTAGCGGTGCAAGGACTGTACCTTGAGGTACAGAGCTTTTAACATCGCTTGGACTCGATTTTATCTGATTGACTGTTACTCTTTGTGTTCTGTTCGACAGGAAATTGAGTATCCAGCGTCCTACTGTTCCAGTTATTCCCATTGACTTCATTTTGTGAGCTATCACCCCATGGTAACATTTGTCGAACGCCTTTGCAAAGTCTGTGTATACAACATCTCCATTTTGCTTTTCTTCTAGGGCTTCTGTGATTTTGTCATAGTGGTTGAGTAACTGTGACAGACAGGATCTTCTTCCAAAGGTTTTCCACCTCTCAGATTTCCCTTATGGAGGTTCGGGATGTGTGCCTTTACACCCCTGTGCTTCCTCGTGAGGTTGACTTGCTCCAGTTGCACGCTCAGGTCCCTTCCCTTTTGGCTGCCTTGGTTGCAGAGGATTTTCCCGCTCAAGGGCATCTGGCCTCGGTCTTGTGCTTCTTTTACCTTCCCGAGCTGTCCTCAGACTGGCTTGTGGAGGATGGGGAGGCATTGAGTGCCAGGCCATTGTCTGGTGTGGTGGCCTCAGTTGCTAGGGCATCGGCAGCATTGCTGAAACTGTATGCGCAACTCCGGGAGGCGGTGTCTCTGGTTTTTGCCTCGTGACTCGCATGTCGGCAGGCTGTCCTCGCGTTCTTTTGATTTGGCTTGGGCCCTGGCTCTTAAATTTTTGTCTCCTTTCTGTTCATTGTTGTTCTCGGACGTGGTTGTTTTTCAGTTTTTGCTGGCGACTTCTGCTAGTCTTTCTTTCTGTCCTCTTTCTGAATTATTGGTAATCCAGGGTGGATATTCTCACGCTTCCTGGAAAGGTTAGCCAGGGCTCAGGCTTCTGCAGGTCGAGGTAGGCTCTTGGTGTCAGCTTCTGTGCTGGTGCCGCCTCCAGAGCCATCTTCATCTGGTTGGTGTGGTGGTCGCCCTGCACGTACGTTGGCTTCTCGGAAGAGGCGCCGGCTCTTTTGCAGGTCGCATTGATGTAACGATGGGGGGGGGGGGGGAACCTGGCTCTGTTTGCCCACACTTGGTCCCTTGATCTGTGGGCGTTTCGGGTCATATCCTCCGGCCTGTGGTGGCGATGGGCGGCTCTTCCTCCTCTCAGAGGATCGGGGCTGGCAGAGCAGGCTTCTTCACCTTTGCTCCGTCAGGTCATCTTAGAGTGGGTGCACTTGGGCGTATTCAAAATGACTTCGTCCCTCAAGTGGGTTTCTCCCTTGTTTCCATTGCAGAAATGGGACTGTTCAATGTTCAACAAGAATGAATCTTTGGTTCATTCTGGACTTGTCCTCTTTGAACCACTGGAGTCCTTGCCCTCCTTTCGGATGCCCACTCTGTCCCAGGTCCGGCTTCTCTTGAAGCGGGGTTCTTGGATGGTATGTCTGGACCTCCGAGATGCGTATTAGCACATCCCTATTCATTTGGGGTTTAGGGACTGGTTAGGTTTTGTGGTGGGGTGGCAGGCTTACTGCTTTTGTTACCTTCCATTCAGGCTGAATCTGGCACCTCGTGTTTTCACGTGTCTTACCTGGGCCGTGGTGGCCCGTCTGCATCTGCTAGGTGTTCGGGTGTTGGTTTACCTTGACGACTGGTTGGTGTGGGCTCCCAGTCAGTTTGCTTGTCTGCTCACCAGGGTTTCCCAGCTTGCTAGGTTCAGGTTCCTGGTGAACTGGAGGAAGTACCATTTGGTTCTGTCCCAGGTTTGAACTTGGCTGGACCTTGTTTGGGATTCTCAGACGACATCCGTGTCTCTTTCTCCTGCGGCGTTGCTCCAGCTGCAATCCCGCCTTCGGCTGTTCCTGAGGGTGTCCCATGTCACTCGGCGGTTGCTCGAGCAGCTGTGTGGGAGTTTGAACTTGGTTGTGCCAGTTTACCCTCTGGATTGGGTTTGGCTTCGGCATCTGTTCTGATTCCTTCGGGGCCGTTCCTTCTGCCACTCTTGCGATCGCTGGGTTCGTCCTCCGGGTGCCTTGCGTCGGTTGCTGCATCTCCGGCTTCCTCTTCGGGTTATACGGTGTTCGCTACAACTCCACAAGAAATCTCTTGTATTTGACTTGGAGTCACTCCATGTGAATCATTAGGCTCATGGGGGCCATATTCACTATCAGTGCTGCTGAGAAGCAATATTTGGCAAATATTCATTAATCACTACACAGGAAATTATTTGTACTTCAAATAGCTTCAGACTTGAGTAGTCGCTTTATATATTTCACTGCTTGAAGACTAGTGCCAGACTGAGGAGTGACTGGCGATAGAACTCGGCGTGTGCAAACATATTGCTGTTACAACAAATATTTGATTTTTGATTGTCAAATAGACACACTATATCTGGAACAGAATATAACTGACAAGAGTTCTTAGAACATATCTTACATCAGCACCTATAGCTAAAAAAATATTAAGGAAATACAACATTTCAAAGTTATGATTAAATTAGCAGTTAAATTGACCCCATTTTCATTCTAGTATTAAAAAGGCCTGGGTGTCATTTTGTATATCATTAATTTTATTTTCCCATATTGCATTTCCAATCATCTCCATACTGGTGCTTTCACATTTCAGAGTAGTGGTACACCGGATAAATAATGATGATGATGCTAATGATTTAACAATTTCAAATTTTTACTATTTCCAGAAAACACACCAACAACTAGCAGATGAAAAGCAGCTGAACCTTGTGGAGTTTCGTGAAGAGAACCTGAATTTTCCCAGGGTAGTTGCAGCACCTCAGTCAAGCAAGGTGCGCTTACCAGAGGAAATACCCACCAGCGAAGAACTGGATTTTACACGTGTAAGTTGACATTGCTCCAATTGCAGATTTAGATATTTGTTCATTTGTTATTAATTCTAAAGAATTATATTTAAAACTTTTTAATTTCCTCATAATGTTGGATTGTGTTCTAATTTTAGAATTTTTAGAGATTCCTAGTAGGTCTGCATTAGTTTATTATAGAAATTACATATTTTTGTACTTTTGGAAGATTACATTTATCCAAGTAAACGCCCTGATCGACCTCTTCGAAATTTGAGCCACTGAGTATGTCTGGGATGAATGAATGTCTTCATTCAATAACTCCCTGAACTACCAAACCTGGGTACCACAATTTTTAAGTATTCCACCAGGCTCTATTGAATCATAAGTGCCTACTGAAGACCAGTACCAAAATCTGCACTCCTCATTTGAGGCAAGGGGAGTCTGGGAATGCATAGATCAACCCAGACCACAGAAAACAACCCACCAGAAATGTAGAGTACCCAAAACAAGCAACTGTATGGAAAATTTTGGAAACCCTGATACAAAATTATACGTATCCTCGTGTTCCAGAACCAACTACTTGTTAGCAATACTTGCTCACCACCAGATGGCAGCACCAGTGACTTGGGGTTCCAGCTCACTGCTTCAGTCAGTCATGCACCTGGTTATACATACCCCAGGTGTCCCTGCTGCTCTGTCCTTCTAAGCTCGGCTAAGTGTGCTTGTCATTGTTATTTTTCATCTTCACGTCCATGTTTTTTCAGCTGCACTATTGCATAATCCTCAGTTCTCTATTTACTTTCATTACTTTCTCTAGAAGGTATCTCTAGCCATTTATGACTAGAGGTACCTTTTCTAGTTGTCACTTGCATTACCCCAGACTTTGGTTAGGGTGTTCTCTAAGTGGGGTTGGGAGTGTGTCACATGGGTTTCCTTCTTTGAAGGTTCCTTGCCCTGGGTAATGGTGGTGCCTGTTCCCCTCTGGAGCTTGATGGTTCACATGGACTGGAGTGTCCTAAAAAATCAGTATGAGGACATGTTTAGCACCCCAATATACAGCATGAAAGTGGAAGATCCGGACAGCTTCTTTATGTTCGATATCCTGGTTGATACCTGGTTGATGGGGTTCTGGGAGTTCTTCTACTCCCCAAGCCCGGCCCGAGGCCAGGCTTGATTTGTGAGAGTTTGGTCCACCAGGCTGTTGCTTGAAGCGGCCCGCAGGGCCACATACCCATCACAGCCCGGCTGGTCCGGCACTCCTTGGAGGAATAAATCTAGTTTCCTCTTGAAGATGTCCACGGTTGTTCCGGCAATATTTCTTATGCTTGCTGGGAGGGTGTTGAACAACTGCGGACCTCTGATGTTTATACAGTGTCTCTGATTGTGCCCATGGCACCTCTGCTNAATGAAATGGGTCGCTCTATCATTTCATAAGGAAAAAAATTAGAGAACAAATATATAATTCATGAAAAACTTGCTTATTAGGCAATCGGGCCTTGCATAGTAGGCTGAGAAGTGCGTTCTGGCTACTAGGTACGACATATAATATATATATATAGTATATATATATATATATATATATTATATATATATATATAATATATAATATATATATATTATATATAGATAGATAGATAAATAAATGTATTATTAAGGTATTCCTAGCAGGGACACATGTATTACAGAGGGGGAGGAGGGACTGACCCAAGGTGTGTGGAGCGAATATGACGCTCAATGCGTCAGAGGCAGCAGTCATCTCCTGGCAGCCCGTCCACGTGCACTTGAACATGGTCCTCGTGGAGCTCTGTGGGGGAGAGATGCTGTGGTCAGTACCTGTGTGGCACCCCCTCTAACACCCCCTCTCACACCCCCTCTCACAACCACCCTCATACTCACCCTGTAACACGCTCCCTCACCATGTAACACGTTCCCTCAACCCTGTAACGGTCCGTAGAATTACCCAAATCTACCCAAATCTACCCAAATGTACCCAAATCCTCCTAGCATTACGTAAGTAATGAAGAAATATGATATATTTACTTACTGTAATGTTGGTGCTGCACGTAGAACATGATCAAACCTATTTTTACGCTGAAATAATGTAATTTCATATCGAAATTAGAAGTAAATATGTGAGAGGTGACGCCATAGGAAGTCGACGGTCCAAGCGACAAAATTGTGGAGCGACTTATCCAAGATATATGGTCGCCTGGAGAGTGTTTGCTACCATATCAGCCTCCTGTACACAATGATCCAGTGGTCGCACTTCTTTGTTCAAATTGTCGCAAATTTAAATATTTATATTAACAAGTAGAAAGGATATTTGTAATAATATCTTTCATAAATAGCCACAAAACATTTAATATTTATTTAAAAAAATGTGTATGGAAGTTAAATCAACTCTACAGGACAATAATTTTGTTATATAGATACTTACGTTATTCGTTTGTATGCGTTCGCTACTTAAACTATCCATGTCCTTTTCGTTCATTGGACACCGAATCCTACACGCTCTCAGATATATTGCTTAATTAATAGAGATTCACAAATAAAACGTATATTTGTATATGTTATCAGAAAGGCAGAGATAAAATAGTTTTTTGTGAATCCATCATAGAGATTATATCTTATTAGAGAGGAAAAATATCCATATTTTAAAGAAGGTTTCTTGGCCGACGCTCTCCCTATCGATGGGAACTATGATCTTTCGAAGATCAATGTTAATCTAATGTAGACATTGTAATAAACGAAGTTTTCTGTCATAATAAAGATAGGCATGTAAGCTGCATGTTAATACTTTAGCCTAAATATAACTGAAGTGAAAGTGAAGATATATGCCTTTTTATAGTTACGTGATGGCTACCTCCGGGAGTGTGAAGGCCTGCAAACAAGCCAATCAATTGTGTAATTCATTTGCATATATGCAAAGTAACATTAAAGGTTTATATGTCGCCATAATCACAGATGTAGTCGATACTGTGACTACATTTCAAGGAAAATATATCTTAAATGAAAGCCAAGATATGGTTAAATAAATAGCAAATACCACACCATCGCCGGTGTCCGGACACATGAAAACTTCCAATGCATCAGTGTTCTGCCAGGCGGGCAATACAGGCTTCGCAATTCCGAAAAATTATGTAATTCAGAGAGATACGTTGATAAACGTAAATGTTTTATATTTTAAATACAGATATAAACTTTGTTTTCAAACGTTAATTGTAGCAATATCTCAAGTATAAGAACCAAGATACATTTTGGATTTAACAATTTCCTGTAAAGTTGCAGTGCTACCTTAATTGTATATAATCATCATCATATACAGACAGAAATTAACTTATAAAATGTGGAGGTAAAGATAGACGTATGTTAATTATGACGCAGGATCGCTCCTATAAGAACTTAATTATAAACCATAATATTATAATGTATAATAATTAATTGTGTTGGGTGACAGGAAGCCACAGTATATTCATACACGTTAGGCTTTTATCAAGGTCATCCCTAAGGTCAAATTACTAACCTCGCCCAGGATGCAACCCCACAATAAGCTGAGTACCTACTTACTGCCAGGTGAATAGTCGCATTACGTGAAAGGAAATGTACCCAAACATTTCTGTCCCGTCCAGGATTCGAACGCGGAATTATCGATTGTGTGTCGAGAACGAACACAACTGTACTACTGGGACTGTATACAGTGCCTCTGGATATACATCCCCACAACAATTAACTAGCTCCCAGGTACCTAATTACTGCTAGGTGAACAGCAGGTCATCTAGCAGTGAACACCACCTGCCAGCTCACCTAGTAATGAACACCACCTGCACATCGCACCGCACCACTTGCCAGCAGGTGCAGAAGTACGATGGAGAGAGTAAAGTATACAATATTTCAAGTATAGGAATAAAGATATATTTAGGATTTAACGTTTTCCTATAAAATTTAAATAATACCTTTATTTGATGTTGCTACATATCCTTCCCGGCTTGGTGCCTTCTTTGATAATTACTTACTTACATTTATTGAACTTTATCATCATCATTTACAAAAAGAAATTAACATAAAAATGTAGTCATTTTAATACACAACAGGCATAACTGTGACGTGCTTATCTCTGAAGCTAGACACAGATATAATGAAATAATCAATGATGGAGTCAAAGTTTGTCTCCTGTGGATTCCTTCCCATATTGGTCTCCGAATGCATGATAGAACTGATGAGTTGACCAAGACTTTTGCTCGTAAAGAGGGAATTAATTACCAACTTGAACTGCCTTTGAGCAGCCTGAAGGCAGTAATATTCCGGGAACATCAACTAAATTTCGGAGACTTGAGGCAAAACAAAATTCACACCAGTTACTCCATCTATCATCATTCTATTATGCAGTAAGAACCGCACGTCTATGGGTCATCCAATAAGGTTAGCAGACTTCTAGATGTTACCACTGCTAGGCTTAGGCTCGGCTACAAGTACCTCTGGGAGTTTGTAACATCTGCTGATGTAGATTTGACTAAATGTAAACTCTGTCAGCAGAACTATTCGCATACTTTGCGTCATTATTTAATGGAATGTGAAAAAATCACGGAATTTAGAGATAACACCATCAATAGTGTCCAAGAAATGTGTAAGTACTTCATTCATAATGATGTGCTGGCCGAAATCTTAGCGAAGTATCCAAAATTTGCTTACTGTAGGTAATGCATGCACATGACTGTAAAGCTGCCGCCCAGTAGGGTGGCACATGACTGTAAAGCTGCCGCCCAGTTGAGTGGGTGTGGAGCAAGACAAGTAACTGTATGACTCATCATAGATGTAAAGTGCCTTGTATAGTGACTGTTTTGAGCCTCATGTTGAATCACTTGTGACACAAAAGATTACTGATGTGTGTATTTGTGTGGGTGTTTAAATATGTATGTGTATGTATATATGTATACGTAAGTATATGTACATGTATGCATGAGCATGTGTACATGTATATGTATAACATTATTAATTTTGTAACTAGTGTCAAAAGATTGTTATTTGCTTAGCTAAACGAACTAGAGGGTTCAGTTCCTGAACCGATTATGTGCCTCTGTAATCCTTTACACCACCGCCCACGGGATGGGTATGGGGTACATAATAAAGAAAGAAATTGAAAAACGTAGATATGTATGTAAATTATGATGCCGGATAGGATCACTATTAAGAACTTAATTATAAACCACAATATGTTCTGTATCATCAAAAATTCGGAAACATATCATATTTTCAAATATTTGTAATTAAAGTATTTATTTAGGAAATATGTATTTTAGTTACCCTAGTTAGCTCTGAGAAAACATATTCTTGCAGCAAGAATTTCTTTCCACCAATTTGAGAGGTGCTAATGAGACTAGTCTCGACCCACTGGACAGGTCATGAACAACAATCAACTATAGCACCATCTATGTCAGAAGATATTTAAAATGTTCTTGATATCATTCAAATTGTCAATACGAGAGCAGAATACATAAGTTGAGTGATGTCAAAGGAATCATATTGACTGACCGAGCCCCACTGTAAATATTTGTGGCTTCCTGACCATAAAGTTACCGCTGCGGTCAAGGGTAAGAGACCGGATGTACCCAGTATACAAGCCACGCTAGCTATTAGTTCATATAAGCTGACAACTTACCCAGATAAACAAAACTTCCAAATAATATATATTCAATTAATACAAATGAAATGTTTAAATCGTGATTATATATGTATCACGTGGACAATTTTTAATGCAATTTTTTCCCCAGATATTCGGGCTCTTTATTATGCTTCGTCTTGAGGCAAAGCCCAATACCTTACGTCATATTTTATGCTCTGTCCACAGATCATTCTCTCTCTCAAATCATATACACTGATGGTTTCCTACACCGCCACACGGGTGCAGCTGCAAGTGCAGTTGCCTCTACCCATCAGACAGAACTATTTGCCTTGCTTCTTACACTAAAATGTGTACAAGTCTCCAAATTTGATGCATTAATTGTGATTTTCTGTCATCCTTAATTATGCTTAACTCTCTAAGAAACAATTGTAACATGACCGGGTCTGAAGCTAGACAGAGAAAACACAAAATTATTAGTGATGGTCACAGAATCCATTTCATGTGAATTCCATCTTCGTTGGCCTGCGAAACTTAAGGAATGGTCCAGAAAATATCTACTAAAGTTTAACTCAAGTGTGAAGATACCTCAGCTGATACTTAGATACTTCCATTAAGTGTAAAGATAAGCGCTGACGATAGTACCTTCATCTATTCAGACCCCAACCCAAACGCACTAAATAATAATGTAAATAACAAAGTTAAAGAGTTTGTTGGTTTACATGCATGTAAACCAACAAACTCCCACTAAACATAAAAAAGACCGACTACATTTTATTAGGAAGTAAATCCTCAAATCAAATTCAATTTCAGATAGACAATGTTAACATTAGGAATAAAAATTATGGAAAGTTCCTTGACCTATACATAGACAAGAAACTGAACTTCAGCATCCACATACAACACATAGGTGGGTGCTGAGAGAGAGAGAGAGAGAGAGAGAGAGAGAGAGAGAGAGAGAGAGAGAGAGAGAGAGAGAGAGAGAGAGAGAGAGAGAGAGAGAGAGAGAGAGAGAGAGAGAGAGAGAGAGAGAGAGAGAGAGAGAGAGAGAGAGAGAGAGAGTAAAAATATACACTGAGGGCAGGCAGCTTGTGCATGTCTATTCTTTAGGCATTTACATATTTCTTGAACGTTTGTTAAAGAAGTTCTCTGAGATACTTATAGCCGAGTCGAAAACCGTGGAAGAAAATGCAGAATAGAACCAGTGAAGAGCAGGGGTGCCATATAGGCACAATCAGAGAACACTGTATAAACATCAGAGGGCCACGGTTGTTCAACACCCTCCCAGCGAGCTTAAGAAATATTGCCGGAACAACCGTGGACATCTTCAAGAGGAAACTAGATTGTTTCCTCAAGGAGTACTGAACCAACTGGGCTGTGGTAGGTATGTGGGCCTGCGGGCCGCTCCAAGGAACAGCCTAGTGGACCAAACTCTCACAAGTCAAGCCTGGCCTCGGGCCGGGCTTGGGGAGTAGAAGAACTCCCAGAACCCCATCAACCAGGTATCAATCAGGAGTCTAAGCCGAGCAGTAGTAACATCTAGGAGTCTGCTGATTTTGTTGGATGATCTATAGATGGTGTAGTAATTTAGCTTAACCCAACACTTGAACAACGACAATGCAAATGTTAAAAATGTTAAAAATGTTAAAAAAATGCCAAAAATCTAAAGCTGAAAAGAGAAATTACTTATGGTGCTTCCTATCAAGAAAACCTTATATTGAAAATGCTAAAATATGTTCCAAAGACAAAATATTTTCAATCCCAAAAACATTTGGAATTGCCAAAAAACCGTATCAGCGTAAGCGCCCACGAAGTGAAAGAGCAGTTTAATTAAATGGTATACAATAAAATTCTTTTGGAAATAGCAGCTAACGACTTTGTGTTTATATTACATATCTTTATCTAATTTGCATTTTACAATATATGATAGTGCATTACAATCATCAGTTAGAAAATTATTGGACATGTAATTTGATTCTTCATCTGTAATCTGGTTAATTAATAATGTAAATCTTAATTAATTCACTCTTTCCTTTAATGAAATTAATTAAATGCACTAAATTTCCATTTATATATATGCTCAATAATATTAGTTGTCAATTGTTCTTTTTTTAATGTTACTGTATTAGTAAATAAATCTTATTTTTAAATTCCTCAGTATATCCAACTCCATATCTTAAGATGTTTGTAAATTATTGTGAAATTTTTACCTTTAGTCTTTTATTGTTCACTTACATATTAAATATACTTTGATATTGCCATTGTCGAGTGCAGTAATTGCCAGTGTTCAAGTAGTTCACTGTTGTTCATGACCTAAAATACATGTTTCATAACTAAATAAACGTTTCAATCATAAATACATACAATACTAAAATACATGTTTCCTAAATAAATGCTTTAATTAAAAATATTTGAAAATATGTTGTTTCTGAATTTCTGATGATATAGAACATATTGTGGTTTATAATAAAGTATTTAATAGCGATCCTGCATCATAATTAGCATACGTGTATAAATCTACTTCTGTTTTGTGTACTAAAATGACTACATTTGCATGTTATTTTTTTATGTAAATGATGATGATGATAAAGTGCAATAAAGATATTATTGAAATTTTATAGGAAGGTATTAAATCCTAAATATATCTTTATTCCTATACTTGAAATATTGTATACTTTACTCTCTCCATCTTACTTCTGCACCTGCTGGCAAGTGGTGCGGTGCGATGTGCAGGTGGTGTTCATTACTAGGTGAGCTGGCAGGTGGTGTTCACTGCTAGATGACCTGCTGTTCACCTAGCAGTAATTAGGTACCTGGGAGCTAGTTAATTGTTGTGGGGATGTATATCCAGAGGCACTGTATACAATATTCACAATAGAACAATGTATAATCATTTCATGGTATACAACACATTGAGAAGGAATGAAGGTCAGATCCGAAAATTTAGTTTTTAATACACTTACACATTTATTGAGTCTTTCCTTCACCTTCATTCAAGCACAAGGGTATTACAGTAAGTTTCTCATTATTATTTTTATAAGTATTATTAGTTTTTTATTTGTTACTATTATTTGTATTATTGTTAACAGGAGGAGAGAGGGGGGGGGGGTAATGTCCACATTCCAAATTCCCATTCCCAGGGCTGGGTGTGCGGGGGGTGGGGGGTGCGAGGGTGTACAATAAACCAAGCACCTCCGGCGGCAGCTTGTCGAAGGCGGAAGTGGAGCCTTGCCCGTTTGTCACGATAATTAGTGATGGCTCTTATTTTGATTATGGGTCCGTAATCCACCTAAGCCTATATTCTTAGTTTATATTACAATGCTGGTAAAATACACTTCTTGATGATGAGTATGGAGTACAAATGATGAGTATAGGGTACAAAGAATGAGTATAGGGTACACAATGAACTACTACTCACATGATGGGTATGGGTTGTACAAGAAACTATCGCGCAGAGGATGAGTATGGAGAGCAAAGTAAACAAAGATTCACACGATTAGAAAGGGTTGCACAATGTCCTATATGACTCACAGGATGAGTATGAGGTACACAATAAACTACAGGTCACAGGATAAATATGGGTTGCACAATAAATTACAGGTCACAGGATGGGTATGGGTATGCGCAGTCGTCGACCAGGTCTCCTGGTTGCCGGACTGATCAACCAGGCTGTTGGACGCGGCTGCTCGCAGCCTGACGTATGAGTCACAGCCTGGTTGATCAGGTATCCTTTGGAGGTGTTTATCCAGTTCTCTCTTGAACACTGAGGGGTTTGCCAGTTATGCCCCTTATGTGTAGCGGAAGCGTGTTGAACAGTCTCGGGCATATGATGTTGATAGAGTTCTCTCTCAGAGTACCTGTTGCACCTTTGCTTTTCAACGGGGGTATTCTGCACATCCTGCCATGTCTTCTGGTCTCATGTGATGTTATTTCTGTGTGCAGGTTTGGGACCAGCCCCTCTAATATTTTCCACGTGTAAATTATTATGTACCTCTCCCGCCTGCGCTCAAGGGAGTACAGATTTAGGCTCTTTAGTCGGTCCCAGTAGTTTAGATGTTTTACTGAGTGGATTCTAAGGCTCTCTGCACGCTCTCCAGGTCAGCAATTTCCCCAGCTTTGAAAGGGGCTGTCATTGTGCAGCAGTACTCCACTCTAGAGAGCACAAGCGTTTTGAAAAGTATCATCATCGGTATAGCATCTCTAGTGTGAAACGTTCTTGTTATCCAACCTGTCATTTTTCTTGCAGTTGTGACGGCTACTTTATTGTGTTCTTTAAAGGTAAGGTCTTCCGACATGAGTACACCCAGATCCTTTACATTGCCTTTTCGCTCTATGTTATGATTTGCCTGAGTTTTGTACGTGGTTTCCGTTTTTATATTTTCATGTTTTCCATAGCGCATGAGCTATGGAAAAACTTATCTTCGTTAAACACCATATTATTTTCTGTAGCCCATAGAAAGACCTGATCTACATCTGCATGGAGGTTTGCCGTGTCCTCTATGTTGCCTACTCTCATGAAGATCCTAGTGTCATCTGCAAAGGATGATACAGTGCTATAGGTTGTGTTCTTGTCTATGTCCGATATGAGGATAAGAAAAAGTACTGGAGCAAGCACAGTACCCTGGGGGGCTGAGCTCTTCACGGTTGATGGGCTGGATTTTTATTTTGTTGACTTACACATTGGGTTCTGTTGGTCAGGAAATTGTAGATCCATCTGCATATTTTTCCGGTAATTCCTTTTGAACGCATTTTATGTGAAATAACACCTAAAATGCGTGAAGCAGTGAAGCAGGCTCCCATTTATATTATGTGGAGCGGCAATCTCAAGTAAGGGGATAAAACATGGACACTTAACCATTTTGTTCCATTAATGTCCTTGCCTCCACTGGGTCACATATCCATAGACAGTACCCAAAGCACTATGACATCTACATCTCTGAGTTTGTGTCGATCACTATTAATTATCTGTACCACCCATGTACTCATCAACTCCAATCGGAAAGGATTTTACTAATTTTGTGTCCAAAATACAGTATGACTTTAAGGAGACACACTATTTTAAAGAAGCCTTTTAAAGAAGTAATTATCAAAGAAGACACCATGCCAGGAAGGCTATATAATATAAAACATATCATCATATGTATAGGGGTCCCAGTATTAGTCTTGTTCGTTCTCGACGCACAATCGAGAATTCCGTGTTCGAATCCTGGGCGGGACAGAAATGGTTGGGAAAATTTCCTTTCATGTAATGCGACTGTTCACCTAGCAGTAAGTAGATAATCAGGAGTTAGTCAGCTTGTTGTGGGGGTTGCATCCTAGGCGGGGTCAGTAATTCGACCTTAAGGATGACCTTGATAAAAAGCCTATCGTGTATGAATATACTGTGGCTTCCTGTTCCCCCCCAAAAATGAATTATTATAATTATAATATTATGGTTTATAATTAAGTTCTTAAGAGTGATTATGCGTCATAACATACGTCTATCTTTACCTCAACATTTTATAAGTTAATTTCTGTCTGTATATGATGATGATCATATACAATTAAGGTAACATTGCAACTTTATAGGAAATTGTTAAGTCCAAAATATATCTGGATTCTTATACTTGAGATATTGTTACAATAAACGTTTGAAAACAAAGTTTATATATGTATTTAAAATATAAAACATTTTGCGTTTATCAACGTATGTCTCTGAATTACAATTTTTTCTGAATTGTGAAGCCTGTATTGGCCGCCTGGCAGGACACTGATGCATTGGAAGTTTTCATGTGTCCGGACACCGGCGATGGTGTGGTATTTGCTATTTATTTAACCATATCTTGGCTTTCATTTAAGATATATTTTCCTTGAAATGTAGTCACATTATCGTCTACATCTTTGTTTATGCTGACATATAGACGTTTGATGTTACTTTGCATATATGCAAATGAATTACACAATTAATTCACTTGTTTGCAGGCCTTCACACTCCCTGAGATAGCCATCACGTAAATGTAAAAAGGCATATATCTTCACTTTCACAGTTATATTTATGCTAAAGTATTAACATGCAGCTTATATTTCTGTCTTTATTATGACATAGAAAACTTCGTTTATTATAATATTTAGATTAAATTAACATTGATCTTCGAAAGATCATAGATCCCATCGATAGGGAGAGCGTCGGCCAAGAAACCTTGTTTAAAATATGGATATTTTTCCTCTCTAATAAGATATAATCTCTGTGATGGATTCACAAAAACTATTTTATCTCTGCATTTCTGATAACATATACAAATATAAGCTTTATTTGTGAATCTCTATTAATTAAGCAATATATCAGAGAGTGTGTAGGGTTCGGTGTTCTATGAACGAAAAGGACATGGATAGTTTAAGTAGCGAACGCATACAAACGAATAACGTTAGTATCTATATAACAAAATTATTGTCCTGTAGAGTTGATTTAACTTCCATACACATTTTTATAAATAAATATTAAATGTTTTGTGGCTATTTATGAAAGATATTATTACAAATACCCATTCTACTTGTTAATATCAATAATTAAATTTGCGACAATTTGAGCAAAGAATTGCGACGACTGGATCACTGTGTACAGGAGGCTGCTATGGTAGCAAACACTCTCCAGGCGACCATATATCTTGGATAAGTCGCTCCACAATTTTGTCGCTTGGACCGTCGACTTCCTATGGCATCACCTCTCACATATTTACTTCTAATTTCGATATGAATTTACATTATTTCAGCGTAAAAATAGGTTTAGTTATGTTCTACGTGCAGCACCAACATTACAGTAAGTAAATATATCATATTTCTTCATTACTTACGTAATACTAGGAGGATTTGGGTACATTTGGGTAGATTTGGGTAGATTTGGGTAATTCTACGGACCCCTGGTGTGAGTGGGTGGTCCAGGTGTGAGGTGCTGGTTGGTGAGTGGATGGTCCAGGTGTGAGGTGCTGGTTGGTGAGTGGGTGGTCCAGGTGTGAGGTGCTGGTTGGTGAGTGGATGGTCCAGGTGTGAGGTGCTGGTTGGTGAGTGGATGGTCCAGGTGTGAGGTGCTGGTTGGTGAGTGGGTGGTCCAGGTGTGAGGTGCTGGTTGGTGAGTGGGGGTCCAGGTGTGAGGTGCTGGTTGGTGAGTGGATGGTCCAGGTGTGAGGTGCTGGTTGGTGAGTGGGTGGTCCAGGTGTGAGGTGCTGGTTGGTGAGTGGGTGGTCCAGGTGTGAGGTGCTGGTTGGTGAGTGGGTGGTCCAGGTGTGAGGTGCTGGTTAGTGAGTGGATGGTCCAGGTGTGAGGTGCTGGTTGGTGAGTGGGTGGTCCAGGTGTGAGGTGCTGGTTGGTGAGTGGGTGGTCCAGGTGTGAGGTGCTGGTTGGTGAGTGGGTGGTCCAGGTGTGAGGCGCTGGTTAGTGAGTGGATGGTCCAGGTGTGAGGTGCTGGTTAGTGAGTGGATGGTCCAGGTGTGAGGTGCTGGTTGGTGAGTGGATGGTCCAGGTGTGAGGTGCTGGTTGGTGAGTGGGTGGTCCAGGGTGAGGTGCTGGTTGGTGAGTGGATGGTCCAGGTGTGAGGTTGCTGGTTGGTGAGTGGGTGGTCCAGGTGTGAGGTGCTGGTTGGTGAGTGGGTGGTCCAGGTGTGAGGTGCTGGTTAGTGAGTGGATGGTCCAGGTGTGAGGTGCTGGTTGGTGAGTGGATGGTCCAGGTGTGAGTTGCTGGTTGGTTAGTGGGTGGTCCAGGTGTGAGGTGCTGGTTGGTGAGTGGATGGTCCAGGTGTGAGGTGCTGGTGGTGAGTGGGTGGTCCAGGTGTGAGGTGCTGGTTGGTGAGTGGATGGTCCAGGTGTGAGGTGCTGGTTGGTGAGTGGGTGGTCCAGGTGTGAGGTGCTGGTTGGTGAGTGGGTGGTCCAGGTGTGAGGTGCTGGTTGGTGAGTGGATGGTCCAGGTGTGAGGTGCTGGGTGGTGAGTGGTGGTCTAGGTGTGAGGTGCTGGTTGGTGAGTGGATGGTCCAGGTGTGAGGTGCTGGATGTAGGTGGCCCAAATGTGAGGTTTTAAAGTTTTTTGGCAGTCCATCTTGGGTACAAATAAACTGTAGCCAATTATCATGTGGGATGCCTTTATCCTCATATAGTGGTAGGTTTACTTCTTATATGCTTTGTATAAGTTTCTTAAGGTATTCTGAAATAACCTGTAGTGAGTAATCCTTATGTTCACTCCATTATCTCATTATCTTAGTGGCATAACTAATTAGCACTAACTACACAAGCTATAATCCTATCCCTAATTACAGGTAACAGTCCTCACATCCTCATATCCTAGTAGAGAAAGATGAGGGGTAGTCACCAAATATAAGAAACGATATAAGAATAGACAACAGTACAATTTCCACAGTCAAGAATGTAGCACTTGGCATATGCAGATCTAATCGACCCCAAGACGCTACAGCTTCGACACAACAGACAGCAGACTAGGACCGCACCGAGCTACATCGCTCTCCCACATAGAGCTCCGCGACTCCGGCCACACTCGGCTCCCTGCTTTGCTCCAAGTTCCATCTCAACATCTACGACACTGCTGTATCCAGGACTACTAAATAAATACGAAACTCACTGAACACTGTATATGTATCTAATCTACTCAACAACGTAACATCGTCATACTGTATGTTACATTGGTGACCCCAGAGAGTTTTGACGATACCCAGCCACGACGGACTACAACATGGACTCTCACTGGACCGCTACTTCTGCTGCCTACGGGCTGTGGACCGCTGCCAATACTCTCCCTCCCGCTAGGATTTTCATGGCGATCATCTCTGCATTTTCATCAACTACAGCTTGCTGCACCGCGAGCGTTACTTACTCATCTGACAGTTTCATCAGCAAGTACATCGTGTGGGATCTAAAGCCTGTCCTGCCAACTCTCCGTCGCTGCCAGGGCACTGCTTGTTCTACAGGGACTCCCACAACAGCTGCTCTCTCATCAGATTCATTTACACATTCACTGCATTCTGATACTCTGTCGACTCAAGCCCTTTGCACAGTACAGTACAGGACTTACAGCTTGCGTTACCGACACTTCGTTGCCTCCAGGACAATTCAGCTCTAGCAGTGATTTCCTCGTTGTCCTAACTACGTGCCTACATTACCTCCTATTGTCCTGGTGCCGAGCCAATCTGCCCCGGATCTAAATGCTCCACCAACAACCCAAGGACACAACAATCAAGCACATTCTTCTCTCTGCTACACTGAGCTTGTCCACACACTGCTTGCATCTTTTGTACTGGATTACACTGTTCCACAGTGACCCAGGGAACAGTAGCCTCATATCCTGAACTGTGTATTGTTGATCTGGCAATTTGCAGTTTCTTCTGATAAACTGCGAGCTGTATGCCATGTATAGTGCAGAGGTGATTGGGAAATTAGCAAAATCATGCAGGGCCGACCAAAGAAAGATCATTTACCTGTTCACCTATAGGTGCAAATTCCATTAAGGTGTTGCTATTTTGTTATGTCTGTGCTTTATGTTGGGATTTCCAGAATTGCAATTGATCTCAGATTTC
>WNGS01006636.1:2810560-2836807 GCA_020271785.1 Procambarus virginalis
TTACTGGCTTAGCTGACTCAGCGCCTGAGCAGGAAAGCTTCCTGTAGGTGCTCATTCACCCTACAGGCCCTGGAAAACCCCCTGTGGGTTCTGTTGTACTATGGATACTTCTTCATTGTAAGTCCCACAAGACCCGGAGTCTTTGGGACTTGCTCCCTGCTTGTGCTCCAATTTACTCATTCCTTATCTGATCATCAACGGGATCAGGCAGCTGCTGCATTACATGAACGGTTCTCTCTCTTGTAATGGGCCAGGTTTGTTGCCTGTTTGGAAGCCCCGGAGCTTCCTAACCACCCTCTTGGGTGTTAGGGACTCAAATTTGGGGCATTGGTTGCTTCATCCTTGGTTCATTTCATGCCTCCTCTTCTTTCCCAAGTGGGCGTGGCTCACCCTCCCAGGTTCATCGGTTCGTCATGGGGTTCATCAGCTCCAGAACTGATATGTGGAGCTGGCGGGGGCTGGGTTGCCTGGTTGGGGTAATTGGTACTAGCTAGTTTCAAGCTAGATTGAGTGAATACCTTGTTCTGTGTGAATCATTTAGAGTGGTTTGGCAACTTCGAGGCTTCATTTTCTGTGAACCTCCATGTTTATAAAGCTTGTGTGACTTTCTGGAGGCTTTTCTGATAGGATGGTGGATTGTCACCCACTCCCTTCACCTCTGTGAGAGGTGGCCAGGGTATGGCTTTCACCCACTCCCTTCACCTCTGTGAGAGGTGGCCAGGGTATGGCTTTGGTCCCCGGTAGGCCAAACAGAGCCTCAGCGACTGATGTGACCCCATGGAGCCATCTTTGCAAGGTAGCTTCAGGAAGTCACCTGGGCTTCCCCAGAAAGAAGCATTTCATTACATTCAATGCTGGTTTTCTAAAAGTTGTGCATGGAATTGGCTTCAACTACCTCTTCCTTCAATGCATTCCATATTGCCAACCACCAGTACAAGGAACGAGAACTTACTTATATCTTTCGACTCAGTTGCGTGTCCAGCTTCCACTGATGTCTCTTTGTCCTACCTCTTTTAAATTTAATTAGGCTTCCTTTGTCCACTGTCTTTATTCTCCTCAGGATCTTGTATGTAATTATCATATTTCCTCTGTTTCTTGTCTTTTCTAAGGTTGTGATGATGAGTTGTCTCAATTATCTGCATAGCTAAGGCCTCTCACTTCTTTATGGTGCTCATCTTGTATGAGAAGAAAGTATATGGTAAGAAGAATTTATGATACGATAATAGGGGCTAATACGTGATCAACCAGGCTGTGCTTCATACGTCAGGCTGGGAGCAGCCGCGTCCAACAGCCTCGTTGACCAGTCCAACAATCAACAGGCCTGGTCGAGGACCGGGCCACGGGGACGTTGAACCCTGAAATCATCGCAAGGTAAGGTAGGCTGGGAGGTATTTATTTTTCGTGGTTGTGTTTATTAATTATATGATTTCAGTACGTAATGGATGGAAAAGTGCAGTTGCAGAGAAAGAAACACCCACCATTTTACAAGAAGTTGCCAAGCTATAACATTTATCTGAAAAAATTTGCAAAACATCGTAATAGAGAAAAGGTAATCAAGATTCACTGTTTATTTACTAGCCTAAGTTTTATTATATTGTACTTTCCTTGTGCGAGTATTATACTTTCCTTGTAGTATTTTGCTAATTAGTTTTAAACTTAGTTCATTATTATTTGTTGTCCTCAACCCTTAGACTGGGACATTTTTGGTACCACAGTATCAGTCTACTGATAATTGGATATTTTGCTCTAAAGAAAACCAATAAAATTTTGCTCTACTTACTAACCTTTAATTTGATTTCAAATTCAATTCAATCTCTTCTTTCTAATTGTCTTTTGATGTCAATATATTTATGATGGTGCTCATCATTACTATAAGTACTACCTAAACAGGTATGGGCTGGGATAGCTGGCTTCTCCACGCTCGTTTTGATGAAGATGGAAGCACCCCTGATGCCCTGGAGAAGGTAGAATGTCAAGAAGCCACTGGGGCTCAACCAGAAATTGGAGTTTCGTTTCATTAAGCACTGCATTTGTTGGGGAAAGCCCCTTGAAGGTAACTACCCATGGAGAAGGAAACAAACGGGCACATACCAGGGAGGAGGCAGCACCACAGGAATCAAGACAAAAAACAAGACACATCTACAAAAACACAACCCAGAACCACATAATGGCATCGGGGACCGAGCACAGACACCAGACACTTGAGTTATCAGAAACAGGTCGACCCCCCAAAAGCACTGCGGCCAAAAATTGGGCAAGGACAGATAAACCAGGACACCCGGAAGAGCAGCAAAACTGCGATCATTACAGACCCTAGGACAAACTGCAGGCTGGTCAGACAGAATGACTCTGGATCCTGTGAGACATGACCCAAAGCCACAAAAGGGCACAGGGGGCCTGGGAACAGGTATGCTCTAGGTATAACCAGTGGCACAAAGGGAGCAGTCACAAAACACAACACAACACAAGATGCACCCCCCAGCCAATCCAACCAAGCAACAATGACCAGGGGACATCCCCATGGAAGCCAACTGACTCAGACTTTGCCAGAACAGGAGCCGGCAGCCACAAACAAATGCCCTGGTGCTGGGGGAGAGCAAAGGTGCACCCATCTGACAACAGGAAGGAAGAGAGGCCATAAAAGAAGACCAGAAAGAAACAAACCTGGACCAAAGGGGACACTGGAAACTGAACAGAAGAAGGAAAAGAAAAACATGCCCAAGATACAAAATAGGCTGGTCACAAGTCAAGCCTGCCTGCAGGCCAGGCTTGGGGAGTAGAAGAACTCCCAGAACCCCATCAAGCAGGCTCAGGCAATGCAGGAGCAGGCTGGGATGCACGAGACAGCTTGTGAAATGGAACCGAGGTAGTACTGACCCTGAATGCAAGCTACTGAGGCTTTGCCAATGCCACGTGAAAAGAGATGACAGTAGCTAAACAAAAAGCAGAGTGCCACATGCAAGCACACCAAGGAACAATAAAAAGAGAAAGAAAGTAAAATCAACATAATTTCAGTCATGTTGATTTTACATGTCCTGATGATTTATTCATCCATAAACACCCAGTTGATTTGGTAGATACCATTGTCACTTTTAGGCCCACCCGTACTGATACACGTGTCGTTGTATGACCACTTGGCCTTGTTGTCCTGCATTGGGGAGACCCCTGTTCGGATCTCCAAAAATGCCCGGTTAAATGCCAGCATTGGCACAGTTATTCTCCCGCACCATGTTGCGACTGGTGATAGGGAACTGAAAGACTGCCATGAGGATATTAAATATATCCTTGAGGCCCAAGGCCATGAACCTTTCACTTGACCCCCCTTTGTGGTTGTCGTTGTCAGCCTCTTTGCTTAGTGAAGATCACTTGATAGTAGGTCCCTTCCGTCTTCCCTAATTCTTGCCTGTGCAAGATTCTCCATTCAGGAGTACATCCCCTTTCCATGCCTCTGCAATAGGTGCTGAAGATTTTGGGTATGATCCCTTCAAATGCAAAAGTGAGGCGTGTCTATGCACCTTGTGTGGTGACTCGGGCCATACTAAGATGGAGTGCTCTTCTTCCCAAGCTCACTGCATCAATTGTGGTGACACATACCCTGCCTTCTCCCGCGCATGTGTTCACTACAATTTTGAGGAAGCCATCCTCAATTTGAAACATCGCGATCATTTCTCTTTTCCTGAGGCGAGACACCAGGTACACCTTCTTCCCTCTTTTTCTGGCATGTCTTATGCTCATATGTTGCGTTCCACTTCTATTCGCCCTCTCCCACTTTCTCAGTTTCGCAACCATTTCCAGGTCTTGAACTCTGACACCTCACCTGATCCTTTGCATTCTGAGCCAGAAAGTCTTCCTTCTGGTTCTCCATCTGGTGTTTCTTTTCTTCCTTCCCATTCTTCCCTGCCTCCTGTGCCCCTCTTTTCCTTCTCGCTGAAATTTGGGTGTACTCATGTCGGAAGACCTTACTTTTAAAGAACACAATAAAGTAGCCGTCACAACTGCAAGAAAAATGACAGGTTAGATAACAAGAACCTTTCACACTAGAGATGCTATACTTATGATGATAGTTTTCAAGATCCTAATGCTCTCCAGAGTGGAGTACTGCTGCACAATTACAGCCTCTTTCAAAGCTGGAGAAATTGCTGACCTGGAGAGTGTGCAGAGATCCTTTACTGCTAGAATCTGCTCAGTAAAACATCTAAACTATTAGGACCAACTAAAGAGCCTGTGTTGTCCCGTCTTGAGTACTGCTCAGTACTCACTTCCCCCTTCAGAGCAGGAGAGATTGCTGAAATAGAGGGAATACAGAGAACGTATACGGCACGCATAGACGAGGTAAAGCACCTAAATTATTGGGATCGTCTCAAAGCTCTCCAAATGTACTCACTAGAAAGAAGACGAGGGAGATATCAAATAATATACACTTGGAAGATACTGGAGGGCCAAGTACCAAATCTGCACAGTAAAATAACGACGTACTGGAGTGAACGATATGGAAGAAAATGCAGAATAGAACCAGTGAAGAGCAGAGGTGCCATAGGCACAATCAGAGAACACTGTATAAACATCAGAGGTCCGCGGTTGTTCAACGTCCTCCCAGCAAGCATAAGAAATATTGCTGGAACAACCGTGGATATCTTCAAGAGGAAACTAGATTTATTCCTCCAAGGAGTGCCGGACCAACCGGGCTGTGGTGGGTATGTGGGCCTGCGGGCCGCTCCAAGCAACAGCCTAGTGGACCAAACTCTCACAAGTCAAGCCTGGCCTCGGGCCGGGCTTGGGAGTAGAAGAACTCCCAGAACCCCATCAACCAGGTATCAACCAGGTATCAACCAGCCTAAATCTGTATTCTCTTGAGTGCAGGCGGGAGAGATAAATAATAATTTACGCATGGAAAATAGTAGAGGGCTGGTCCCAAACCTGCACACAGAAATAACATCACATGAGACCAGAAGGCATGGCAAAATGTGCAGAATATCCCCGTTGAAGAGCAGAGGTGCAATAGGTACTCTGAGAGAGAGAACTCTATCAACACCAGAGGCCCAAGACTGTTCAACACGCTTCCACTACACATAAGGGGCATAACTGGCCGACCCCTCACAGTGTTCAAGAGAGAACTCGATAAGCACCTCCAAAGGAGACCCGATCGACTAGGCTGTGATTCATACGTAAGGCTGCGAGCAGCCGCATCCAACAGCCTGGTTGACCAGTCCAGCAATGAGGAGGCCTGGTCGATGACCAGGCTGCGGGTCGCTAAGCCCCGAAATCGCCTCAAAATAACCTCAAGGTAAGGTCGCCCCCAATCCTTCTTCCCAGTCTTCCCCTTTGTCTTTTGGTCCTTCTCACTGCCTGTCCGTTCAGGTTGTTGTCCATCCTCCTCCCAGCAAATTTCATGTTGACCGCTCCCATTCTCCTTCTGTTGAGACTATATCCCAGTACATTGCTATTGGTATGCTTCTTTATGTCAGAAACATAGACCTGGCTTTTCTCCTTCTTCCTCCCCGGCGGGTAGGAAGGCATTGCTCTATTCCTCACCTTCCAACTCCGACTCAATCCCTGCATCCCCTATCATTTCAGTGGCGTAGTCATCTGTCCTAGCTATGGAGGTTCCCTTGGTCCTCGATTCTCTCTCGGATGCTGCCCTTGATGAAGTGCACTCCTCCGTTTCTGTCTTTTCTTCCCCTGATTTCCTTGACCGCCCCTCTCCAATGCCTCCTCCCACTCTGGACATTGTCAGTCTGCCTCTGGTTCATCCTACAGCTCCCTTGACTTTATTGTCTTTGCTAGATTTCCCTATGCCTCATAACCCCTATTTCACTGATCCTGATTCTGATCTTAGTTAGTATACTGTGTTCTTCTTTGCCTTTGTTTCTCCCTTGTTCTCTGTTTCTGTTCTCTACTTTTGGCAATGTCTATTCTTCAATGGAATATTTGTGGTTTTTATGCCAACTTCCACAAACTCCAGCTTCTGATCGTGCAGTTTTCACTGCGTTGTGTCTCCCTCAAGGATCTGATGCGTGGCGCTCGTCCTGGTCATTTCCGTGGTTATTCCTCCCCCCCCCCATCCTACTCCAGCTTTTGCTGGGGCCCACAACTCTACTGCTCTTTTGATTCGTACTGATATTCGTTTGGTTCCCCTACTTTTTCCAGTCGCACATTCAGTGTTCTGCGGCCCGTATCTTTGTGAGTACAGGTAAATGGTATACTATCTGTTCTGTTTATCTCTCCCCAGTATCCCACTTTCTCTTCCTGATCTTAAACACTTATAGGACTCCTTACCTGAGCCTGTGCTCCTTTTGGGTAATTTTAACTGTCAGCATAAACTCTGGGGAGATGTTCTGACAAACACCCAGGACTGCTTTCTCGAACCATTTGTCCTCTCTTTTTCTCTGTCTCTTCTGAATTCTGGTGAACCCACTCATGTTGACACACACACACTTGAACCCTCTTCTGTCTTGATCTTTCTCTCTGCTCGTCTTCTGTTTATTTAGAAGATTTTTATTTATTCACATGGTGGGTTCTTGATGGCCTCCATAAATGACCAATTCCCCATCCTTGTCACCTCCTTTTATCCTCCCCTCTCTTGCCCTAGGTGGCAGTTTGCCAAAGATGATTGAAATCTATTCACCTTCTGTGCTGCTCTTTCCAACTTCTTTGAACTGCCTCTCCCTCAAGCCCTCCTCCTTTTTCATGACACCATTTTCGCCGCTGCCCTCTGCTCTGTTCCTTGTTCTACCGCCTGGGGTGCGTGAAAGTGCATTCTCTGGTGAAATGCGGACTGTGCTTGGGCTGTCGGCTGTAAGCTTGCAGCCTAGAAGAAATACCGACACCGACAGACGGTTGATTGTTTTCTTTTATTTTGGAAGGCGAGTGAGGTGGCCCATATGGTCAACCATACGGCTAAGTATGGGAGTTGGAAATATTATGTCTCCACCATTACGACTGACACTCCTCTGCCCCAGATCTGGAAGAAAATCCGTAAGATAGCGGGTAAGTTTGTTCCTGATGTGTCGCCAGTCCTTCACCTCCGGTTGTGGCGGATCAGGTGTTGGTTGCCACCGAACTGGTTCCCACTTTTCGACTGTTAGCACCAGTTCTCATCTTCCTCCATCTTTCCTTGCTCGTAAGCCCCCTTCTTGAATCTTGTCCCTTAAATTTTCGCACACATCTACAGCTTCCCTATAATGATCCCTTCTCTCTCAGAACTCCAGTCTGTCTTGACCCTCTACATTTCTACGGCAGCGGGCTCAGATGACATTCGTCATGAGATGTTTCGCCATCTCCCTCCATGCACGTTTCAGTATTTACTGAATATGTATAATCGTATCTGGGAGTCGTCATCAGTCCCTGAGGCCTGGCTTGAGGCAGTTGTTCTTCCGTTTCAGAAACCAGGTTCTCGAGGGACATCCCCCTAAGGACTTCCGCCTCATTGTCCTCATGAGTTGCATCTGCAAACTTTTGAACGTATGGTCAATGTCTGTCTGATGTAGTTCTTAGAACACTATGAAGCTCTCTCTCCTTCTCAATTTGGCTTTTACAAGTAATTACCTAAGTGTAGTTACAGGATGAGAGCTACGCTCGTGGTGTCACGTCTGCCCAGCACTCTTGTCATATAACGGTTTGAAAATACTGATAGTTTTGACCTCCACCTCCTCACTTAACTTGTTCCAACTGTCTACCACTCTGTTTGCGAAAGTGAATTTTCTAATATTTCTTCGGCATCTTTGTTTAATTAGTTTAATTCTGTGACCTCTTGTTCTGGAAGTTCCAGGTCTCGGGAAATCTTCCCTGTCGATTTTGTCAATTCCTGTTACTATTTTGTACGTAGAGATCATATCACCTCTTTTTCTTGTCTTCTAGTTTTGGCATATTCAATGCCTCTCCTCATAGCTCTTGCCCTTCAGTTCTGGGAGCCACTTTGTAGCATGTCTTTGCACCTTTTCCAGTTTGTTGATGTGCTTCTTAAGATATGGGCACCACACAACCGCTGCATATTCCAGCTTTGGCCAAACAAAAGTCGTGATCAATTTCTTTAGTATTTTGCCATCCATATATTTAAAAGCAGTTCTGAAGTTAGAAAGCGTGGCATAGGCTCCTCGCACAACGTTTTTTATGTGGTCCTCAGGTGATAGTGGTCTATCTAGAACCACCCCTAGATCTCTTTCTTTATCAGAATTTATCAGAATGTTCTCCTATTCCACATTCCATAACATGACATTTATTCACATTAAATTCCATTTGCCAAGTGGTGCTCCATTCACAGTGTCATTCTCATTCACAAGTGGTGCTCCAAGTGTCACAGCACATCTGATGTCTTGGTGAACTTGGAGGTCTAAATTTGTACTGCCTTCGCTGCGAAGACCTCCGTTGTTGCTGTCCTTTTTTACCTGAAAAAGGGATGTGACACCACCTGGAAATGCCATATTCTGTCCCAACTCCATTCTTTTTGCCCTTCGTGATAATCTTCCTCTCTTCCTCTAAAGTTTCCTCTCTAGTTGTTCCTTTAGAGTGAGGCTTGATACCATTCTCTCTGCCCCTTTTTGGCAATACGAAGGTGTATCCCAAGTTCAGAGCACTACTCTTTTTTCATGGTTGCCCTCAATAGTCTTCTTTCCACTCTTCCCTCTGGGATTTTCTCAGCTCTCGATGTTGATGATCTTACCCTTTGCTGTCTAGGTGATGACTCGTCGTTCCTTCAATCGTGGCTTCAACTTGCGATTGATGATGTGTCATCCTGGGCCACTAATCATGGCTTCAAGTTCTCTAAAACTTAAACTTTTGCTATGACTTTTACTCGGAAGCAGGTTGTTTTTTGTCCCCCTTTATTGCTTTATGGTAATCCCTCTTTTGTATAAAGATTCTACTAAGCTTTTGGGGTTAATCTTTGACACACGTTTGTCTTGGTCACTACATATCTCTTACCTCCGAGTTGAATGCTTTAAGACATTAACTTACTTAAGGTCTGTCCCATACTTTTTGGGGAGCTGATACACACGCTCCTCTCTTAACATTCTTCTCTCGTGCTGTCTAAACTCGATTATGGTTGTTCTGCTTACTCTTTGCAGTCTTGATGCTCTACACCATACTGGATTACGCCTCAGCTCTGGTGCCTTTAGATCGACTCCTTCCCTAAGCGTGAATGTTGAAACTTGACATCCTGTCTCTACGGGATCACTGTGATCGCTATAGTCTTCACTACATTGCATGGTCCCTACAACACCCTCACTCTCGCGTATGTCGTACTTTGACCTTTACCCGTCCTGTGGTCCCTGTTCCCTTTCACCACTTACCTCTTTCTGTACAGTTGTCTCGCTTGCAAGGTTCTCTTTTGGTTCGTGTTACCAATATTTCTCCTTGTGTCGTTCCATCCTTGACCCCATGGAGCACTCCCCCTTCCTATGTTTTGTAAAACCTTGACACACATGACTAAAGCTTTTACCCCTCATACAGTTCTGAAGTGCCTTTTCCTTGCACACTTTTCTTCACACTCACTCCATTTGCGTCCTCAAAGATGGGTCGAGGTCTGCAGATGGTGTAGGCTACTCTGTTGTTTTTTCCTGACCACACCTATATGTGTCACCTGCCTCCAGAGACTATCATCTTTTTGACAGAACTTTATGCTATTTTGTATGCTCTTTGTCAACTGCTTTTTCTCTGAATATCTTCCTTTGTTGTAGTAGTTGACTTTCGCAGTGCCCTCATTGCTCTGGAGTCCTTTAATCCAGTCCATCCTGTGGTAGTTGAAATTCAACATTGGCTGTTTCTTATCTCCAGCATGTTTAAAACTGGAGTTTTCCTGGGTTCCCAACCATATGAGTGTTCCTTAAATAAGCATGTGGATGCTGCCACTAAGGAGGCTATCTGCACTTGTCCCATCTCCCTTAATGGTGTTCCTCATTCCGACTTCTACCCAGTTATTCATTCCTCAATCCTTGCCTGTTGGGGCATTTGTCTTCTGTTACTGGTAACAAACTGCGTGCTCTTAAGGATAACATGTCCCCATGGCCTTCCTCATACCACTGTAACACACGGTGTGAAACGGCTCTAGCGAAGTTATGGATTGGCCATACATGTTTAACTCGTAGGCGCTTAATGGAGTGCCACTCTGCTCCTTATTATCTAAACAGCATTGTCCCTCATATGGTTGTGCATATCCTTGTTGAATGTCCTCACTTCCAGGACGTGCTTTTGTCTTGCTTCCCGACTGTCCATCACGGTCACTTGTCCCCTTGATAAAATCCTTGGTGAATCAGAAACCTTTGATATTGTTTGCCTTACCAACTTTTGTTCTAGTATTGGCACTCTTAGTAATATTTAACACCTTTTGAATATCCTGCACATTTGATGGTGGTACATAGTTCCCCTTGGCTTAGCCCCTTCTTTTGATAATTACTTACTTACTCTACTTGGTTTGACCAGTAGCTCGGAAAACTACTGAGGGCCGCGCTAGGAAAGAGTATTTAATTACATTCAGTGCAATAAAATTTCTAGGTACTGTATTTTATGTGGACTTAGGGTCACTTTTTGTAAAATCTGCCACAAACTAACCAGGCAGTCACAGATGCTTTCCACAGCCAAAAGGCTAAAAATGTTATCAGTAAGTGCCATTCAGTTTCAGTGGTGTAATTTTAATGTTGTAATTCCCAATATGATGTGAGGACTGTTGAACCATTGTCATAACTACTACAATAAAAATGTTCAGCTGAAAGTATGCATGTCTGGATAATATAAACCATAATTATAAAGATTTAATAATTCAGGTTCCCCTCCCCCCCTCTTTCCCTTATCCAGGTCCAGGTAGACATGTTGGTCGAGCATGGAGAATTGTGCAGCTTCTACACTGACCAGTATGCTGAGTGTAGACCTGGATTCTCAGTGAAACAGGAAGAGGCTTGATAGACCACAGCAAATAAAAAATACATAATACAGCTTTCTAATTACAATATTGTTATAAATTGGCAGTAATACATATGTTTTTTATTTTTATGGTTGGTTTACTGTACATAAGTGGAAGTTTCAGAATGTGATCAGTACAAAATTAATTGGAAATCTAGATTTCATCATTAACCCATGCACTGCGCAAGTATTTCAGAAGGCATTCCTTGTGTGTACAAGAAAAAAACTAAAAGATTTTTTTGCAATCTTATGTTAAAATATCTTCCCCTGATCATTGGAAAAATAACAACAAAATTGTAAATCAGCAACTTTGGGTGAAGTGAAGTGATGAATTCTCAAAGATGGCATCAAATCTTAATTGCTGATGTAGCAAAATCCATGTCGGGTTGCTCCCGGAGGTGGAGGTTGCTATGAACATTTAATATATATATTTTAAACATTTTAAATGTTTTATTCAATTTTTTTTCAGTGCAATTGTCTGTCTGATTGTCAATAATGCAATTAATATCACAGAACGTGTAGACTGTTGATATGCTCCGATATATTCGTGTCACTTACATGTGCACTAGGTTATATTCTTAGAACAATAAGCATACAGTTTTTGCTGTTATCACACTGTACACTCACATCTTGTACAGTATTTAACTATCAACATGTTTATGCACAGTTACTAGCCACCAGTAAATTCTGGAGGGTGGCAATCTCATAACCTGTGGTCCAAGAAAAACATTACCAAGAAAAGCATTACCCTGCATCTTTTACACCAAGGTATAACTGCAAGCATAAATATTTTTATTTTTCTTTCTTCGTATTTTTAATGTTTTTACTACGTTTTTTTTCAGTGCAATGATGCATTGGACTGTCAATAATATTAGTTATATCACAGAACATGCAGAACATTGGTGTGCAAATAGATTTGTGTCGCAAATATATACACACTAATATTATATCAAACATACTATTTTTGGTATTATTACACTATATACACACATTATACATAATATAATTTAGATCAACTTCAAGTTGATTTAGATAGGGTTTTGAAATGGTCAAAAGATTGGCAGATGCAGTTTAATGCTGATAAATGTAAAGTTCTGAGGCTAGGTAATGATGATAGTTACAAGATACGAGCTAGATGGTGTTGAGATGGTGAAGTCGGATTGCAAAAGGGATCTGGGAGTTATGATTAGTAAGAATTTAAAACAAAAGGAACAATGCATGAATGTTCGTAATAAGGCAAATAGGACACTCGGATTTATAAATCGAAGTGTTAGTAACAAGACACCTGGTGTGGTTCTTCAGCTATATCTTGCTCTGGTTAGGCCCCATTTAGATTATGCAGTTCAGTTTTGGTCGCCATACTATAGAATGGATATAAATTAACTTGAACGTATCCAGCATAGGATGACTAAGTTAATTCCCCAAATTAGAAATCTTTCATATGAAGAAAGATTAACAAAGCTTAACTTGCATTCACTGGAAAGGCGAAGAGTTAGGGGTGACATGATAGAGGTTTACAAGTGGATGAATGAACATAACAAAGGGGATATTATTAGGGTATTAAAAGTATCAACACAAGACTGAACACAAAAAATTGGGTATAAATTGGATAAGTTTAGATTTAGGAAAGACTTGGGTAAATACTGGTTCGGTAACAGGGTTGTTGATTTCTGGAACCAATTACCATGTAACGAGGTGGTGGTGGGGTCCCTCGATTGTTTCAAGCGTGGGTTGGACATGTTTATGAGTGGGATTGGGTGGTTATAGATTAGGAGCTGCCTCGTATTCCTGGATTCCTGGAATCCAGGAAGTTGACGATTTTGGCTACCGGGTACAGCCTAGAGATACGTACTAGAGTCATGACCGATGACTAGGCTCGCGCGTGTTTTCACGGTGACAGTCCGCTGAAGAAAGTCAGGATCACAGCCACGCTGTTGATGGCATAGTCGGTGAGTGTAACGCAGCAGTTGAGGGCAATACCTCAACTTGTTATTGTTAACAATACCTTATTGTTCAATATCTAAACAATAAGCACCCACAGATCTGAACAAGCACCAACTGGTCTAAACAAGCACCCACTGGTCTAAACAAGCACCCACAGGTCTGAACAAGCACCAACTGGTCTAAACAAGCACCCACTGGTCTGAACAAGCACCCACTGGTCTGAACAAGCACCCAAACGTCTGAACAAGCGCTCACAGGTCTAAACAAGCACCCACTGGTTTAAATATGCACCCACAGGTCTGATCAAGCACCCACAGGTCTGAACAAGCACCCACAGGTCTGAACAAGCACCCACAGGTCTTAACAAGCACCCACAGGTCGAAACAAGCACCCACTGGTCTGAACAAGCACCCACTGGTCTAAACAAGCACCCACTGGTCTAAACAAACACCCACTGGTCTGAACAAGCACCACTGGTCTAAACAAGCACCCACAGGTCTGAACAAGCACCCACAGGTCTGAGCAAACACCCACAGGTCTAAACAAGCATCCACTGGTCTAAACAAGCACCCACTGGTCTGAACAAGCACCCACTGGTCTAAGCAAGCACCCACTGGTCTAAGCACGCACCCACAGGTCTAAACAGGCACCCACAGGTCTAAAGCACCCACTGGTCTGAACAAGCACCCACTGGTCTGAACAAGCACCCACTGGTCTGAACAAGCACCCACTGGTCTAAACAAGCACCCACTGGCCTAAACAAGCACCCACAGATCTAAACAAGCACCCAAACGTCTGAACAAGCACCCACAAGTCTAAACAAGCACCCACTGGCCTAAACAAGCACCCACAGGCCTAAACAAGCACCCACTGGTCTAAACAAGCACCCACAGGTCTAAACAAGCACCCACAGATCTAAACAAGCACCCAAACGTCTGAACAAGCACCAACAAGTTTAAACAAGCACCCACTGGTCTAAACAAGCACCCACTGGTCTAAACAAGCACCCACAGGTCTGAACAAGCACCCACTGGCCCTAATAAGCACCCACAGGTCTAAACAAGCACCCACTGGTCTGAACAAGCACCCACAGGTGTAAACAAACACCCACAAGTGTAAACAAGCACCCACTGGTCTAAACAAGCACCCCACAGGTCCAAACAAGCACCCTCTGGTCTGAACAAGCACCCACAGGTCTGAACAAGCACCCACCGGTCTAAACAAGCACCCACTGGTCTGAATAAGCACCCACAGGTCTGAACAAGCACCCACAGGTCTAAACAAGCACCCATAGGTCTGAACAAGCACCTACTGGTCTAAACAAGCACCCACAGGTCTGAACAAGCGCCTACTGGTCTAAACAAGCACCCACAGGTCTGAACAATAAGCACCCATAGGTCTGAACAAGCACCCACAGGTCTAAAAAGGTCTAAACAAGCACCCACCGGTCTAAACAAGCACCCACAGGTCTGAACAAGCACCCACAGGTCTGAACAAGCACCCACAGGTTTGAACAAGCACCTACTGGTCTAAACAAGCACCCACAGGTCTGAACAAGCACCCACTGGTCTGAACAAGCACCCACTGGTCTGAACAAGCACCCACAGGTCTGAACAATAAGCACCCATAGGTCTGAACAAGCACCCACAGGTCTGAACAAGCACCACAGGTCTAAACAAGCACCCACAGCTCTAAACAAGCACCTACAGGTCTGAACAAGCACCCACAGGTCTAAGCAAGCACCCACTGGTCTAAACAAGCACCAACATTTCTGAACAAGCACCAGGAGGTCTGAACAAGCACCCACAGATCTGAACAAGCACCCACAGGTCTGAACAAGCACCCACTGGTCTAAACAAGCACCAACATTTCTGAACAAGCACCAGCAGGTCTGAACAAGCACCCACAGGTCTGAACAAGCACCCACTGGTCTAAACAAGCACCCACTGGTCTAAACAAGCACCCACAGGTCTGAACAAGCAACCACAGGTCTAAACAAGCAACCACAGGTCTAAACAAGCACTCACAGGTCTAAACAAGCATCCACTGATCTGAACAAGCACCCACAGGTCAGAACAAGCACCCACAGGTCTGAACAAGCACCCACTGGTCTGAACAAGCACGCACAGGTCTGAACAAACACCCACAGGTCTAAACAAGTATCCACAGGTCTAAACAAGCACCCACCGGTCTAAACAAGCACCCACAGGTCTGAACAAGCAACAACAGGTCTGAACAAGCACCCACTGGCCTGAACAAGCACCGACAGGTCTAAACAAGCACCCACTGGTCTGAACAAGCACCCACTGGTCTGAACAAGCTCCCACAGGTGTAAACAAGCACCCACAGGTCTGAACAAGCAACCACAGGTCTAAACAAGCACTCACAGGTCTAAACAAACATCCACTGATCTGAACAAGCACCCACAGGTCAGAACAAGCACCCACAGGTCTAAACAAGCACCCACTGGTCTGAACAAGCACGCACAGGTCTGAACAAACACCCACAGGTCTAAACAAGCATCCACAGGTCTAAACAAGCACCCACTGGCCTGAACAAGCACCCACAGGTCTAAACAAGCAACCCACAGGTCTGAACAAGCACCCACTGGCCTAAAAGCACGACAGGTGAAACAAGCACCCACTGGTCTAAACAAGCACCCACCTTGAGGCAGTCCGGGGCTTAGCGTCCCGCAGCGGCCCCGGTCGTCGACCAGGCATCATTGGACCCACAGGTCAAACAAGCACACTTGTCTGAACAAGCACTACTGGTCGAACAGCACCCACAGGTCTGAACAAGCACCCAGGTCTAAACAAGCAACCACTGGTCTAAACAAGCACCACAGGCTAAACAAGCACCCACAGGTCTGAACAAGCACCCACAGGTCTGAACCAAGCACCACAGGTCTAACAAGCACCCAAGGGTCTGAACAAGCACCCCATGGTCAAACCAAGCAACACGGTCTGAACAAGCACCCACGGTCTGAACAAATACCACTGGTCGAAACAAGCACCCACAGGTCTGAACAAGCACCCACAGGTATAAACAAGCACCCACAGGTCTGAACAGGCACCCAGCTCTGAACAATAAGCACCCATAGGTCTGAACAAGCCCCACAGGTCTAAACAAGCACTCACAGATCTAACAAGCACCCAAGGCCTGAACAAGCACCCACAGGTTTAACAAGCACCCTTGGTCTAAACAAACCCCATCAGGTCTAACAAGCACCCACTGGTCTAAACAAACACCCACAGGTCTGAACCAGCACCCCAGGGCTAAAGAAGCACCCACTGGTCTAAAAATACCACAGGTTAAACAAGCATCATGGTCTAAAAAGCACCCACAGGTCTAAACAAGCACCACAGGTCTAAACAAGCATCCAAAGGTCTAAACAAGCACCCACTGGTCTGAACCAGCACCACAGGTCTAAAGAAGCACCCTCTGGTCTGAACAAGCACCCACTGGTCTGAACAAGCACCCATAGGTCTGAACAAGCACCCTGGTCTAAACAAGCACCCACAGGTCTGAAACAAGCACCCAAGGTCTTAACAAGCACCCACAGGTTAAACAAGCACCAGCAGGTCGAACAAGCACCACAGGTCTGAACAAGCAACCACTGGTCTAAACAAGCACCACAGGTCTGAACAAGCACCAGCAGTCTGAACAAGCACCCACAGATCTGAACAAGCACCCACAGGTCTGAACAAGCACCCAACTGGTCTGAACAAGCACCCACAGGCCACAGGAATTCTGCAGAAAATTGTCATTTAGGTATCAGAGACCCTTGTTGCTGGGTGCCCTCTGCAATTCTCCGGGTGCCTAACTTGTTTAGGCAGTTTCATCCGGAGGACCGGTGCACGGGGGTCAGGTGAGATGGGCTTCAGTCCGTCATCTCGGGTCTCAGGTGATCTCGTCTTTCGGTAGCCGTCTCGTGGGGGCTAGACATCAGTGCTGAGGGACCTAGAGAAACAATTCTCTAACTGGAACAAATGCTGTTACTGGGACAATAGGTATAGTTTGTTGCCTTTGTGGGGATCTCGTCCAAGGCTGTCAGTCGTAGGCGAAACAGTTTTCCTGTGGCTTCCCCCTTCAAATGAGAGGCGAGAGTGTGTTACGATGCCATTCCCGGAAACTCTAACGAGCGGTGAACAACCAAGCAGCAGTTTTCGCAGAAATGCCACACCAAGTTAGGGATACTGAACCATCCTCTCCTGGGTTCCCCAGCATTAGAACCCACGTTCAGATAGGGTCCCAAGTCGAAAGAAATCTACAGCACCCTGGTGAGGCGCAGGAGGAGAAACCTGAACGCCACCACACGGAGTGACCCCCAACTAAGGTGTAAACACCGAGCGCCAGCGGTCAACACCCGACACAGCTCCCGTGGCACTTTACAGTGAAGTGCTCTATACTCGGTGATGACAGTGCTCCCTAGACCTGACGGTGAAGTGCCCACAGGTTCCCCCTTACACAGTGCTCCCGACCTCACGGTGAAGTGCCCACAGGTTCCCCACTTACACAGTGCTCCCAGGACCCCCCCCCCCAAGTGGCAGATGACAGTCCAGGAACACATACTCCAGCGACGTCGGGTTAAATTACCAAGTCCTATGTAGACATGCCACTCGCGGGGCTCCGAGATGCAGCACCCTGGACCTGTCTGGCAAATGCAACTTCTCCAGGTAATAGCCCCGTCTCAGTAAAACCTGGGACGGGTGCCCCGGCGCACCTAACCTACTCAGGTCCTCGGGACAGTTGGGTGTCAGGTAAGTGAGGGACGATCAGGGCGAGTGAGGCCCACATTTGAAAACCTATCCACCCGCTGCCCACTGGAGGGGGGGGGGGGTGTAACCTATCCACCACTGCCCATGGATGGGTGCGGGGGGGGGGGTGTAACCTATACCCACCGCTGCCCACTGGATGGTGGGGGGGGGTGTAACCTATCCAACCTCAAGGTAAGGGTATCCACCGCTGCCCACTGGATGGGTGGGGGGGGTGTTGTAACTATCCACCGCTGCCCACTGGATGGGGGGGGGGGGGGTAACCTATCCACCGCTGCCCAATGGATGGGGGGGGGGGTGTTGTAAGATCCACCGCTGCCCACTGGATGGGGGGGGGTGAACCTATCCACCGCTCCCACGGATGGGTGGGGGGGGGGGGCTGTGTAACCTATCCACCGCGCCCACTGGAGGGGGGGGGGCTGTGTAACCTATCCACCGCTGCCACTGGAGGGGGGGTGTACCTATCCAACCGCTGCCCACTGGATGGGGGGGTGTGTAAACCTATCCACGCTGCCCACTGGATGGGGGGGCTGTGTAACCTATCCACCGCTGCCCACTGGATGGGGGGGGGGGGCTGTGTAACCTATCCACCGCTGCCCACTGGATGGGGGGGGGGGGGGCTGTGTAACCTATCCACCGCTGCCCACGGGATGGGGGGGGCTGTTAACCTATCCACCGCTGCCCAGGATGGGTGGGGGGGGGGGTGGTGTTAACCTATCCACCGCTGCCCACTGGATGGGTGGGGGGGGGTGGGCGGTGTAACCTATCCACCGCTGCCCACTGGATGGGTGGGGGGGGGAGTGTAACCTATCCACCGCTGCCCACTGGGGGGGGGGGGTGTAACCTATCCACCGCTGCCCACTGGATGGGTGGGGGGGCTATGTAACTATCCACCGCTGCCCACTGGATGGGGGGGGGGGCTGTAACCTATCCACCGTGCCCACTGGATGGGGGGGGGATGTAACCTATCCACCGCGCCCACTGGATGGGTGGGGGGGCTGTGTACCTATCCACCGCTGCCCACTGGATGGGGGGGGGTGTAACCTATCCACCGCTGCCCACTGGATGGGGGGGTGTAACCTATCCACGCTGCCCACTGGATGGGGGGGGGCTGTGTAACCTATCCACCGCTGCCCACTGGATGGGGTGGGGGGGTGGGCGGTTGTAACCTATCCACCGCTGCCCACTGGATGGGGGGGGGGGTGGGCGGTGTAACCTATCCACCGTGCCCACTGGATGGGGTGGGGGGGGGCTGTGTAACCTATCCACCGCTGCCCACTGGAAGGGGGGGGGGGGGCTGTGTAACCTATCCACCGCTGCCCACTGATGGAGGTGGGGGGCAGTGTAACCTATCCACCGCTGCCCACGGGACAGGGGGGGGGGGCGGTGTAACCTATCCACCGCTGCCCACTGGATGGGGGGGGGCTGTGTACCTATCAACGCTGCCCACTGGATGGGGGGGGGGGCGGTGTGCAGGAGAAACATCACTTGTGACATTAGCTCCACATGTCAGTTGCTTAATTTAGAAACTGTACTTGTGGTCGATCTCGAAAGCCATTGATGACGTGACGACGTATATGAGTTTTGTAACTAGCTCATCAAGATTATAACTTGTTTAGCTAAATGAATTGTGGGGTTCAGTGCCTGAGCCCATTATGTGCCTCTGTAACCCACTACCGCCCACAACATGGGTATGGGGTGCATAATAAATGAACTAAACTTAAACCTTTCAAATGTAGCAAGTGCATGAACAGTGATGGTTTATGTGCTCGTGATTGAATGTACCATAGCGCAATAACGCCCAATTTCTGTGGCTTGGAAGAAAATGCACATCAAGTGGGGCTTAATTTATTATCAATTATTATGTATTAATTACATAAATAATTATATATAAATAATTACAAAATTAATTATATAAATTAATTACAAAATTAATTATTACAAAATTATTCCATAAATTAAATATAATCATAGAAATTTGACGTTAAATGTGGGTGGGAGGAGGAAAGAGGGGGCGGACCCGCCACGACGGAGGGCGGAGCCGCCACGACGGAGGGCGGAGCCGCCCACGACGGAGGGCGGAGCCGCCCACGACGGAGGGCGGGGCCGGGCCGCCACGACGGAGGGCAGAGCCGCCCACGACGGAGGGCGGGGCCGCCCACGACGGAGGGCAGAGCCGCCCACGACGGAGGGCGGGGCCGCCCACGACGGGGGGGAGGGAGGAGGCAAGGAGCAGTTGCCAGATATGACTTATCATCGCCCTCACTGCCTCACGACCATTTAACGTCAGATTCGTTTGTTGACGTTCAAATGTAGCCAATATATAACACTGACGATTTATCTACAAAACTAACCCTTGGCTGAATGTACCTTAGCTTAAAAACGCCCAAATTTCACGTGAGATGAGGTGGGAGAGGCTTGCTGCAATGGTGGTATTTGGCAACACAACCATGGACGATTGCTCGTCAATTTGCAAGCTTGCTAGTTGCTTAATTAGCGTCGCAACCTTCATTTACCTCTAAACATCACCAACGTATATATTTACTTGATTTGGGCAATGAATGAACCCTGCAACGGATATTTAAAAATAAACTAAGCATAAAATGAAATAGTATTTTATAAGATAACGCGATGTCATCAGTCGTCTTGAATAATCAAGATCTTGTAGTAAACCGTGCTTTGCTCTAAGAGGTCAGACCCCACCCTGATCCGGTGCATTATACCGGTAAGATACGGGAGACCTCTTAAAGAAAGTGCAACCCTCCAGTTCAGGCTCTCCTGCACCCAGCACTGCCAAGTGGATAAATATAGGGCAGCAACGATTAGAGCCTCCTGAACATTAGTGTGGTGCCTGATCAGGCATCGCTGTTCAGAGTGAAGGTGCGGTTCCAAGGAACCGACACCACATACAGCAAGATCGAGATAATGGATCTACTAACATCGACCTCTGGGGTAGCACCCATCGACGTCGTTATGGACGTTAATGGGCCCCAAATTCTCTTCAGTAGTGCAGCAGCACTAGAAGCCCTATTCACCACGACAACGACCACTGCACTCGAGGCACAGGGCCTAACACTCCTGCCTCCCCACCAGTTCCAGGCATTAAGGACTATATTCATTCACAGAGTGAGTGACATCATCGCTGAACGACCAGCTACTGAGATTGTGAAGAGCATAAACGCCCAAAATCGATCCCTCACGGCCATATCGGCCCATCTCATTCAGCAGGATGAAAACAGAAAGCCAAACCTCAAGGTCACCCTCAAGACTCCGGCAGAGGCTACTCTCGCGGCGGACAACGGCCTCAGATGCTGTGGAGTGGCCTGCACACCCCACCAGATCACCAGGCAGCGATATTTCCACCTGCGTCAGTGCTTTCGGTGTTATCAATACACCCACTATTCGCAAAAGTGCCCAAATCCGCAGCAGAATGCAGCATCTGTGCCGGGGAACACCATTATTTGTATTAGTGCAGGGGTAATGATGTTGGGAGAGTTAGAAGTGAGGAACTAATACAGATATTCAAGACAGCAATAGAATTAGTTAGGAGCAAGGGAGGAATCCCGATCATATGTGGCATTCTTCCAAGAAAGGGAGTGGGAAATGAATGGATGTCGAGGGCACTTGGTGTCAATTGCAGGCTGGAAAGATATTGCAAATCTAATGCAATATCTTGTATAGACAACTGGGAACACTTCTATGGAAGAAATGAAATGTATGCTCGGGATGGGGTGCATCTATCGAGAGCTGGGGTTGTTGCTGTTGCAAACTCGTTGGAAGAAGTGGTTAGAGGTGTTGTTTGGGTTTAAACTGTTAGTAGATAGAGGTATGGGAATTGATTTCGAGGAAGGATGTAATAAAAGTATGTGTTTGTGGGAGAAAGGAATTGGCAAAATGATCAGGGAAAGAGAAGGGCCTCAAAATAACAATTCACTTAGGGTATATTACGCAAACAGTAGAAGTCTAAGAAATAAAATTAACGAATTAAATGCTCTTGTCTGCACAGAAAAAATAGATATTATTGCACTCACCGAAACGTGGATGAATGTTGATAATAGAGAACTATTAGCTGAATATCAAATAAATGGATTTAAACTATTTCACACAGATAGATATATTAGACGAGGTGGTGGAGTAGCCATATACGTTAGGGACAATTTGAAATGTAGTCTCAAAGAGGGAATCAAAACTGAGCCACACACAGAAACTATTTGGATAGAATTAAACGAAAAAGCAAATAATATTATATTAGGAGTTATATATAGGCCACCAAATTTAGACAGAATGGAAGCAAAGCATCTATGGGATGAAATATCTAGGGCATCTACATCTAACAGTATTTATGTCATGGGTGACTTTAATTTGAGTGGAATAAACTGGTTGAACAAAACAGGGAATAGTGAAGCAGAAGATTTTCTAGAATTAATTGACGATTGCTTTCTTACGCAACACATTAAGGAACCAACACGGGAAAATAATATTTTAGATTAGTGTTAACTAACAGGGAAACACAAATTAATGACATCGAAATAGGGAGTGAGCTAGGGAACAGTGATCACAAAGAAATCAGATTTAGCATAGAATGAAATAGACCTGTAGGAGAAAATTCTGTTAAAGTGCCAGATTTTCGAAAAGCTGATTTTAATAGCCTAAGAATTTTTTAGGTCAAATTGATTGGAAAGTCTTGGGTATGGGGTGTGGGCCGGACTTGGAGCGAGACATGAACCCAGTGATAGGTGATGTAAATGGGGATGTCGATGTGGATTCAATATATAACTTATTTAAGAATATTCTAAACAAAGCACAGGAACGTAGTATACCACACAAATTGAATAGATCGAATACTAATGACCCAAAGTGGATAACAAAGAATTTGAAAAACCTTATAGGTAAAAAGAGAGCTTGGTACAAAGGATTAAAAATGGGGAGGTCACTTTAGAACAGGAATTCGTTCAACTGGTTAAAAATGTTAAAAAAGAGATAAGGAAAGCAAAAAGAAACTATGAAGTTCGTATAGCAGGGCAAGCAAAGACAAATCCTAAAGGGTTTTTCAGTTATTGTATATCGAACTAAGACTAGGGAAAGGATAGGCCCATTAAAAACTGAGACAGGTCAAATAACAGATAGTGATAAAGAGATGAGTAGTATTTTTAATAAATATTTTGTATCTGTATTTACTAAAGAGGAACTTAACAATATGCCTTCAACCGAACAAGTCTACGTGGGTAGGAACGAGGACAGGTTGACGAGTTTAGCAGTTACCAGGGAGGATGTTCTTAAACAAATAGAAAAACTCAAACCAAACAAATCACCAGGGCCGGATGAAGTGTTTGCCAGGGTGCTTAAAGAATGCAAAGGGGAGCTTTGTGACCCACTGTCAATCATATTTAATAAATCAATAGAGTCAGGCAGAGTGCCAGAGTTTTGGAAAGTTGCTAATGTGATACCAGTTTTTAAGAAAGGAGATAGATCACTTGCGTCTAGCTATCGACCAATTAGCCTAACGTCTATTGTGGGAAAGTTACTCGAATCTATAGTAGCAAATAAAATTCGTCTTCATCTTGAAAAACATAAATTAATAATTGAGTCGCACATGGTTTTATAAATGGCCGTTCATAAGAACATAAGAACATAAGAACATAAGAACAAAGGCAACTGCAGAAGGCCTATTGGCCCATACGAGGCAGCTCCTATTTATAACCACCCAATCCCACTCATATACATGTCCAACCCATGCTTGAAACAATCGAGGGACCCCACCTCCACAATGTTACGCGGCAATTGGAGAGTCAGATTTCGGCTCAAAAAGCACGCTCAGGTGTCAATTTTCCGATATTTCAGATATTTTGAAAACAGTAGGGGGTTTGGGCAAAATATGACCCATCGCCGTTTTCAGTAATTGGCATATTTTCGGTATAAAAAGTCGTAATTTGAAAAAGAAAATAGGTGCAGAGAGTCAGAATTCGGCTCAAAAATCACGCTCAGGTGTCAATTTTCCGATATTTCAGATATTTTGAAAACTGTAGGGGGGTTTGGGCAAAATATGACCCATCGCCGTTATCAGTAATTGGCATATTTTCGGTATAAAGAGTCGTAATTTGAAAATGAAAATAGGTGCAGAGAGTCAGAATTCGGCTAAAAAATCACGCTCAGGTGTCAATTTTCCGATACCTGGTTGATTACCTGGTTGATGGGGTTCTGGGAGTTCTTCTACTCCCCAAGCCCGGCCCGAGGCCAGGCTTGACTTGTGAGAGTTTGATCCACCAGGCTGTTGCTTGGAGCGGCCCGCAGAGCCACATACCCACCACAGCCCGGCTGATCCGGGACTTCTCTTAGGAAACAGTCCAGTTTTCTCTTGAAGATGTCCACGGTTGTTCCGGCAATATTTCTTATAGTCGCTGGGAGGACGTTGAACAACCGCGGACCTCTGATGTTTATACAGTGTTCTCTGATTGTGCCTATGGCACCTCTGCTCTTCACTGGTTCAATCTTGCATTTTCTTCCATATCGTTCACTCCAGTACGTTGTTATTTTACTGTGTAGATTTGGGACCTGGCCCTCCAGTATTTTCCACGTGTATATTATTTGGTATCTCTCTCGTCTCCTTTCTAGAGAGTACATTTGGAGAGCTTTGAGACGATCCCAATAATTTAGGTGTTTTATCTCGTCTATGCGTGCCGTATATGTTCTCTGTATTCCCTCTATTTCAGCAATCTCTCCTGCTCTGAAGGGGGAAGTGAGTACTGAGCAGTATTCGAGACGGGACAACACAAGTGACTTGAAGAGTACAACCATTGTGATGGGATCCCTGGATTTGAAAGTTCTCGTAATCCATCCGATCATTTTTCTGGCTGATGCGATATTTGCTTGGTTATGCTCCCTAAACGTTAGATCGTCGGACATCATTATTCCCAAATCCTTGACATGCTGTTTTTCTACTATGGGAAGATTTGATTGTGTTTTGTACCCTGTATTATGTTTCAGATCCTCATTTTTGCCGTACCTGAGTACCTGAAATTTATCACTGTTAAACATCATATTATTTTCTGCTGCCCAATCGAAAACTTTGTTGACATCTGTTTGTAGTTTTTCAATGTCTTCAGCAGAGGTAATTTTCATGCTGATTTTTGTGTCATCTGCGAAGGATGACACGAAGCTGTGACGTGTATTTTTGTCTATATCAGATATGAGAATAAGGAACAGTAGCGGTGCAAGGACTGTACCTTGAGGTACAGAGCTTTTAACATCGCTTGGACTCGATTTTATCTGATTGACTGTTACTCTTTGTGTTCTGTTCGACAGGAAATTGAGTATCCAGCGTCCTACTTTTCCAGTTATTCCCATTGACCTCATTTTGTGAGCTATCACCCCATGGTCACATTTGTCGAAAGCCTTTGCAAAGTCTGTGTATACAACATCTGCATTTTGCTTTTCTTCTAGGGCTTCTGTGATTTTGTCATAGTGGTTGAGTAACTGTGACAGACAGGATCTTCCCGCTCTAAATCCATGTTGTCCTGGATTGTGCAATTCATTGTTTTCCATAAAACTAGAAATTTGATTCCTAATCACTCTTTCAAACACTTTTATTATGTGTGATGTTAGTGCAACTGGCCTATAATTTTTTGCCAAGGCTTTACTCCCCCCCTTGTGCAACGGAGCTATATCTGCAGATTTAAGTGCTGCTGGTATCTCCCCTGTATCCAGGCTCTTTCTCCATATTACGCTGAGTGCTCTCGCTACTGGTACTTTACATTTCTTTATGAATATTGAATTCCATGAGTCAGGCCAGGGGCTGAGTGCATGGGCATATTGTCAATTTCTCTTTCAAAGTCTTCCGAGTTTGTGGTAATATCCGTTATATTATCTGCAGCTTGAATGTCATTCATAAAGAAGCTGTCTGGGTCATCAACTTTCATGTTGTTAATTGGTGTGCTAAACATAGCCTCATACTGGCTTCTTAGAATTTCACTAATCTCTTTGTTGTCCTCTGTGTACGTACCTTCTTGTAATTAACGGTCCAATACTGGTCGAGGTTTTGGATTTTGATTTAGCGTATGTGAAAAAATATTTCGGATTTTTCCTTATCTCTTGTATAGCTCTCTGTTCCAATTCCATTTCCTCAGACTCATATGATCGCTTCAACGTTTGTCGATTTCTTCGATCTCCCTGCTTAGGCTTATTTTCCTTGCTTGTGATAGTTGTGTCTGCCGAAGCATTTCCGTAATTTTTTTCCTTCCTTCCTGTACAGTCGTCTGCGTTCTCTTTCTAGAGTGTTCCTCTTGCCCCTCCTCACCGGCACGTGCTTCAAGCAGACCTTGTAAGCTTCAGCTGTCAGTTGAGCTATTCCCTGGTGGGAGTTTTGTCGCTTAAGACCGTCTCCCATTGAATGGTTGAAAGGTCTACATTTATTTTTCCCAGTCAATCCTCTATTGTTGAATTGAATTGATTGAATATTCCTTCTCGCTTGTGGGTCTCTTAGATCTACTACCGTTATTTATGCTAGTTCGCACTTCAATGAGCTTATGGTCTGAGTATGAGTATCTGAGATTGTTATGTCTCTGATTAGTTCATCATTGTTTGTGATAACCAGTCTAGTGTGTTTTCGTTCCTAGTTGGTTCTGTAATATCTGTTTAT